>OX411551.1:51239996-51839996 GCA_948146395.1 Fragum whitleyi | reverse complement strand
ATTTTATGAAATAAATCCCCCAAACATAAAAAGTTTCAATGTTTAAAGTCGTCAAGTGAGAAAAAAGAAGTGTATTAGAACACCGTTACGTTCGGGGGTGGTTGACCCAGGACACCGTTATTAACGCAACGCTATTTGAATACACTATTTTTTTCTCGCTAGACGACTTTAAACTTTCACAGTATTTCTGTTGACTTTAAACTTTCACAGTATTTCTGTTGAAGCGATTTATCACATGAAATTTCACACAATGGTAGGATAGTTAATGTACAATAAAATCGTGTATTTCTCTTTCCTCAAAATTGCATAGAAAAGTAGATATTGGTCCTAGAAAGTGAAGTTACCGCTAAAATGCAATAACGAGGCGTTTTCTGGAGAAAAGCAATCATGTCTCGTTTTAGAAATTGCATCTGAAACCAAGTTTATTATTACAATGTACTTTTACCAACATCTTCGAGGTGGTTTGGAAAGGAATACTCTAAGACTGGTAAATAACTGTCAATAAATATCCTTTGCCACTCAGCGGCAATAACTCAATTGTGTTCGGTACAACCGGACGGTGTCCGATACCACCGGTTCAATGGTGTGGTGTTGCAGTGAAATAAATTTTCTGTATAATAATACATTTTCATTTCTGTTTTCGAAGCAATGTTTGTTTTTATTCTTGGCCTTATAGTTATGAATTCATTGATTAATTCAAAATCACCCAAATTGTCCCACCTACGTTGTTTTTCTGAACGCGACGTTGATTTTCCTCGTCACAAAGCAGAATAAATATGATCTAATGTACCCGCATTGCACAAACTAAATTTGACAAATTTGTATTTTAGATTTTATGTCACTTGATACTAATAATTACAATGATAATAAGTGAATGAATGAAAATGCGCCATTTTAAGCAGAAAAGATTCAAACTTCAATCAATATGAAACTAAACTAAAAGTTAAATAAGAAAAAAATAAGTAAAAAAAAAGATACATGATACTGTTTTAAACTGATCTTTTTGAGAACATCCTACACTGTTTCAAACTGAATAAAAACAAAAACACTAAAATAACAAATTTGTAGTCCAAGTAAGATTTCTTCAGTGCTAAGATCGAGCGGTTCAGATTTACGCTTTTTTTTCGGAATCATCTTATAAATCTTAATTGAAAGTCCTTGATTTGAATTATAAGTTTTAGTAAATTATCTGAAAATAAGTATTACTAGTAAATCAAAGTTATATTTTCAACCACAATACGAAAAAGACCATTACAACTCAAAATTAGCCGATTTTCAAATGTTCATCCTCCCCTACAGTTACTTAGTTTTAACAGGAATTATAATTTATTCCGCCCTAAAAAAAGATTAACTATTAAGTAGGGAAAAGATGTTTTAAACATATACTTCGTTCCAAAAGAAAGTGTGCAGTTTCTCTTTTTTGTTTTCCTTATTTTTTGAAAAGTTGGACGAACTCTTGCTTGTAAAATTCATTCCATTTTTTAGATATGACCCTTTAAAAACGAGGTATGAAATCCGAAAAAAGTTGCGTATACTGTGGGCAATTGCTCAGCACATATGGTGTTGAGAATGCCCTTCTAGAATTTCTTTTCTGGTAATATGGAAATTTGCTAATATAGTATTTCCTAGTTTGACAAGGGACTCCCTACTATTTCCAAACAGAAGTTTGAGTTTATGCACAAACGTCACACCTGCGCTCACGTTAGAAATTGCTACGTTGATTGGCCAATAACGTCATATACAACGGTGCAAAAGCTTTATACAAAACTAGATGTTACGTAACAGAGGAAGCTCAATCGGATACATACGAATTCTATTTGAGTATGAGTGCTAATTTAATTTATGGACAGTTTTCTTCACACAGGGGTAATTTTCGCCAACAGACGAAATTTGGACGTCAACTTACGTTGTTTTACAGTGTACAATTGTCATTTAGATGAGAATATTTCAAGGTTGGGCACAGAAATTGAACTGAATGACATTCCAAAATAGCTATTCATGAACTGTTGGATAAAAAAAGCAAATCACTCCAAATCAAAGATCCTTTACTGGCCTAAAGTGAATGAGTTCCGTGTGCCTTATTTCTCAAAGTATCGATGGTCAATAGTATCGAGGTTTGTCACGCAAAATTTTGTGTCGGTACATTGAGTGGGTTTCGAGATATTCGAATTCTAAAAGTGCATACAATCTTATTGAACTGAGTATATATTCTGTTATTTTGTGTACTCCCCCGCATAAGCATAAATAAGTAACTACGATTAAGGTCGCGAAATGAAAACCTTTAGAATAGAAAACTTTCATGAGTTTTAAAGAAGCTTAAGTACAATACCACGAAAATAAGTACTGAACAATTTGGAAATGCGAAGGTCAAGTCTAGTGAAATTTATTTAGGAAATAGGGAAATTTTACGAAATCTGCATCAGATTTATATATATATTTTTTCATTTTGCGTAAAAAAAGAAGATTTAGTGCAGATGTATTTGTACAGGTCCAGCAACTGCTAAAAGTACAGCCAATCTTGCTCGAGCGACCACGTCTATTAAGGACGTTTGCGCCTATGCGCGTCAAAAAGAACTTTTTTTCGACGTTTACAGCGATTTAATCGGCGACTTCGGACTCATTTCAAATAAAAAATACATCTATTGATTGATCCTTCAATTGGCAACTTAATTTTTTGTTTTATCCGGGTCCACAAACGCACGTTTATTGACTACAGAGGTTTTTTCGATATTACCAGAAGCAAATATGATATGGAAAAAGCGCCGTTGGACGAGGTTCGAACGTTTGTAGACAAAAAAATCGAACGGTGACCCCATATTTTTATTACTTAAAATTAATCTTGAATTAAAAACGAACATTTTAAGCCAATAAAAAAGGGGGGTCTCCACGTGAAGAGTTGGTCGAAAATTGCGTTGAAATTAGATAAGACGTAGATTATATGTGTTGACTTACAAGTACAATTACTAGTTGCCCTCAACGCGCATTTTGTAGCAGATTCTTGGTCGTGGGTTCCAGCCTGCCAGCATACAGTTTCCTATTATACTGAAGTTCATTTGCTTTTTGATAAACACTCTATAGCTTGTCAGATATTAGTACGTTTAGAATAATTATATATAATGACTGAGTACCTTGGTTCCCTCCGATTCCTATTCAACGTTTACGTCGACGTTAATAATATAACGTCATTAAAAAGTCACTTTTCTATACGTCTTATCTAATTTCAACGCGATTTTCCGAAGTCGCCGATTAAATCGCTGTAAACGTCAAAAAAAATGACGTTTAACGGTATGCCGCTAGGTGGCGCTGTATCTTGTTGTGCAAGTGACGCATCGGAAAAATGAAACCTGTAAAAAGGCCGCGAAATATTTATCTAGTATATGTACCAATATGATGCAGTTATGAGAGAAAGTACTTTTTGACGCGCATAGGCGCGAACGTCCTTAAGCGACCTCTTTTATTAGGCGACCGTAGTAAAAAGTCCCTTCGCCGTAAGTGATATTTCCTAAAAAGTGGATATTCTTAAACGAAAAAAAAGTTTTTTTTCTTTTAACATCATGACGTTAGAACCCATTAGAATCGTCTCATTGAGACGATTCTTATGGGTTCGAACATCCTTAGATTCAGTCAGAATTATGTTACAATCATTATATTCTATCAAAAAATACGTCTTTTTTATCATTAATTATTGTATTAAGCGACCATCTCCATAAGCGACAGCATTTTAATGGTCCCCTTAGTGGCCGCATAACGCAAGCTTTACTGCATTTGTAATTTCCCGTATATATTTACTTTGAATGAGTGTTTCAAAATCAGCCCGATCCATTCCTCTGCATAATATCATTGGATATGCGCCTGAATCTTCGGAAATCCGTGTCCATTTTGTGTCATAAGAAATCACATTTTTTTGCTTTTAAATCTTTTCACAATTACTGGCAAAGTTCAACAGTGTATCAATAAAAGAAACATACAGTTTGCAAATGCTTGCGTGAAGATATGCAAATGCTAATGTGAAGATAGTTTAGTAAAAACGGAACGTTATATTAAAGCCGACGTCAAAATTATTTGTATTTAATGGTCATCAGTTTTTTGCGTGACGTCATTACACATACTTTTCTAACTCTGACTGAAAAAAACGTAGCTTTTAATTATTATTTGTTTTGCTTTAAAAATAGACGTATTTATGATGCCTTATTATTTTCTTATTGTTTGAATAAAGTTTCATATTCTTTTTCCCTTTAAAATGAAATTAAATAAGAAAAAAAGGCAAAAAATGGTACATCGTTAGAAAAATTAAAATAAATTTATTGCGAAAAAATCCGCCGAAATTCCTTATGTACGATACCAACGATATATTTACAATCATGAAGGTCAAATAGTGAACATGTGTGGTAAGTGAACGTCCGTAGGACATCATTCATGATTTCGAATATTGGGAGTTTTAAAACATTGCCTAGAAAATTTATTAACGTTAATGATCGGAAAAATGTGCGTCATTTGAAACTTTTCTTCGGGGAACTTAAGAAGTTTCGACAAGCAGCAAACAAAAATGCCCAAAATTCCTGTAAATATTAGAAATCTTTAGGTTCGAAGCTAGTTTTCTCCGATTTCCCTTTATTTGAACAGGTTGCCAGTCTAATATTTCCACGGTCAAAAGGCTGCCACGCATCGCTAAACATCAAAACCCGTTTGACAGCTTTCTAGTTCTATAAATAGCGTATTATTATTGTATTAGAAATCGTGGTTTGACAGAAACAGGTAAATTTTAATTTCTCTTTATTTCATGTGTTTAAGGTTATAAATTTATGAATACTTGTTATAATCTTACCACTCTTTACAGTATTGGTGCGTATATAACTTCTTATGATTGTATTAAATGTTATAGATCAAACAATCGTCAAAAATTTAGTAGTCCGCTAGTCTACTAGCCGGCCTAGCCTGAAGACACGAAATGAAAATCAAATCCATTGAAATTGTTTTCTATGTTCAAAAGTTGATAGGAGTTTCAAGCGACAGACCGAATTTATGCACAACGTGAAGCCCCAATACAGTGGCGGACCAAGAGAGGTTTGGGGGTTCGAATGATTCCCCTCTGTATCCAAATCATTTCATTTATAAATAGTGGATTAATTCAATCGATATTTTACAACATATTAAGTAATACGACCCCTTTTATAGTGTTCGAATTACAGGAACTTCAAATTCTACCAATAAAAGATCTGGGCCCAAGGATATAAAACTATTCTCAGACTCGGGCTCAATTTTCTCAAATTTTAAATTAAAATACATGTGTAAATGTATGAAAATAAAAGATAATACTAATAAGTTGTTATTTATAACAACTTATTGATATTATCTTTTATGTAAATACATTAAAATGAGTAATAAGATAGGATTATGACTTAAATCTCAAATTAAAATTTGAGAAAATTTGAATTGAGCCTGAGTAAACTTGTATAACCTCGGGCCCTGATGTGTAGAATTTGAGCTTTAAGTCCAAAAGAATCCCCTATCTATATAGATAGGTATAATTACTCGAGGTCTAAGCCGACAACGAACCCCCTTTATAGACCCCTGGATCCGCCACTGCCAAAAGACGATTTTCTATATCGTTTAACGGCTTTGTATGAGTCTTAAATTGGTAGAAGAGGACCCCCCCCCGAGCCAGGCGATAGCTTTTCGCTGTACTGGTGCCGGTGACACTATGAAGCGACTGCACCCTGGCTCATAAGACAGTCTTGAACGAGTAGAAATTTTGAACCGAGTACCCGAGGTTAGATACCCGGGGGTACTCGAGTCCCCAATGATTACTGTCCATCTATATCTATCATCTCTATTCTTTAAGTACGAAGTCGGATCCAGAATTTCTGTAAAGGGGTACGAACATACGAATTTTGACATAGTTTTAAGGGGACAGGCGTTGTGAGTTTTTGACTCGAAAATGAGTTTTGATCCTGGTCAGTCTGCGCATAACGGACTGGTATATCTGTCCAATCTACGCTACCATCTGATACTCAGTATCGATATTCTGATTGGGGCAGGCTTGCCAGTCAAGTCTGCAGAATTCGCGTGGTCTGACTAGTATCGACACTTAACAGATAACCAAGATGGTACCTTTTCGCGTGACAGGTCACATCTGTTGTTGTTGTTTTTTTATGTAAACGCTTATCATCTAAGAAATTAACATATGCATGGCATTTATAACAATTTTACATGCGCTTGTGATGCAAAAATTTAGCGCCCTAGACTAGTTCAATGTGCAATTAGAAGAATGCCCGACGGCCTAAATATACCTGGAGACCTTATCTGCCTACAAGGCGTTAAATGAAGACCCTGATTAGACTGTGTGGATGCACAGACTGGCCAGAGTCTTTGCTTGGTGCGCTTTTAGTATTGTTGAAATGTCAAGCATAAGATCAAATGTCTTTTGCGCGCAATTTTGTATCAGCCAAAATGATATAGCTCTAGTTACAATAATATTGAATTACTTTTTGGAAAGTACCTTGTAATGTCTAGTTTCACTTTCCATGGATACATAATTTGAAATTTTTGATATGCATAAAACCCCACATTCCTTGAAAAAGATACACGGAGTTTTAAAGGTGTTTCCCATTTTCTACGATAAAACACATATATAACCCGTACCCACCATCAAACAAGCACGCTTTCGGTACCATCATGCCAAGGCGTTGCCATGTTTGATATGTTTTTTGAAGCCGCTTTTCACATTCTTTCAGTCTCACCGCGGTGACCGGAGCACCTGACGATGTAGTCTTGGCATTTTTCACACCAGTACAACCATTACGTCCTTTCTAAGCCTCTAGCTGCTATCCGGCATTGTCATAGAATTATAAACCCATTAGTTGGAGACAAATTGTCGGAAAACTGGATAAGTGCCGTCGTCGATTTCGCCGGGGCGCAGAGAATCCAATGTTGGAACAGTTCTTACCTGCGTCGTCGGTAACTGAACCCGAGTCATTTAAGATAAACAGTCCGACGCGCTCCCAAAGGCCCTATGGCTGCGGCTCGAAAACGTTATGGGGATAAAAAGGAATTTCACAAAACTAGTAACTGTACAGTAACAACAATGCTTCCTTACGACATGTCTTTCATTTAGGTTGTGATCCCCGACGGTGTAGCCTGGCTCCCAGGCTGTCAGTTGTTGTTATATAAGGTACACCACTCATGTTGTACTATTTGGAATTACCTCCCATATTCTCAAAAACTGCCACTGATCGGCCAGTCAGAGAAATATTAGCTGAAAAAAATTATACTTTCTCTTCTTGAATTGCTAATTTCACAATACTTCAGATCAGTAGGACGGCAGCCAGTCTACCCGACGGTGGTACCCGTCCTTTCTGACTCTTTGTCTCTCACCAATGGGTTGATAATCGTAAACCTACGTGAAATAGCAGCTGGAGGTTATGAAAGGATGTGATGGTAGTACTGGTGTGGGAAATACCAGAAATCAATTGTTAGGTGCTCTAGCCGCCGCGATATAACTGACAAAAAAGTTGAAGCGGCGTAAAACTCCATTCAATTAATCAATCAATTTAATTTAGAATGCGAAAGCGTCTGCAAACATATAAAAAATGATGCTTAACTTTTCTCGTATCAACATCTTTTTTAAAAAAACAAAGAGAGAAAGAGTACAAATTTTGGCATTTGGTAAAATTCGTTGCCCATGAATCCCATCTTACACATTCGTGGAATGTTCCCATACGGCATATCGCTGACTCTGAGTGTAACAGTTGTAACTGCCTATAAACATATAAGCAGTTACAACTGTTTCGCGAAGATCCGTAGACACATTCTTCTCCTAAATGTAGTATTTTGTGGGATAAATCGTTAAATTGCCAATTGATAGTGTCTTTAATTATAGCTATTACAAACAGCAAGATTTTAACTTTCTCATCAACGTTATTTTTATATCGAAACCTTTTCTTTCAGGTTTTGTAAAGAAAACAAGAGACAACTGGCAAGATGGGGGCGAGCTCACTTTTTGCTGCCAAGGTCATATTCAGCATATGCAACCTTTTATTTTTGGTATGTATCAACTATCCATCTTTGACATGAACTGCAATATTTTTGCACAAACTATAACAATGTTGGGAGGTATTTGACCCTTTATCACACAACCGCATTTTGACGTCTCTGAAAACAAAAGCTTTGAAATCATTACCAACAAATGAAGAAATTGCTTGTGCAGTTTCTTCATTTTCCACAATATTTAAATGAAAAAAAACTTTATCATAAACTTCATCAACTAAAAATGTCGTCTGCAACTTTTAAGCTCGGCTGTTTTTGAAGAAAACCCGAGGTATTGTGTTCACCTTGGTATCGTTCGCGTTGACGTTGTTGTTGGCGTTGACTTGGCGTGACAAACTCTAACCTTTATTCACTATTATTGGAACTATCCAGACTATCAAGGGGGATAACTCTGAAAGCATTTTGATAAGAGTTATGTCCCATTTTTCGACTTAGATTTGTTGCTCCACCCAGCACCCGTAGCCGAGCGTTGCACCTGTAGGCGGCGCTCTTGTTTGAATCTGGACCAGTCTAAATTTTTGTAGTCTCATTCAGGTAATGGGCGATTAGTCGTTTTAATATTTCAACTGTATATCTACCCGAAGATATTAGGATATTAGGAAGATAGAGAGGCCATCAAAAAGCATAGTGGTGTCCGTGGTATAGAGGTAGAGTGTCGGCCTCTTGACCCAAAGGTCCTGACATCAATTCTCGGGAGCGGCTATTGATCATGGTTCTTTCATTAGCCCACACATTCGGCGCGAGTACTGGTGAATTTTCCATGAGGCAGATTCGAGAGAGATTTATCTAAGTTGTAAGAACTTGTTTCCAAATCGATGTGAAATAAATAGGTTTAAACCAAATCAAGAAGCAATTTGTAGCGCATCAGACTCTAAATCATGAGTCCCATGTTTGACTCCCAACGGCGGCACACATATTTTCGACGTTCTTTTTCCCACCTATGAGTAGATAATAGTTTTTTTTAAAAAAAAAACTATGCAAGATGGACAGCTGATGGCAAGGAAAAAGTATTGTGGTACTACTGATACAGTTAGCAACATCGCGAAATTGACAAGATGATTGATTTTGGAATAAAAATGAACGTGTGTGTGGATCGAGTTTTGAGTGAATTTAATGGGGATGGGGGGGGGGGGGGGTTCAATCCAATATCGCAAGTTTTGTCCAGGATGAACAAAATTAGCGATATTTATTACCTCCCTGTAATAAAATAGGCATACAATTTCTATAGATAGCTTCCTATTACTTCAAGAACATAATCAGACACTTACAATTTGAATTATATCAGCGAAATCGAGATTCTTTTTAGCTTTTTTAATTTTGAATGACATTGTTGATTCTATCTTTTTCGATGGGTTTGGAGCATTCTTGAATGGTTTGAGTGAGTGTTTGGAATTAATGAATGGAGCGCTTGGCGATTGATTTGGAAGGGTTTTTATCAAGATGAATTTCAATTTCACGATGTTGTAAACTATAGGAGAAATATAAAAGAATACGCGTTTCTGTGCACCAGCTGTCGCAATACGACTGAAAAGCTGTTCAAAGCGATGTATGACACCATTCATTTAAAACAAACATATAACTTGCGGACAAAGATGTACATGCGAAGAATATTGCTCCCTTTTAAGAAATGCACTGGAGACCGTAGATAGGTGAATTGAGCACTGGAACTAATGTCATAAATCTGACTTGTAATCCGTTAATAGCCATTACTCCCGGGGTTTGTTTTCTTTAGTCAACCAGGGCTGGGGCTGATTCTAAATGGTGTTAGTAGTGCACTATAGTGTCTAGTTTGACTCGAGACCTCATTTTTGGGTTTTGAATATATTTTGTTCCCTCAAGAAACTCTGTTAACATGAACTTACAACACATCCAGACTGCTAAAATTTTGAATAAGAACTAATTATTCAATTGATAACATGCAATTGGCAACGCTGTATAGTTTAACCCAAAATTGAATTTTTGAAGTTATAAACGTATTTTTGCCTTAACAAAATTCTTTTATAAATTTCGTCAGACGGCTACCAAAGCCTTGTAGCTAAAGCTTGAACTAAGCTGTATTTATGATGTTATGATTGCTATTGTTTTTACTATTTATGATGTCCCTGTTTTTATGATAAATGGGTTATTTTGTTTTATCAAAATTATTTAGCGACTTCAATTTTACATAATATTTTTTTTATTCATTTAGCTTTAAGCTTTAGGTCCACTCTTTTTGAAGGTCGTCTTACATTGCAAGTGTAACGGTTTGGATGTTTTACTGTAGCCGGGTTGTGAACAAGGACTGTTTGTACTGCCTTGCCGTACAAGCTAGCTTTTTATAACAACGCGGTAGAGCCATCGCTTTTGGACAAAGAGGTCCCTGTTTCGAATCCCAATGGAGTCGCATATTTATTACCCCGGGACATTACTTATATAAGCATTGACAGGATATTGTTTTCTAGAACTCATTGACAAATAAAGAGCTGTTTAGAGTTATGATTACAGCTTACGAAATTGTTTTATTTAAAATTAATGCATGTATGTCTTTAGGATGAAAATTTATTTTTTAAAGAGAAATAGTATTCATCAAACTATAATGATCAAGTTTCATATTTTGAAAACAAACAAACAAAACCTTAAGGTAGAATGGCTTAAAACATTGAGTGAAAATTACTGAGACTGTTGAGATTACATAGTTGGTGTAGTTTGCCTGGGAACGATTATTTTGTTGTTACTCTGAGATGATCTTTTACCTTGATTGATCACAATATATTATTTTTTTATCTTCAATTTTGCAGTCGTTTTATGAAAATGGTATGATAGTAATGTCTTACAGCAATACATCAAATCATAATGATGCGACTAATTGCAAAAGCGATTCACCCTGCTTCCATTTTATATGTACCGCCAATTTTTCTACCATAGACAAGAAACATATGACCATTTTACTAACACATAAAGAAATTATTTATGTTTAGATTCTATGAAACTTGCATTCTTTGGTTAGTTGTCATGGTGATCCCCATCAAGCATGGGAGGTTGTAATGAGCACACACACTTCAAAGACAAAGACACACTACACAAGCACTTTAGTTTAGAAATTTCTTAAGTTTCAAAAATATTTCTTGACAACAAAATCGTAAACAACACGTCTATTTCAAACAACAACATTTGAGTTGAATTTCGAAATCCTTGTTTTGACTGAAAGAAACTTATAATCATTATGATGACAAAACTGAATTTTGTTATTCAAAGGAATCATAAAACAACGCATTTCTAATATGGCAATTTTTCGTGCTATGTGATTTGCTTACTCTATATGTAGTACAAAGGATATCTCTTTTTAATACACTAGCATTGAACTACATTGAGCTAGTACAAACAAAATACAAGTTTATTGTAAAACGAAACTTTAAATCATACACTGGGGGAAACTGACAAATCGAAAATTCTCCAAAATGTCAAATGATCTTTTCCGTTAAATACTCCCGACGTGAACATGAAAGACATGGAATAAGATGCAGCCTTCTTTAGAAGATCAACCGTCGGTGCGCATCAGATTCGAAAACATGGTGGGGAGGGTGTGTATGGGATGGGGGGTAATATTTCTTTTATCCCATAGCTTCCCACATATGTATCACTTCAGCGGGTTGATAATCGTAAGTCTATGTGGGATGAGCGGTAGGAGATTCCGAAAGCATATCTTCGTAAAAAGAATACTGGGAACCCATGGTTCGGTGTCCCAGCCTCCGAGATATGACAGGAAAATTGATACAAAACTATGTAAAGCCTAATTAAAAAACAAATGTAAGTTAATTTATAATTGCACATCCTGTTTACCTCTTTATTCGAAGTATCATGAAATTATCGAAGGAAGTTCCTTTCGATCTAAAAATAAAATAGTTAGTCCGCACAGCTAGTACAGTCCGATTGGGATCGTTTCTGTCGCGCTTCCAAGATAACCCCTCTTTGCCTGACAGGTCACAAAATGTATAAAACCCCAGCTTAATGTTCAGGATATTGAATGCACTCACCTCAAGCAGAATCCAGGCTAGCGATCGTTCAATTTTAGACATACTATGATCGCTATCGAAAATAACAGGCTAGTAGACAACTCATAATTTGAATATATACAAAAAAAAAAAAAAAAAAAAAAATAACGTTGTAAAGCTGTAGGTTAAAAATCGGTGAGAGTTAAAGTATCCATCGTCGATTTTGCTATGCTAGTTAGAAAGCCCACCGATCATCGCGAGCACCCCAAGTAGACAATTTCTTCAGTTTTGGAAAAGATACATTCGCTTGTTAAAGTTCGCGAGGTCGATTGTATCGTTAACATCATTCGGGAACACTTAATGATTCTACAATTTTTCTTTTGAAAATAAAAAGAAGCAGATACGCATCGGTATTCCCGTAGCAAGATTGGAGTCCTCGCTAGCACTTTGTAATTTGGATTACAGAAACAGAGGAAAATAAACATCAGAATCAGGCTTTTCCATATTTGAATTATATTCGGGGTTTATAGATTCATTTATTATTATTTTTTTTTTCTTCTTCTTTCCTGTTAACATAAGGAAATATTTTATTTGCTTTCTTTCCAAAACAGACGAGAAAATATTGCTAGAGATTGTATATTGACTATCAACACAATTAAGATTTGATCAGAGAAGCGCAAAATGGTGGTTAACGAGAGAAAAATGCTTGTTGTCTACTTTTTCTACCATAGCCCTTTTTTGGTACGGCAAGATGAAAGTGCGGATGCATATGACGTATGTTCCTCGTACGCTGAAAGACAATTTTATACAACGCGGATCAATAAAATTTAAACGATAAATACATACTCATGTACGCTTACATACTTACAAATCATCTTTTCGGTGCAATATAAGATTTCCATACGGGTTACATCCTCGATTTATCCGTAAGTGCAGTGGCACCGGGAATATGGCAAAACATTTGACTACCGGTTCTTCGTTAAATATCAATTTATAGGGATAATCGCTTCATATTCTATAACATAAAATGATCCGTCATAGACGAATTTTTCTCCCGAAATAAGTGCTTGATACATTTATTTCTGACCATAAGATTATGAGACATAAGTGAAAACTCATTATTTGTTAAGGCACTTTTTGTTGCGCAGCAGCTTCATATAGAAACAGGGAAAGTGCTGTCTTTGAAATTTTCCATATAATTAATGTATGAAGTTTAATTCAATTTGGGCAATGGACTATGGAGACATGCCTCATGACGGACGGACAGACTGACCAAAGGACGTATTTACCTCTGAACAACTTGTTTGTTTGAATAGAATTTTACGCCACTTTTACCAGTATTTCGGTTATATCGCTTCGGCTGAAGCACCTAAAATCATGGATTCTCACACCAGTACTACCATTACACCCTTTCATTGCCTCAAGCTATATCATCCCATATAGGTCTACGATTATCAACCCATCGATGGAAGAATCGACCCTGTGACCTTCAGATTGACAGACCAACGAGCTACTAACTGCGCCATGATTGTGGCTCTATCTGAACAAGGGATGAGATCCAGCAGAAGTAAATACATATATAACAGTATCCACAAGACAGACCTTGTCTTTACGGGAATGTGCCTGTGTAAATGTTGAAGTTATATTTTATGTCATATTTTAGGGAGCTTTGATATTTAAGTGACTGTGCTTGTTCGGGTCATGTAACTTCATGTATTTGCTATATGTTGTTCGGCTAAAATAGATGGGTAGATCTCATTGAGGAGAACTATGGTGCATAAATACTACAACTTTTGGTTGCATAATTTTGGGATTATTGCACTTTTGTGTTATTCTAATGACTTAGATTTTTTCCGGGGCCCTTTGTATGTACATTTGCTATCAAGTTCAAGCTTCAGTGGTGAAAAGATCCTTTACAAAGAGATTGCAATGCACAGGAACAATAACTATTCCTTGTTTGATTGTTGCAGTCATTGAAATTTCTTGTTTGTATTTCAAATGATTTTTATATCGAAATTTAGGAACTAGTTTATGAAAGAAAGGGCGGTTAAATAAACTATACATGCATTTTTATGTGATTAGTAATGCAAAAATGACCTCCCGGGAATTTCTTAAAATGAATATCATTAGAGAAATATTGTTTCCAGTAGAGGTCACCCGGTGTTCGCATTTCAAAGTTTTTCATACAAGAAGGAAGAAAGATCATTACAGATTCAGAAAAAAGTCAAAAAAGGCGAAATGTTAAGCCTGTGAACAGTCCTCAAAGTTTGACTATGGTCGACCCGTCACGCAATACCAAAAAGATTCATTTTAACCTGACGGGCCATATTTGCAAGTCACTTCTCATTTTTTAAGATCACATATACATGTAATGTATTTACTATTTTTGGTGTGAAGCGAAACACGTTTTCTCAAATACACGTTAATCCCTGTAATCCTCGATTCTTAAGCTACATGTATACATTGAATATTCAATACCAGCTGCCCTAATTAATGGCCATTACATGTAATTAATAGTTCACAAATTTAGTGAGATATGTCAAAATACCTCCGTTGCCTTGGCTACAACTCATATTGGAAGATTTTTTCAGTTTTTCCCAACATTTTAAACTTTCCAATATTTTTCTGTATGTCTGACAAAACCAAGAATCTGATATATCAATCGAATAATCAAAATGATACAACTCACAGGCATTTTGTTACATTATAATCCGTTTTTATAGCATATGTTGTTAAATGTACTATATTACAACTCTTTTTATAAAAGAAACATTATGAAACAATCGTATGTGATGTAACCTTTGGTAATAATAATAATTGCCATTTTTTTTTATTTTTGCGTGATGGCGAGATATTGACAGATTGATATTTGAAGACTTTGATCAGAATGTGCGGATGCAGAGACCGATCTGAATCTGTTTATTGCGCACATGTAAATAAAAACACCAGGAAAGCTTTGCATTTATTCAGACTGATAACAAATTATTGACATGTTGACTAGCGAGAAAAAAATTACTAATAGACAAGTATATGTTTTCTTGCTTTCCTTTCTTTTTCTTAATGTTTCCATAGATTCGTTAATTTTACCGATATAACGTTCTTATAATTGCGCATCTTTTTTTAACAAACTAGCAGAACAGAATTTTGTAGGTCGACTTGTACAAAGCAGGCCATAGTCATAAACAGAGGGTTCTTGGAATCCATATCGGACAGTTTTGCGAGTCGTAGTTATCATATGGGAGTCTTAGGCTCGAAAAACTGCTTATCTTAAAACCATAGTAATATTTTAGAAACATTTATTTTGACAATTTCTTATACCGGTACGTGTCCACAAAGCCTAGTTCATATTTGACTTGCCACAATCCCAAAATCGTGCGGCGCGCGTGCGGCGGCATATGATGTCCGTACGATTTTCGCACGGTTTAAACGGGTGTCGCAGAACCTTGCGCTTTTGTATAAAAAAAGGTATACAATTTGTTAAAAATTACAAGTCCGTAGGATGAGCGTAGTCCGTAGACACGTCGTCTAGGCATCGCACGGACATCGCAAGGCGACCGTACGATGTTTTGCCTATAAGTATAGAACGGATCTTCCTAGGGTCCCCACGCGGGTTCCGCACGATGGTCGTACGACGGCCGCACTGTCTACAGTGTATATAGTTGACAAATCGCACGGTCAGCTTGCGATCGCCGCAAGGGTACCTCAATGATTCTTGTGGCACCTTTATGAAAACCCGTGCGGATACCACACGATTTCGTAAACACAAACGCCGTAGACAAAAATCGTACGATGTAATAATTATCATACAATAAATCGCAGGTTGCGATATCGTTCGACGACCGTGGCAAATGTAAACTAGGCTTAGGCTTAAGCAGAGAGGAAGAAAGATTTTAGTGTTAATCAGTTATTAAATGTAGAATATTTTCAAATTCCGCAAACTTGAGAAAAAATGGGGATATCAGGTAACGGTTAGATGCCCCCTCCTTCGACCTCCTTGTTCTTACGGACTTGCAAAATATAATCAACGGATCGCCGAACAATTGCAAATGCAGTCTACTTTGGTTATGTTTTATTTTAAAATGCCATCTGAAAACATAAGCATGACACTCAACCGGTAGTTACCGGGACTCTTAAATTATATCGTCTGTCAGTGAGCAAAATCTCTTACAACCCCAGTTTATTCAAGTTATAAAAACGAGTTTTAAGTCTCTTGTCAACGATTTATCAAAATTTACTGTTACGAGAATCCTAACAACGGTTTTGAATATTTCCATGCAATAATTTAACTTAGTTTTGATCGCTATTCTCTAAACCGTCTATAGAAATCATACTTTCGAGGTAGCCTAGCTTTTTCTATCTTTGAAGAATAAGATCAATTACGACGACGGACATTCAATAATCGCAAAGGCTCGCCGCCTTGAAACACCAGGTGTGCTTAAAGTGAGCTGAACATTCAGAAAATAGAAAACGTTCAACACGATCAGTGTTCAGGATAGCAAGCGGCCTATCTTGAGCATACCGGCCGTTGGTGCTTTAAAAAATGATAATTTCATATAAATAAATACTTCAAGGTTTTCATCATAAAGCATGGCAGAAAATAGAAAGTTTGCCATATTTGTTTGCTTTGCTCAGCATGCCGCTTGCCAATTATTGGTTACGTTACAATACATGATAACTGAATACTGAATAGATTCAGAACATCTACTAAAAGTTAAAAGTTTAATTCCGGTCAGTCCGATCATTCTGCACAGTCTAGACAGGATTTGTATACATTTTTAATAAGAGCCTTCGAACGTTAAAGTAACATTTTTGCGTAATATTTTTAAGGAATCAAATTTAAACCATACTTCAATTTCATTACTTTCTAATCATATGATAATATGTTCAACATAATTCAAGTTCGAAAATGTTTGATGAAATGTATGATATTGTGAATTGAAGTGAGACATTGACAAATATTCTGCATTATCATTTATAGAAGTTTAGGAGTGAAAGCATTCAACAACGCATCATCATATCTCTGACCAACCCCCACCGCTTCGGATTTCCAAAAAGAAAGATCGTAGATGTTCGACAGAACCCATTTCCTTGTCTGCTTACTTCAAATTTTGTTTTCTTTCCAAAGACTCTCAGGCCACATGTTTAATTCGAGCCTCAAACATGGTTCCAGATGTGTTATTTATGGGAATGAAATGACCATTGCATGCAATTAATTGTTGGACATATCAAATTTTGATTGCGTTGCTATGGTAACAATGGAAGATGCTTTTATTTTTCCGAACAAGTGTAACATCTTAGCTTTTCTATTTTTCTTGTCTGTTAAATAAGATATCGAACTTTTAAGAGAGTCGAGTCAGGCTAGCTCAACGGTTACTAATTTGGCTGTCAATCCTGGGTTGAGAGTTCGAGTCACGACTTGGCAAGATTTATCCGGAACAATTGACAAAAGTCGTCGTGACACGAGTCATTTTTCTCCCACCTAGGACGTGTGATAAGTAGTACACTTAAGAGCAATGAGCAGTTGGTGACTCGGATAAAATATTGTGAATCTTGCGCTGGTGTGAGAAACGAAAGAAAATCATGTGATGGTCACAAGCCGCCGCAATATACTCGGGTAATGTTAAAAATAGTATTAAACCCCATAGAAACAAACAAATCAATTTCATAGAAGTTTTTACTCTAGTTATATATAATAAATCTTCTGATTTAAAATTTCATATTTTTTCATGACTTATAAAATAAACTCTTCTACAAGTATAACTACCTAATCGGAAACTATCATAACAAAAACGTGTTTGTATATCACGGAAGAAGAAAGAGGGAGAGAAAGAGAGAGAAAGAGAGAGAGAGAGAGAGAGAGAGAGAGAGAGAGAGAGAGAGAGAGAGAGAGAGAGAGAGAGAGAGAGAGAGAGAGAGAGAGAGAGAGAGAGAGAGAGAGAGAGAGAGAGAGAGAGAGAGAGAGAGAGAGAGAGAGAGAGAGAGGGGGGGGGGCGGCATGCATAGAGACAGAATAAGAAAGAGAGACAGAAAAAGAGACAGATTCAGATAGACAGAGGAGAAGATCGGTTAGGATATATTTTTGTATTACATTGTGCAAATAGATTGATAGAAGATGACAAATTTTAAACTGAATGATCATCGCAGAAATTATGTCAGAAATCAGCATGGGAAAGAAGATTGTTTAATCTACCCTGTAACCTTAACCCAATACCATATTACAAAATTCCAATGCCTTGCTGCTATAACATGATCTCTTTCACAGAAATAGTGTTATTGAAAAAAATCTCTGCACGTTGTTTATTGAAAAAGAAATAGAATCTTGAAGACGGTATTTTCCAACTTCTTTTCTAATGAACCTTTGATCGATTCATCCAATCTTTTGAGCATTTCTTTTATTTTCTCAAATTGTCTAAATTTTAGGATTTAAGATAAAAACTTTACAATTAAAGTTAAATACTAGACCAACGAAAGCGAGGATTTTATTTTTTAAATTTCTGTGTTTTCCTGAAGTAACGTAAATTGGTAATTTAGTAAATTGGTAATTTAGATACGTTTTAGAAATAGAATCGAATACAATAAATTACACACAATAACTCAACTTTTTATTCTTTTAACTGGCCATTTAGTAAAGAGAAAGACCAGGCAATGAAAATGTGTTCAACAATCCGGCTTGAATAAATTTATGGCTTCTCTGTGCCCACAAGGGTAATTAAAACCGCATACATAAAATAGACGAGACGACCTGCAGTTCTCTGACAACTTTAATGGGATATTAACGGACAATAAGAGAGATAGGGTCTTTTTGCTGCTATTTCTTAAAAGGGAGTTTTGGTACAGGATATTCTTGGCATGAAAGTCTGAATGGAGCGCTTAGCGAGTGATTTGGAACGGTTTTGATCTAGATGAATTTCAATTTCACGATGTTGTTAACTGTAAGAGAAATATAAAAGAATACACGTTTCTGTGCACCAGCTGTCGCGATAAGACTGAAAAGTTGTTCAAAGCGACGTATGGCACCATTTATTTAAACAAACATATAACTTGCGGACAAAGTTGTAAAGTTTGAATGGAACGCTAAGCGAGTGATTTGGAAGGGTTTTGATCATATAAACAAGCATATAACTTGCGGACAACGTTGAAAAGTCTGTATACTGACAAAGGCCTCAATTCAATCTAAGATAAGTGTTATGCTAGAGTTCATTTACTTTTTGTAGTTTGACAAACAAAACATCTCAAATACATCTGAAACACACTAGGGTTTAAAATTGACATCGCAAACCAACGACGATCTATTTATTAAAATAAGTGTTAAGAGAAAATAGTAGTTAACGCGGAATGAATGAATATTAAAACCTCACGTTTTTGATGTTATAACCACTTAAATGACTTATCACTTAAATACATAAAATACTTTTAATGTTATTTTTACTTCTTCTGACAAAAACAACGACTGCGTTTCTGCCCATCCATGTCTATCCGTACGCAATTCTTGTTTAGGCGATTAGGTCCACAAATATTATCGGGATCCCTTGAAACTTTTAAAGGACAAATGAAGGGCCATAAGCAAGGTCCATTTCGAAAATGCGGCTGGTCCGTCGGAAATCACGGGTAAGCAGACCTTGTGGGTATTCGCTCATAATAATTTTTACGAGAAGAATTTAACAAATGTATTTAGATTTCGCCGAAACTTTTTCCCGATGATTGTAGAATCATAAAGAAGAATCACAAGGAAAGTTCCATTTGAAAATAAGGCGAATCCATCGGAAAATAGGTGAAAAAAGCCCTTATAGATTTTTACTGAAACTGTTCTTGTTTGCGTGATAAAGGCTACATATATTATCGTTTTTCCTTGAAGCTTTGCCAGGATGTTTATGTGGTCATTAAAAACATCCATGTGTAAATGGTGTGTATCTTTTGGAAAACAAAACGTGTTAAAAAGGACTTTATGCTTTTTTATGTTGCACTCAAAATATTCTAGGTTATGCAATCAAGTCCACAAATATTATCGAATTCTCTTGAGTTTTTTTTCGCAGAGTGATAGTATGATCTCAATCGTGTACGAAATTGGCTTATTGACAACAAATTGTCTTTACATCTTGGTAAAACGGAATCTATAATTTTTGGATCAAAACAAAAGCTTAAATCTAATAATAAGATCAATGTCCGATGCAACGATAGTTCACTTAATTCAACTTCAAATGTAAAGTATTTGGGTGCTGTTCTAGAACAAAGCTTATCAGGTGAGCCAATGGCAATTTCTTTATTACAAAAAGCAAATGCTAAATTGAAGTTTCTTTATCGTAAAAGCAAATTCTTATCATTTCACACCAGAAAATTATTAGTGTCATCCTTGATCCAATGTCATTTTGACTATGCTTGTGTTTTCTGGTACTTTAATTTGAATAAAAAGTGGACTAACAAACTTCAAATCATGCAAAATAAACTAATAAGGTTTGTTTTGGAACTGCACCACAGATCCAGTATCAACAGAACTCACTTTAAAACTTTAAACTGGCTGCCAGTTGAAAAACGTATTGAACAAATAACTCTTATAAATGTTTTCAAAATTAAGAACGGACTTGCGCCAGACTACCTGATGAACCAATTTGTAGAAGCGGCCACCTCGCATTCTTACAGCACGCGTTTCAGTAGAAATGGTTGTTTTGCTGTTCCAAAGGTTGGGACGCACGGAAGAAAATCATTTTCTTACGTGGGCTGTAACCTTTGGAATAGCCTTCCAACAAGTATTAAAACGTGCAGATCTCTCTCTATGTTCAAAGCAAAACTTAAAGAACACTTTCTTGAAAGTCTGTGATATTTTACAAACAACATTGTGATATAATGCTTAAAAATGAGAGTTCATTAATTTTTCTTTACCTGTCTGTGATTTAATCGTTTTACTTTTAATTGTAACATCATCAACTCTATGTTTACAAATTTAACAATATAACATCATGTCGCTCTGTGTCAGCCACACCCAAGCAGGGGACCGCAATGGAAATAAGAGATATCCTTTCTCTTTTTTGCGTTATCCCAGGTTTGGATGTGGCAGACATGGTATGAAAAACGCACTGTGATATATTCATTTTTATATGTGTTTTCTTAATATTTTACCATGTACTGTCATTTCCTATTTTACCTGAATAAAATCTATCTATCTATCTATGATAGTAAGAAAGATACTATACAAATATTTTTTAAGGAACACACATGCTCATTTTCAAAATCCAATTGAAAATGGGAGGTGCACTGAGGTTTTTTTTTTTTAAACTGACACATTCTTCATCAAGCAATAAAGTGTCTGAAATATATTTAATTGGAAAAAGCCCGTTAGTCAGTTGAGCATCTCCGGTCCGCATGTGCCTTTGTTATTTTAGAGCCTGTAGCGGACCTTTTTTGTGCTACGCAATAATTCAGAATTACACTTTTCCTTTTACAGGTTATGGGTGTGGCCATGATCGTGGTCGGAGCATATTTCCAAATCTCCGAATCCAACTACATAGATCTGATGCCCAGCGACGAATTCTTTATTGCTACAGCGTTACTGATTGCTGCGGGTACCATAGTCGTTGTTCTCTGTTTGTTTGGTTTTATTGGTGTATGGATGAACAGCCAGTGTATTTTAGCCATTGTAAGTTGTCAGAATGATTTCCTTAATATTTTGATAAATAACGTTATTCCATCGTAAAAATTTGCAACGTCGACTAAAAGATGTCCTATCTGAGTTATTTGAATCTGTTTTTAAAGTGATGAAACTAAGCCTTATTGTAAGGTAAGCAATATGTAAGTAAGGCCAGGAGCCTGTTTTACTAAACATAGTACGATCAATCATTGCGTAAATCAAAAATAAAATTTGATTCTACCAAAGTTACTCAATATGGAATTCTGGCATGCACCATCTCACTGAAATCGTCTGCAAAAGACGATTCCAATGAGATATTGAAAGGCATAATTTAACGATGAATGAATACACCATTTAAGATTCGTGATTTGGCATACGATTAATTTTATCGTAATAAGTTTAGTAAAACAGGATCCGGAAAGTTAAATAAAAAAACGTGTACTTGACACAATTTAGACCTACACCACCACAAGTAAAAAAGCCGCCGTCATAGCGCGGCAGGAAGCGCGTCGGACTATCAATTTCGAGATCCCGGGTTCGATCAACACCAATGGGTCGATAATCGTAGACCTTTGCGGGATAGAAGCTTGGAAAGGATGTAATGGTGGCAATGGTGTGAGAAATACCAGGAATTCGTTGTTAGGTGCTCCAGCCGCCGCGATATAACTGTGAGATTGTTGAAAGCAGCATTTATTCCCATTCAAACACACGAATCAATACACAAGTAAAATAAAACGAAGCTTATAGCGCACAATTGACCGCTTTCACGGTGTATTAGTTAGTAACTAATCTTCAATCACGGGGAGTCATTGGTTCGATCCTTGGCATTGGCACATATTCTTGCCGACACTGATTTTTGTTTACCATCAATGGAGGAATAATCATAGACCAGAATGGGATAGCTTGGGAGTCAATAGTAATCTAAAGCTAGCACAACTGCGAGAAATACCAGAAATTAATTGTTAGGTGACCCATAAAATGAAAAAGTTCAAAGCGTCGTTTAATCATGTACGTCTCCATTTGAATTCCAGAACTTTTCTAATTCTTTGTGGTCTAAGTGCATTAAACAAAGGTTAAATTAGAACAAAAATAGGTGTAACATTGCACTGAGTGAGTTTAAACAACCGTATTCATTACTTTAAATTTCAGTATGCTTTGTGTGTTTTAATCATCCTCGCTCTGTCGCTTGCTTCCGGAATTATGGCTTATGTATTTCATAACGATGTAAGTATGGATTTCACTTATTGGAAATTTACATGTATGAATACCAATCCATCTTCAGATCACTGAATGTTTCTAAATCTTTGATAAGTGGCATGAATTAGTTTACGCATTCTTCAATATTATAGAAAGATAAACAGGCTAATTTAGAAATTCTAAATATTTATTGAAAAGTATCGGTAGCATGTCACAGGACATCAATGTATCAAGCGATAGTTACATTGCATGGGTGCCAATAACCTTACAAAGTAATGGAAGATATTTTTAAAGGAGAGGTGGGATCCAGATTATATGAAAAAACTTGAGATAATTAAAGAAATGAATAAGTTCATGTGTTTGAATATAATCTTAATGCTTCAAAATAGTTTCCTTCTCTAACAACATCTTTATGTAATACCCTGCCCGTTCTTTGCAGTTTAAAGATATTTCATATCAATATCAGTCAAAGTTTTGAAGGATTAATTTTGCTTTATATTTTAGATTGAAGACAAACTTCGTGACAAATTATACGAGGGATTACGATCAGAAGACAGAAAAAAATATTGGGACAATGTGCAAAATGAGGTAAAGCTGAAACCACCGTGAAAGTGACATTCATCTCAATCAAAGCCATTCTAATCTCTCATTCAGCGCTCCATTTATTTATTTCAAACACTTACTCAAACATTTCAAAACGCTCGTAAATTACTAAAATGGATAAGATTAATATCTACACCAAAAAAAAAATAGCTTTGAAAAAAACATGCGATGTCACTGACATAATTGAAATTGTACGCGTCTGATTGAATCTTGTAGAAGAAGAAAGCTATTTGAAGAAATTAAATGCTTCTTTTATTAAAGGGGTAATAGTCATCGCTAATTTTCTTTCATTCTGGTTTACCTCCCTTTAATTTCACTCAAAACTCACTCATTGCACTAATTCCATTTCATTCAAATATCATTAAAAAATCACCCCCTTGTCAATTTCACGATGTTAATTGAAACAATGCACCTTGGTCATTATTGTGAAAAGGGTGGTTGAACTGACTCTTTCATAAAGGCTATCAAATTTTGTTTGTACAAACCAGACAGAAGTGCTTTTAAGAAAAAAAAAATCTGTCGCTTGACCCTTGGGCTCGATATCAAGAAAAACGAAGGTTGCCGATTCGAAATCTGGCCGCTCGACTCGTCATAAATGATTTACCTTTGGAAGAAATTCAAACTATGCACAGAAAGCTCGTGAATAAGCTTAATATAGTCGAAAAATTGTAGAAAAAGGCTTGAAACACAATTTGAAATTCAATTTAACCTAATTGATACATTTTGTATTTTCTTAAGGTTGCATTATTATACAGTTTATTAGATACAACACGGGAAATCTTCAAACCACTTAACACGATTACTAATTGGTTCGGAGATAAACGTATTGAAATAATTAAACGATACAAAAATATTGGTATGTAGGTATCTCTCGTGGTTTAAAACCAGTGTAAGTGGAATATAAATGTAAATTTATCATGCAATGACAATGTTGCATGATAAATAGAATAGCATGTAAGTGTTCTCGGCTGCGAGATATTATTATGACTCGGCAAAGCCTCGTCATGATAGGCCTAAATTCTCCCAAACTCGACCAGATAACATTGATATTTTAAGACACTTACATACTATTCTCTATGTATCCCGTCAGGAAATACAGTAAAACTTGTTTTAAGCGACCACCAAAAAGCGGTTGTTCATGACAATGGTCGCTTAATACAAACTTTCATGATAAATGTGAGAGCTCATTTTGATGGCATTTAAAGATTGTCGATCAACTCATACTTAATCCTATGATGTTCGAACCCATTAGAATCGTCTTTTTGGGACGATTCTAATGGGCTCCAACAGCATGAGATTAAAGAATTACCAATTCTCGTAAAGAATATCTTCTTATCACGGATTTTGCTGACGGTGATGGGACTTTTTATGATGGTCGCTTAATGAAATTGGTCACTTGTTAGACGTGGTCGATCGAGCAATATTGACTGTATCCCGTCAAGGAGAAAAGAGAGAATCTGGGTAGAGCGTAAAGTGTCGACTCTATTCAGACTGTACGTGACTGGTCACATTAATAATTTTCAGGAGAGGTGTTGCGGAGTCAATAATTACACGGACTGGTATGGTATAGAGGATACAGATTTCCAAACAAGGATCCCTGATTCATGTTGTGATGGTCCCAACTGTGGTCAACAAGGGGCTGTTGTCGCCTATGATGTGGTAAGTATTGCAGTGTTTTGAAAGTTGATGCCGTTATAAGTCTTAGTTTCCACACACGTTTCTTCGGTGATAATGAAGCATCTTTCGATACCATTGGTTTGCTTATTTGCTGCGCTATTTTTTCGATAAAGTGTAACTTATAGGAAGACAGAGGAGTATCCGAGGATGGCAATGAAGGTGTATACCTGAATGACAGCCTTTACTGTAAGCCTAATTATCTATGAGAATATTTGCGATTGCCATCTTTAAACTTAGGTGCAGTTGGTCTAGGAAGATGGAATTGAGGCAATCATCATTTCAAAAATTTGTAAAATTACAAATATCCTCCATATAAATAACCAAGTCCCTTACTCGGTCCTTTCTCCACCCGTTCGCATAGGATCAACTTATCTTGTACCAAAAAGTATATAATTCAGCGCATCTTGCAAGAATTGTGTCACTTTCAGATTTAGCAACAGCATGCAACGAAGGCACTTGTACGTGATGTCCTTTTGTTTCATATCACAAAAAAAACACTCTTTCATGCCATGCCGATTTAGGGGTAAAATGATTTAGATCAACGAGCACATTGAAATGCCAAGCTCTTGTACTTCAGTGCTTTGATTTAACTGAGCTGTTAAACATCACTACCCCTACATAAATACAAATTAAGAATTCTGACATTTTTATGCCCCCGTATCGAGAGATCGGGGGCATATTGTTTTACTCATGTTCGTCTGTCTGTCTGTCTGTCCGTCTGTCCGTCCGTCTGTCTGTCCGTCCATCTTTCTGTCCGTCCGTCCGTCTGTCCGAAAACTTAACCCGAAAACTTAACCTTGCCAATAGCTTCAAGCCTATTCAAGAAACAAAGCTAATATTTGGCATGATGATAGATCTCAATGATCCGCATCCGCTGGTACCAAAGTCAAGGTCATGTGACAAGGTCAAGGTCATCTGTCAAGGTCAAACTTTGAAAAAACTTAACCCGAAAACTTAACCTTGCCAAAATCTTCAAGCCTATTCAAGATACAAAGCTAATATTTGGCATGATGATAGATCTCAATGATCCGCATCCGCTGGTACCAAAGTCAAGGTCATGTGACAAGGTCAAGGTCATCTGTCATGGTCAAAGTTTGAAAAAAAAGCTGTTACGGGGGCATTCGTGTTTCACAAACACATCTTGTTTTTTTCTTTGATAACAGGGTTGTTACCAGAAAGGTAAAGACATAGTGAAGGACAATTTCTATCAGATTGCTGTGGCTGGTATTGTCCTTGGAGTTTTACAAGTAAGTGCACACCTACCCGGCGATCAGGATGACAAAACGATGCAAATTGTTTGAAAATAATACCTCGCTTTGCACGTAAGTGCACGTACAAAGCGGGGTATAATTTGTAAACAGTTTGTACCCTGTTGTCATGCTGACTGTAGGACTGGATACATGGGTCTACATTTACTATTTCTCAACGGGGTTATGCAGGCAGTTACTTCTTTTCAGTTACCATACGGATCCCTCCGGATAATCAGGGATTCCTTTTTTCATTTAGGTAGGAAAAAATAGAGAAAGAGCACATTAGTGATACATGTATATAGAAAATAAAATGTTAGTGTCTTGAAATATAAATGTTATCTGGTCGAGGTTTGGAGAATTTATCTTGACCAGACTTTGCTGAGCCATGATAATTTTTAGCAGCCGGGACCAGATAACACTTATATTTTAAGACACTTTTGTGTTATTCTTTTTATCATGCAATCGTTTTCTAGCGCTTAATTATAATAAACCCTTGAAAATCAAAGAAATTACGGTGAAAGTGTATGGAAATTGTTACTAAAAACCGACTGCCTGATATCATGTTATGTTATCAGACAGGTGATATCAGGTCAATACAGGTTCATTGCATGATAAATTCTATAAGTTCTGAAAGCCTGACTGGTGGAAGGGTGAAATTTTATGCAACAAATACTATTCATGAACCAAACTTTATGGTGTGGTTACTTATAAGAACCATCTTGTCTGAGTGATTCTCATGAGTGCCAACAACATAGGATTTAGATTTGATAACAAATTAGGTGGACATTACTGTTTGCTCAGTGCTCTGAATGTATAAGCCTCGCTTTTTTTCTTGAATTTGATAATGAATGTAAATGTATATGTACTGGTAATTTAGTTAGAAATCAAAAAAGTTTAAAACCAATGGTCTGGATAAATCATTACCTTCAATTAGATTGTCGTAAATGTATTCGACCGACGTTGTCCAATGAGTTTTACAGAATATTAGAGAAGGATATATTCTATTCCAAATTTGAAATTATATTATTCGTGCACCATTTTTGTTAATTATCAATGTTACAATGATCTACTTTTCTTTTCAGTTGATTCTCGTTGCTGCATCACTATGGCTAGTTGTCAGCATCAGACGAGAAAGGAAGTTTTAGAATAGATGGTTCCAAGCTTCTGATTGATCCATTACAAGACAGAAAATGACAGGCTGTTCCAACTTACAATACCGTGTAACATAATGGGGCTAGATTTTAGAAAAAGTGTTTTGTAAAATAGAAAAAAAAATACTTTCGATTTAGTAATAGGAAAAGTTGACTGTTTCTAGCAATTTATTCTTTTCGACATCTTGCTCGTTTAAGCTACATATCATTAGTGCATGAAAACCTGAAATGGTTTACTAAAGTGATAAATCAGCCCTGCGTTCAAGATTCAAACCTTCGCGAAACGTTTAAAAATGGTATACCGCTTTGCATGTGCTCTCTCACAAAGCGGGATACAATTTTTAAACGTTCACAAACTTTTTTCATTCTTGACGCAGGGTTATTTCTTCGAATGATTAAGCAACTAGAAAAACAAATCTGTCCGACAAAGAGTATTTTTTCAACTTTATCAAAGAGACAATATGAACGCTGGCCAAGATGTTAAATGGTGGTATTATTTAAAAATTACTTTAAAACTCGATCGCAATTGTAAGACTTTCGTAAAAGGTACTCGCCACATGTTTTCTCTCCCACGATTGGGTTGATAATCGTAAACCTAAATGGGATAGCAGATTTTGGCTTGAAAAGGATGTAATGGTAGCCATGGTGTGAGAAATACCTGGACTCCATTTCAAGGTGCTCCAGCCTCCGCGATATAACTGAAAGATTGTTGAAAGCTACAGAAGATAACTGCTTTCTGAATTTAGAAAAAAGAACTTATACCGAACATATATTAGACAACTTTCCTTTGGAACCACATGCAAAGCCGATTCGGAATTATCACATTTGTATTAATCAAAATGAAAAATACCAATTGAAGATCAATAAAACAGACCTATAAAGAAAAAAAATAAACAATTCAATGTAAAACTTATTCTCGTAGTGTTCTAATATTTGGTTGATGTGCATGGAAAAAATTGATGTTGGGGGCTAAGTGTGGGTTACCTTGCTAAAATTGTGTACTAACAATATCAATTACTTTTTGAAGGATTTGAGCGAAAGTGCAATAATACCTATGTACTTGTATATTCACTTGCATTATTTTCCACTAAGTCCTGTATTATTGTTGTCAAAAGCGACTGATTAGTTTATTGGTTGGAAATACAAGTAGCCGAAACATCGCCACGCCCAAGGTCATGTAGGTGAATGGTTTCAATGGAGTTACAGTGAAAGTCGTTTGACCTTTTCTTTGTCGACAAAGGGAGGGACCAGTGCAACACTATTGTAAGTGCATATAAATATATAGGCACTTACAATATTGTTGCACTGATCCCTCGAAATATGCACGCAGAGCCATGTCCAAATTGAACAAGGTAACAAACGAAAATTTGTCAAAATTTGCGGAATGGGAATCTTGCCAGTGACTAAAATATCATTACAAAAACGGCAATGCGTTTGAAGTATGTTATTTTTCTCTACATGCTATATACTTGAGAGAATATAAATGATTAAGTTAGTACTTTGATGCATGAGAGAATGTCTTACATTGATACCTATGTTATGAATGTATTTGAAATGAGAGAAAGTGTTAGATTTTATTCCAAATGCTTCATTCATATATCTGTTATGTATATTTTAATAAAAAAAAATGAAATATATCAAATAATGGGTTATTTTTTCAAATTTGATTCATCGAAAGAACAACCAATGGACGCCCGGGCCTCGAGTCAAGATATTTAACGATCGCAAAACGTTTAAAATCGGTATCCGCTTTGCACGTTAAACACGTGGCCAGTTTTAAAGGGATCTTGAACACAGGGTAAATTTCTTGTTCAAAACGCGCGATTAAATGAACACCAGTAATCTGTACCAGTAATCAACCAGCTTGGGCCAGTTTTGCTAAACATATTACGATAATTTTTTTGCGTGCGTCAAAAATTAAAGTTGCTTCTACAGAAGTAATTAGATGTGGAAATCTGCCATGCATCATCTCAATGGAAACGTCTTCTTAAGACGATTCCAATGGGACATTGCAAGGCAGAATCGGAAAATGAATAAAATTACCAGGCACGATTTGTGATTTTGACTTACGATTATTTTTTTCGTAGGAAGTTTAATAAAACGGGCCCGGATGTTACGTGTTCGACCGATGCACTTTACAAACTGAGACGTTACCCCGCGGTCACGTTTTACACAGCCATAAAAAGGACCTAAGGCGGACCTGTTTCGCTTTTTAATTTTGGCTAGAATTAATATTGAGTAATTATGTATATGCTTGAAAAATTTTGCTGTTAATAGACTATGTTAAAACCATGTCCGAATAGAATAAATTTCTAGAAAACGGTATTGTGGAGTCCGTGGTCTAGTGGTTAGGCTTTGGGATCGAAAGGACGTGGGATCGAATCTCGGCCAGATCACGGAAATTTTTCTGAGCAAAAAATAACTCTACATTGCTCCTCTCCACCCAGGTGTATAAATGGGTACCTGCGAAAATGTAAGTCTAAGTGCTGTGGCTACCGATGAGCGCCGTATGTTAACAGTCGACTTTCGATTCGATGATCGGGGGTTAAAGTGTGAAGTCGGTTGTATATGCCTGGCATTGTCTAAACAGACTAAAAACTCAACTTTAACAACTTTTTATTTATTTCTTAAGATACTTTTCTTCAGCTCTACTGGCCGAAGGTAAAAACATAGGAAATGGGGCCTCAGGGTTTTTTGCTGTAAATGATTTTGTTGAGTAAACGATTTTGTTGAGAGTATTAAATCCACTCTACTATTTTAAAACTTGCCAGTCATTAAATCGTCTTAGGCCTTCATTGACCCCTTGTTTAATTATAGTGGAGAATGGACTTTATTTAACACTTTTTAAAGAAGCCAAACCAGCCCTGCGTTCACGATCACAAAACAGTACAAACAGTATTCCAATTGTACCCGCTTTGCACGTTCACTTGCGTACAAAGCGGGGTACACTTGAAAAACTGTTTGCACTGTTTTGTGATCCTGTTCGCAGGGCAGGGTAAGTCTTAAGAAAGGTTCCTCGGAAATTGCAGACAAGTCGTCGAGAAACGCTTGTAAAAGGAATTTAATCGACTTTTACTGCTAATGTTATCTGCACGCGACGAAGTCCACAAATGTAAGATTCTATTGATATTCTGCAGGGTGATTGTAGGAAAGTATGGCAAATTGCTTAAAGTCTATTTAAAATTAAATTGGTCAGTCAGAAATCATGGGAAACTGGGAACCTTGTGAAAATTGATGTAATGTTCGCTGTTAAGGTAGTGGACCCGTAATAGTTTCGCAACGTTTCGAAAGAAATAAACTTTAACAGTGTAAACCGAGGTTTCCTAATGATTTGTATTAGGAAACCTCGGTTAACATTGTGAAAGCTCATGAGTTCCGAAATGTTAAGACTAGAATATGAAATCCATCGAACATTTGTCGGTAATTCTTGGTCGCCAAGAACGTTAAGTGAGGTTAAAGTTCAAATTCTGCCCTGCTTTCAATATGGCAAAATGGTGCAAACTGTTTGGAGATTATGCCCCGTTTTGCACACATATGCACGTGCAAAGCAGCGTATGATTTGCAAACAGTTAACACCGTTTTGTCATTCTGAAAGCTGGGCAGACACCTTGGTGACCAATGTTGAAAGAGTAATTGGGGCTTTTATCCGACGTATGGTCCATGATAAGGGGAGAAGAGTGGATACCGTGCTTGTCATCGCTTTTGAATATACAAGATATTGGCTGTACAATTAATGTGCTGGTCACACTTGGATAAGAGACAATCATCAATTTAAAATACTATCTAGCTTGTTCGAAGCAGCCATAATTGATTATGTACAAATGTTTGATAAAAACATGTTCTTATTTAAACTGACATTTAAATGCGTTAATTGCAGTCAGATGCACTGGTAGGCTGTTCCAAAGTCGAGTTGCTGATGGGAAGAATGAAATGAAATATCCCTGTATAGGCCTATATGTCGTCTTTGAGGACTCGCTTTCATTTTTTTTTTTTTTTTTTTTTGTTTTGTTTTTTGAATTGTGGCTTCATTTGGAAGAAATATCGGCGGATGATTAGACTTCAGCTGTGTACAAGTCAAACTAGCTTTTATTGAGAGATAGGCGAAATATGAGAGCATAAAGTCTAATTTCGTTACTTTACAGGGGTAACCCCCGAAATAATCAATAATTGCGGCCTTATGTGGGAGCGGGGATTTAAGTAAAGATTTATTCTATAGAAGCGCCGAACACTTACACGATCATTTATCAACTTTAGAATGCCAGAGCTTCTTTCGTTTACTTAATTTACACGAATAAATTTATTTCACCAACCGTCTCCTCGGCATTATTCTTCGACTCTGTCGTAGTTGACCCACCTGTCGTCGCCGCAATCAGTTGTACGTTGTGCTACTGGTGATGCGATAAAATCCATAGCCCAATTGACTTTTGGAATTGTCGAAACTTCTTTGCTATATGAACTTGTAAATTAAGGTGTTGCAATTATCACCAGACCAATGTATATGTAGGCTACCATCCGGATAACTTTGAAGGTAGTTTTGTATTTGTCGCGACACTTTTTTCAAATATTGTTTACTATCATGAAACACATAGAGACGGGAAAAAGTTTTAAATAAGACAGTGGTAAATGCGGTAGGTCAGGGCCTCTGAATATACACTGTAACGAACTTTTAAACGGCCACCTTGCATTTGCCTCAATTAAACATATTCTAGTCATTTTATGAAGTATATTTTATACCTATGTCACGGAAAGGCCATTCAATTTGACGTATTCTGAAAGAAGATTTGTTTCGAATTGTGTCCTTGCTGTCTGAAGGAAACGGTCAACCACAAGAACCCTCCCTTACAAAAGTCACAAAAAATTTCATTTTCGAGGAATTTCAAAATTTCGGTTTACTAAATACTCGGAAATTATTTCTATAAGTGACAAAACACGATGGACACTGCGTGTCAGATATCAAATTATTAAAGAAAATTATAAGTTGTTGTTTTGTTTCTCACACAAGCATAAAATGTTAAATTTACCCCACCCACCAATGTTAATTTTGAAATCAGGGGTACCCTTGAATTCCCTTCGGAATCGTTGTTTTCTTCACAATTCTTCAAGTCGATGTTAATTGAAGATTCTCCTCGAATGACTTTTCTAATAGAATTCGCCTACTTTCCATCATCAAGTTCAGATACCAAAGAAAATATTACATTTTCAGCGAATACCAAGTGGGCGTTTAGAAGTTCGTATCAGTGTACATAATCAGGGTCAGTTGGTAGATCTTTATCAACTTTTTGCCCTCTAGCGCGTGATCTAAAACCGTGACAATAATAATAATAAAAAAAATCCTACACTTCTAGTTTAGTGTTTCAGTCGCAAGAAAAAATGGAGGGCCGAAATGATTTTCATTTTTTTATGAGATCCCAGTATTTAAGCCTTTAGAAAGTGCCTATCCCAATATCGACAAGAATGAGTGCTACTAAGGAACGTCTTGGTAGCCTATTTTTCATTTTCCGATGATTTGTTGTAAATACTTTTTACTTCGATCTAGTACAGAACATCTAGACAAAAAGAAGAAAATGTAAGACGGTTAAATTTGGGTGAAAAAAAAACAACAACAAACAAACAACTTTGTCCTACATGAACCTACAATGTGTATATTTAGGGTCCGTGCTTAAAGGTAGGCTATTCATTTTTTTCCACGGAAATGCGGTGGCAAGAAAATCCATAGCTTACAGGACATATTTTCGAACAGTCATGAGAAAAAAATCACAACAATCCATTAGGCTCTATGCTTAAAAAAACGCCTATGGTAAAAACTAAACTCCGGTTTCAATTGCAAGTCTAGCAAACTCAACCCGTTTAAATTTTCCCGCCATTTTTATATTCAGGTAGGCAGGACTACTGGCTCGATATGCGTGGTTTACAGGCAGGTACAGACCTCCCTTTTACATACACTCAGCGTGTTTACATGTAGCCGCACTGTGTACAGTAAAGTGTATATTTACTACCTGTCAAAGTATCGTGTACACTATCTACAAGTTCATTTTGACGCTACATCAGGTATTTATATAAGATGAATCCAAACTCGAGGGACATGGATTACATTTGGTGAGTGAGCATTTGATCTATATCTATTTTAATGTATATCGAAAAATGTACACGTGTTTAAAATTAAAAAGCACACAGATTTGTTTATAAACAAATTTATATCCGATACACCAATTAACGTTACTGTAAATGCTGCGATTTGTCGAACCAAACTCCCTCTTTCTAACTGTTGTTTGGACGTCGGTGAATAATTAAAACATCGTAACTACAGCTTGAATGAGCTGTAGATTCGATGTTATGATTATTCATCAACGTTAATTTTCAACAGCTGATTTTTTTCTTTTACGCATTTGTGTAAATTGCGTAATTGGAGTTACGCCCTTGAATCAGTCATAGATTTCAGCTGTAGTTAAGATGTTATGATAACCAGTTAAAATATTCTAATTAGACTTTAGTTAGAATGTTTGATTAACTAGCTATCGTTCAAAACTTTATTTGCAATGATCAGAGTAATAAAATGGTCCATTTGTGCAAGGTTCCACACTAAGGGTAGTACGGGAGTCCGAGGCTCCTGTGTATCGGTTGGGACTCCTTCATTTCGAAATTTAGGAGTCCCATGGACTCCTAGTATCATATGAGAGTATTTTGAGAAACACATGCACAGGACAGTTTCCTTTCATCCCTCGTCAAAACTGAAGATCTTCTCACTGTAAAACTTGTTGAAATTGTCATTGTGTGAATGTAGTAGGATTTTGAAAGAAAACAAACTTCTTTGGGGGGAGGAACATTGTGGAAAAGAAGAAAGCGCTTGTAACAAGCACTTTCTTCTATTCCACAATGTACTCCAAATATAAAAATTCAGGCTCGTTACTTTGAACTTCGACTCTTTGATTTCACATATTGGAAGTCCAGTTGAATCCCTACTCATAGAAGTTAGTGTCAACCCCTGTTGTGCTCAAATTCAGATGTAACTATACTTGCTGTAGTACTTTACGAAGTTTTGTTCTCAATAGAAATGTACAGGAAGCCTTTGTGTCACATACTTTTGGGATTTGACAGGAAATGAATGAATTTCCATTATTTTGCAATCTATGGTTAGGGTAAAACTGTAGATTATTCCCCAGGTGATTGTTTCATTATTTTATAAATGTGACCTGTCATGCAAAAAGGGACCATCTGGGTAGCGCGTAATGTGTCGACCCCAGTCACGCTGCGCCTACTGCACAGAATGAATAGGGTCGAAACTTTTCGCGATGTGCTTATTTTCTGTTTCTAGAATGATCGATCTACCTTCCAGTGAAAGAATTTTTTGAAATGCGACCTTTGCTGGACCCAATCTCTTTTTTTAATTATTTATCTTAATAAGTTCCGAGATGGTCCCTTTTTGTGACAGGTAACAAATATATTTCATCCTACAGGCCACAGATTAATCCAACTATGCAGTCATCCTCCTATATAAATATTTCATAAGGCCTAGACTATGGCTTTAGTCTGAGTGCAACAAAATTGGCTTTAAGGGACTCAACAATTTGTATCTTAGGGGTACTTTTTAATGTTTTGGAGTCCCAGCTTTAAATAATGACTATTGCAGCAATAGTCATTATTTAAAGCTGGGACTCCAAAACATTAAAAAGCAATAGTATTGCTTTTAAAAATAGTTTTGTTTTATGTAAATTTAGAGCTATTCCTTGGTTAAAGGTAAAGATTGTGTCGGATATACATGTAATTTTGAGCCCAACTTCAGGGAAGATTCAACTCTGCTCTGAAATTTATCCTCAGAGCCTCCATGGGACTCGCATCACATAGTTTTGAGAGTCCTAGCTACTTATATGTGATTCTGACTCTTAGACGCAACAGCCTGCGACAGCATCCCTTAAAACCATGCTAGACCAAGCCAAGTTTGCTGCTGTGAGTACCAAATAGACTTTTTCAAAGAAATTAAAGCATGACTTTTCAATGTGTATGTCTCAAACTATTTTAAGTGCCTATAAAGTTATATGGGTGGCTCAGCACAAAACAGTACTGTTGTAACTCCCTATAAACATAAAGGGAGTTAAAACTGTGTTGCGCTGACCCTTCGATATGAAACTCACAAATTTTTTTTCTACTCACCAAACAAACATCTCATTACAAACTTGCCCAACCATTGAGCCAACCTCCCACACAGATATTGCACTAGGGGTTGGACCTAGCCCAGTATGCTATGTACCATATTGATGGCTGAGTGCTAAAACAGTTGTAACTGCCTATACAAATAAAGGCAGTTACAACAGTTTTGCTCAACTCGCCAATTCAACATCTTATTACAGAGTTGCTGTCAATGGAGCCAGCCTCCCACACAGATATTGCACTAGGGCTGGACCTAGCCAAGTATGCGGTGTACCATTTAGACTTTCTAAAGCAGATAATCCAACATCCTAATCTGTATGATGGACCAGTGTTACAGAGGGCTATATGGAGATATACAGAGTTGTGGCTACCTCTTGTTGTGGAACATAGTGATGAGGTAACACAATTATAATGGATGGGGTGTTTTGGGTTTTAGATTAAGATTTAAGTAATTTAATCATACTTGCACTTACCCTATGTTTTAGGTACTCATTTGAATCGTCTCATCCAGACAATTCAAATGAGTACCCACAACATAGGGTTTCATTGAGAAATAAAGATCTTAGACAGGTGTTACCCTCTCTCACCTGTTCCTTTCTGTAAACAGAATATGAATTTGAGGCATCACACAAAAATGGGGTATCTTGGTAGTATATAAAGTGTTGATCCTTTTCAGACGTCTGCCTAAACTGTGCAAACTTCCTAGGTTCAATACTTGTCACATTTTTCAGAAGGCCCTTTTTGCCGAGCCTGCATGGTATAGTTGTCATAATATTGGTGTGTTAGTTTGTCCGTCCTTCTGATTTTGTCTGGACAAATACTCCTAATTTTATGGATGGATTTCAAAATACTTTTGCTCAGTTGGTCTCCTTCATGAGGAAATGTGCTGTTTGAAATAAAGTTTCAGAAAGTTCCGAGGTCAAGTTCACAACTCAAGGTCAAATATCAAAATTTAGATTATCCAGATCATAGCTCATACATTTATGGAAGGATTTAAAAAAAATTGAGGCACAATTGATTTCTATCTTGTGTAGATGTTGGATTAAAGAAATGTTCATATAGTTTAAGGTTGAGCTCAAGGTCAGATGTTAAAAATAGTCTTATCAGGAGCTTATGTTCAAATGTTTGTGGGCTTGACAGCAGTTGTCCTGTGACAGCCACCTAGTTTTGAAAGATGGTTCAATGATCATCATATAAGAATAATAAATAACCATTATGGTTTGTCACTTGTAAAATGGGTTATCTGAAAATTCCCTTACAGAAATATTTCAACAAGGAATAAAATCAATCTTTCAATCAAATAAATAAGTTTCTGCGTTATGTAATCTTACATCAATTCTTTTTCATCTAATAATTATCAAACATTAATTTTACATTCTTGGTAAAGTTGGTTTAAACAATTGTTGAAAGATATTAAAGACAAATTATTCTTTTACTTCTTTATTTTGCAGGAATTGATAGCACCACTTGATATAGAATGGGTTTGGCATTGTAATATGTTGGCTCCATTGTTGTATGAAAAGGATTGTTTACAGAATTTCCAAACTGTTCCTCAACATCAAATTGTCAACAAGTCAGCTCGAAGTCAGTCTTATGCTAAAACTGAAACATTTTGGAAAGAAAAATACCCTGATGAACCATTCCATGTTGACCTTGATGGGGCTGACCTTGTTGAAGGTCAGTTTACAAGGTCAAGTTCACATGACATTATTTATGACCTAACTGCTGCAGCAGGAAGACAAAAAGTGTTTTATTATCAGGTTTCTTTACCTCATTATAGAGACAGCACTTTTCTACAGAATAGTGTTGTTCGATATCAGAAGTTCTTGTACCTTAAATACAAACATCCTAACACTTTCTTAGTGCCTTGTTATGATATTGATCTTATATGGCATACACATATGAATTTTCCGCATGAGTATAAAAAGGTGACACAGTCTCTACTCGGTAAAGTATTACACCATGATGACAGTGTTAATGATCGGAGCCAGGGCTCAAAATTATCAGTGTCAGACAAAAATACCCGAGGTCTGTGGAGAGCGACTTATAATGAACATTTCTCATCATTTGGAGGCATGTACAGGGGTGATCCTCCAAATGGCAAATTAGAAGCAATGACTGATAACATGAAAATGGCTCTGTTTTCAAAAGATGCTGTTCTCAAGTTCAATAAAATTGATTTATCCGGATATGCAACTAGTAATCTTGGGAAACATAAGGTCTGTGTGGTTGAAAAACACTATACATATATGAGGGATCACAGAGGAGAGTTGGAGAAAATTGACCTATCAGAGGAGGTGTTTTCATTGAAAGGACCACCCACATCATGGGAGAATGTTGGCCATCTTGAAAAAAGTCTTGGCTGTCTTACAGCAGATAATCTATATATACAAGTGTTTAGACTACAGTCTCTTTTGTGTTGTACAAGTGGAACTTCACTTATAACTGAAGGAAGAATTAATTTAGGTAAAATTGCATCACAACTTGCCATAACAAACAAACAGGTGAAAGATAGACTAGTGATAGACTTAGACACTGATCTCAAAGCAGATGTTGATATTACTGCAGATTTTACACGACTAGGAAACTGTGACCTGTGGCTGGATCCAGGCAGTTTTGAAGATTGTGTGATGCCGGAGCAGATGGAGCAACTCTGGGGACCAGTACCATTACCAAAGTTACCTATAGGTGTGGAGAATAAATGTTCTGTAGCGTCTCATAGGTAAAAATGTATTAGTTTTTTCCGTCAGTTTTTACTGTATTGTCCCTTTCCCCCTATTCTGTAACATATATAAGCTAAACCGTTTGTTGATACTCATTTGAAAACATGGTCATATAGCATCATTCTGTTATATGCAACTTTGTACTGGTTTATGCTAGATTCATTTAAATGCTTTACAGATGATAATTATGATAAAATAATAATAATTAAAGGTAAAAAATATGGTAAAAGACAATGTTTATATGAAGTGTTGACAGTAAATAGTTAAAAATGATAACAACACTTTGCCATTAAAAGTTTCTTTTAATATCCTCCCCAAAGGATGTTTGGGGGATATATAGGAGTTAGCTTGTCAGTTGGTTGGTCAGTCCGTCTGTCTGTAGCATTTTCTTTTCTGCTCTATTTCTCAGCAACTGTAGGCAGATTTTATTGAAACTTTACAGATGTGATCAGTATCGGGATGAGTTATGGTCCTTTGTTGGTAAATGGCTTTTCATTATTGACAAGCACTTGAGGGTATTAGTCTACTTTGTGACAGTCTAGTTTGATATTATTCTATTTTGCAGATTACAAGACTACAGAAAGAGAATTCAATTTACATGCCGTTTGGTTCATAGTTTACCATTAATGATGTCAGCAATACAGGTGTTCCATCATGACAAAATGGTCGTTGTTGCTCATGTGATAGGCTCTGATCAACTACCCAAGCCTGATAATGTATATATATAATATAAATTTTCCTTTTTGACCCACTTAATCCTTGCCAGGCTGATCCTGCCATATTCCTGCTTTAGCAGGTTGTACAGACAAATATCAGCCTGCATGCGTCAATGGCTCAGCACAAAACAAATGTAACTGCCTATATCGAGGGGTCATTGCAATACTATTGTAAGTGCCTATAGATATATAGGCACTTACAATAGTACTGCGCTGACCCCTTGATATATTAATAGGTAGTTACAACCGTTTTGTGCTGAGTCTGTATATCAAGGGTTCAGTACAAGACTGCACAAAGTGTCTATAATAATAATATTAATAAACCTCACTTATAAAGCATTTTTTTCAACCAAAAATAAATCAAAAATGCTTTACAATTAATATGAGAAGAAAAAAATATTATTATGAAAAATCCATACCATATAACTGGAAAAAGAAAAGCATTTAAAAAGCAAGAACCATACATATGGACACTAATTCATAAATCTAAAATTTAAAAATCATGTGTCATGGATGCTCTTCCTAGCCCCCCAAACTACAGATTTATGCACACTGAGATTAACAGATTTTAAATGAAAAGGACGGTGTAATGACATGAATTTATCCACAAAAGACAAAACAACTTGACATTTTAGATAAAGAAACAGGGAAAAAAGTCAACTGCATAACCTTTACAATCAAATTGTCTGATTCCATAGTCTCTTGCTATTATTTACTTTAAGCTTAAGTGAATAGATGAGATTTTAGAAAGCTCCTGAACATGTCTTAACCCTTGTCATGCTGAATAAAAGCTTTTGTAAAAATTCAGTAAAATCAAAGCACTGATAGCACTAAAATTCAAGAGCATTGGACGATCTTTCTTATATCTTAGATCTTTCTGCACATATGTGCAGGCTGATCTTTGTCAATACCACCTTTTTATACAGGAATATTCCGGGTTCAGCATAACAAGGGTTAAGTTTCACTGTCTCTGATCTTTTGTGGTAATTTATTCCACAGTTTCGGTGCTGTGTTAGCAAAGCATCTATCTCTGTACTAGTGGTTCTGTTTTTGGGAGTTACTAGTCTGATTAACCCTTGTTATGCTGAATAAATTTTGGCTAAAAAATTTCATCAAAATCAAAGGGCAAAAAGCAATGAAAGTATCAACTGTATGTTATTTTTTTTAATTGAAGAACTAAATCTATTGACAATCTGGTTTGAAAGTGAGAAACAGGTGGTGTTGACTAACATCAAACTGCACATATGTGCAGGCTGATGTTTGTCTATAGCTCCTGCCAAAGCAGGAATATTCTGGGTTCAGCATGACAAGGGTTCTGTTTTGTGATCTGAGGTTTGTTCCAGGTTTCTACACTTCAAATAGGTTTGAAATGTACTGTTGCGCTTGGTTGTGTAAACTGGGCTTGTGCAAGTGTTTGAAATTGTGCAGTCAACGACACTTTTATCTTGAAGTACTTGGGGTCAAATCTGATTACAAAGGGGTCAAAACAACAAAGAGAACATCATTGATAGGAATTTAGGAGGCTTTGTTAAGATATAATCAGTATTCACTATTCCTGCTTTGGCAGGAGATATAGACAAACATCAGCCTGCACATATGTGCAGTCTGATGTCAGTCTACATCACCCGTTTCTCACTTTCAAACTAGAATTGAGAATATATTATTTTTTCAAATAAAAATTGACCTACATTTGGTACTTTCAGTGCTTTTTGCCCTTTGATTTTGATGAAAATTTTTAGCCTAAATTTCAGCATGACAAGGGTTAACTTTTATATAGTATACATGATGCATCATAGATAATGTAATGTCTGACCCTTAGCAATTTTTTCCATGTGCAGTCTGATCTAAGTCTGATTTACATCCTTATTAGCTCAGCTATTTTTGGAGAAAACCTGAGGTATTGCCATAGCCTTGGTGTTGTCATCCTTGTTGTCGTCATTGTCGACGTTGTGCGAAAACTTTGACATTTTGTGATATCTCTGGTTCTACTGAAGGCATTCATTTGAAACTTTTTTTGGCACACATGTTCACCATCAAAAGAGCAACCTTCACTATCAAGGGGGATAACTCTAGATGCATTATGCACAAATTATGCCCCTTTTTGACTTAGATTTTTTTCCACCATCATGCACTCAACAACCGAGTGTAGGCACCCATAGGCGGTGCTCTTGTTTTCTTGTAATACCGCCCACCTACAAAGTAGAGGGGGTATATGGTTTCACGATTTCTGTCTGTCTATCCATCTCTAAGTCCGTTTGAAGACCTTTTCGTTTCAAGATTCTAACTTATGAACCAAGTGACTTAGAATCATGAAACCTCATACAAATGCTGCTTATGACCCAAAGAAGTGTCCTATTATTTTTGGGTCACAAAGGTCAAGGTCATGGTCAATTTTTGTTCAATTTTCATACTGGACTCTAACTTGAGAACCAAGGGACCTAGAACTTTGAAACATGCAAATGCTGCTTATCTCAATATTTGTTAAAAACACATTCTGCACTAAAAGCACTTACATTTTGACAAAGAGCTGGTGGGGGGTATAAGTCTACTTTGCAACAGTTCTAGTTAAAATAGAAAAAAAATCCTATCTTTCAACTTTTTAATTCAATTCAAATTTTAATGTAATCTTGACCATAATTCTATTCCACATGACCAGGATTAAAGTCAATCATTTTGTCTGTTCTAAAGGTTGGTAATAAGGAGAAGTGTGTTACACTAGACCCCCGTAGAGGAGAACGAGCAATTATTATCAAAAATAATGACGGAGATTGGGGTATTATTATTGGTAGATGGTCAGGGTTAAGAAAAGGGATACCTCCAAGGTCAAAAACAGGTAAGGTTCCTTCTTTTTAAGGGAGTTTTCTTTTTATGCCCTCACACAGTCTGTCTGCCAAAAACTTAAAATTGCCAAATACTTCAAGGCTAGTCAAGATACAATGCTCATATATGGTATGATTATACGAGGGTTGTTAAAAAATTAACCAGATTTTGCTTCGCAAAATTTTATTTTTGAAGCAATCAAAATAAATTTGGTATCATTCGCTGTCGGAATTCAATCTACATATGGTTATGTAAAACTGATATAGTTATCGAACATAGCGCGCGTGCATCTGTCATATAAAATGTCATGGAAACGAGTACCCTGCGCAGCAGATAAAATTATTCATATATTTGGTCTTCGTTTGTAAATATACTTTCTTTTTTAACTTTGGAAACATTTGAAAATAAATTGCGTTGCTGGAATAATTATTAAAAATTCCTTGTCTCAATTTGAAGAAATTTGACCGTAGAGTTTTTCGATAATGTTCGTTTAAAATCTGGCGGGGTAAGTGTTTCGCAACGTTTAAGACGACGTCAACTGAATGCTCGGAATTTTGTTCTTTAATTATTCTATTCGTAATCCACCAGAAATAACAAAAGACATAAATCAAACACTTGTCACGCTGAAAGCGAATGGTTCATTCTTCCAAATACTTTAATTTCATTGGTGAAGATGCCCCATGAGATATGAGGAAGAACGGACAGAGAGAAACTTGTCAAAGCAACTGTAGGGACGTCAATTTCTGAGTCTCTGGGAGATATTGGCGATTAACTAAGGGGTACCTTTCTGAAAGTTTTGATGTTATACTATTCGGTTTTACCTTTATACAAACCATAAAAACACATCTTGATTACAGGAACACCGAAATCATCCTTCTTCATTGAATAACAAGTCGTGACAAGCTAAATTACACAACACCAAATGCCTCAATTCTCGACAACGTCGCTAGCGTCGTGTACTGTGGGCCACCTACTAATACCCACATACTTTTGTTTGCATGTGAAACGAAGAAAAGTCGTTCAATTGCTTCAGGTTTTGGCAAGTTTGGTCATTTAAAGTGTCCAATTATTATCAGTATACTTTTTTCACATAGCGATAAATCAGTAATGAGTAATTGACCTAATCCGGACAAATATTGAACATCCCTCGTAGATCTTAACAATTCACATATACAGATAACAAGGTCAAGATCATCATTGTGTTAGGGTGAAAGTTTTAAAAAAATGTTGATACATGGGCATATGTATCTCACAAACACATCTTGTTCCATGATGGTATTAACCCCTATGACACTGAACACAGAACATTCCTACTTCGGCAGGAAGCATAAAACATGTCTGATCTAAATCTGGTTTTCCTTTTTAAATGGTAGAAAATAAAACACAGAGCTACAGATAGAGGGGGTATTTTCGATTTCAAATTGGAATATTTCACTAGTCCTTGATCAAACCCTATCTTATAGAAAAAAGTTTTTAGACTAGAGTTACCCCTGCTTCTCTGTACCTCTGAAACATTTATTCTTAGATGGTGTAATCAAAAACAAATTTGTCTGCAAAATTTTGTACAAGGACAAAAGATGAAAATGAAAATGTTGGCAGGACACCTGAGCGTTGTAATTACAGTTTATTATGCTCCCCGAAGGGGGAGCATATAGCTGCCGCTTCGTCTGTCTGTCTGTCCGCCCATCCATCCTTCTGTAATTCCGTCTGTCCGTCTGTCCATCCGTCCGTCCGTCCCCACCTTTTTCTCCTTAACCCTTGGGCCAAAGCAAATGAAACTTACGATGTGAACTCCCTATGATAAAGTGATGATGCCCTTTACTATAAACAATTTGAAATTAACTTAAAAAAAATATATTGTGGAAAAAGGGGGCTAAACAGTAACAAATAATGGTCATTATAAAAATTCCTAAAAACCATTTGCTCTTTTAATTTTGAATCATGCCCATTAACTACCATGAACATTTATTCATGCCCATCAATCAACCATTGAAGATGACAATTAAATACATAACAGTTACAAATAAATGCCATTATAAAAAAAACTCATTGGCATGACAAAAATCTTGACCATCACTTATGGCCATTAATATAACATACCTTTATGAATCAGATAATCCATGATCATTAACTTTATTTAATGGGGATGAAAGGAATACAGAAAAGTTTTAACCTTATTTTTTTTTTTTTTTTATTCATGCCCAGTTACTATCATGAACATTTATTAAAGGTTATCACCCATATAAATGACGATAATTAAATACCAAATATGATAAATAATAGCCATAATAAAAAAAATCAAGTCATTAATTGGCATTGAAAAAATTCTGAAAATTAATTCTGGCCATTCATATGCTGTTGAATTCTAAATCAGTTTATTCATGGCCCTTTACATTATTTGAAATGGGTATTAATTAATGAGAAATTAAATACAGAATTAAAGCTTTAACTACTTTCATTTTGATTCATGCCCATGACACAAACCATGAATAAGTCATTATACAAAGTCATGGCCAAGAGTACCAGTCTAAAAGTGACCGTGAATCCAGTCTATGGAAATCCAACATGGCTGCTGTTTTCAAACAAAATTTCCAGTTAAAATGTTTTTTGCCTTATTCTCTTGTACATTGGAAAGAATAGCAAGCAGAAGGTATGTAAAAAGCTGAAATTTGATTTTTTTAAATAGAATCTTGTACTGTTGGACTTAAAACAATTGATTAACAAAATATAAGACAAATTTTAAATGAAGCCTTCGAATTTGCAAAAATTGAAGAAAATAAGATTTTATTTATTTTTTTTTTAAGATTTTAGCAATAAATCATTTGTACAAATATACTCAAACCCAAATTAAACATTATTGCATCAATTTTGTAGAAGAATTGTATGAATAAGATCTGTCAAGCTGTTAAATGTTTGTAGATTCATACTAATGAATTTTCAACCCTAGGAAACTAAAGATTACCAACATTGAAGGGGAAACAATAATGGGCATGATTTGTATTGATGGGCATTAAAATAATAGGCATAAAAATTTTCCATGGCCATCAGTTTTGGTCCATGACTGGTATTTTCTCCCCATTGTTTGGCCATTAGAAAATTAATGCCCATTTACAACATTTAATGGGTAAACTTTAATGGTCATAATTTGTCTATTAAAAAAAGTTAAGTACTTTTTCATGGCCATTACTTGGCAGATATGTTGACCATTAATTTGTCATTTTATTTTTAATGCCCATTACATTTATTTCAGGGTTTATGGATAATGGGCATGGTATAGCAGTGAAAATAAAATTCTTGCCCATTAGTTTAAATTCATGCCCAGCACAATGTCGCTTTCAATGGCCACTGCCCATTAAAATGTGCCATGAAAAATATTCATGGGTCATGAATTTAGCAATTATACAAATTCATGGCTACCATTAATATAAATAATGGCTACCATTTTATCATTTTTGTAATGGTCCTTATTTCCCCAGTAATTACTCCTGAAGATCTAATGGTGTCCTTTCTCAATTTATGGCCATGATTGACTTCTTTAATGGCCATAACTCTCCCATTAAAATAATTTAATGTTAAATTAATGGCATCTTGATGGTTTATTAATGCCCAGCACAATGTGGCTTTTAATGGGTGAGGTTAATGGCTGAAGCCATGAATTTTTCATGGCTGATTCATGGTTGATCTTGCAGTAGTGCTTGTCTATATCATTTACTTTAGCATAGTATTTCAGAACAGCTTATTTTTCTCCATTTTTCTTAGGTAAATTTGCATTGATATACATGTACATTGTATAATGTATATGTTACTTTTTTCAGATAGAAATGGCAGACCTGGTAACCCTGGTTATTTAACTGTTTCTTTCTACAACTGTTCTACAAAACTCTGGCAACATGTATCCATGGAAACCACATACATCAAGGAAGAATTCCGTTTCCAACTTGATGACGCAGACATTGACTTAAAACATGGAAAAATCACTATCAACGGAGAGAGTAAACATAAAGGCATGTATGGTGAAATCCCTGAACATCTTGCTCTTGCTTTTTCTGTGTCATTGTTACATGTATTAGTCCAGCCGCGACCTTCAAACTGGGAGCCAGGTCAGTCTTTAGAACCACAAGTAGGTACCAGGGGAGCAAGGCAAGTTAGGACTATCAAAGCGGGAAAAATGGCGCTTGTACTTGCAGCTGGTCTTCTGATTGCAACTCCCTCAAATCATCACATTCGGAGTAAATTTGTAAAACATGGTGTCCTTTGGGGTCAAGGTCAGTTCTCAAGGACTGAAGAAGACAGTGAGGAAAGTCCGTTTTCAAATAATAATGATGATGATAGAAATAATGACTCAAGAGATGACAGAAATAATGAACAAACTCAACAAAGTCATGATCAAGAAGATGGGAATGTTATGGAAGATATTGGAAACCTTTTAACTGGCAATTATGACGATGAAAATGGCATAGATGACAATGGCATTGAAAGTTCTGATATTAATATTGATGAATTTGGAGAAATAGGTACTCCCAATGACTTTGGTGCTGATATGTATGCTGAAGATTTTAATACATTTTATGGTGATATGAACTTTGGAGATACAAATACTGATTTTGGTGGTGGGATAGGGGGTACTGATACTGGGGGTAGTGAGGGCATTGGATTTAGTGATGGTGGTTTTGGGGATGGGGATGTAGGGGGTTGTGGGGGATGTGGAGGGTTATTTGGTGGAGACAGTGGTGGTGGAGGGGATGGTGGAGGGTCAGGAGGTGGGACCTTTGGAGGTGCATTTGATTCTGGTGGTGGCTGGAGTGGGGGAGCTTTTGATACGGGTGGGGATGGTGGGGGTGTTGATATTGGGGGTGGAGGGGGCTGGCTTGAGGGGTTCAGTAGTATGGATATGGGTGGTGGGGATGGGGGAGGTTTTGGTGGGGGTGATGGTGGGTTTGGTGGAGGTGACGGAGGGGGTGGGGGAGATGGGGGTGGATGTGGGGGTTGTGGAGGGGGCTGTGGGGGCTAGAATATTCATTAATAGATGAATATTAAGTTGGTTTTACAGAGCTGCAGATAGAGGGGGTATTTGGGATTTTGAATTATAATATTTCTTTTTTCCTTACTCAAACCTTTTTTTGTTGGTACTCATTTGAAACGTCTCATTACGACAGTTCAAATGAGTACAGACAACATATGGTTTCACTTGGAAGTTAAGATTTTAGACTGGTTTTATTCCATCTTTACTGGACCCCTGTTTTATATGACTTTGGTGTTCGTAGGTAATAGAGATCAAAGTTGGTTTGATTAATTTGGAAGGGGCTTTGGAGAGGAGATATGTATATATAGGATGAGTTCTAGGAGTTTATAAAACTTTTCTCATTCTCAATTCAACATTTTCTCAAATTTCAACTTGGAAATAAAGCTGTAATTCTATTGTAATACTAGCATAAAAGTTTGAACAGAAAAGATAATATAAAATGTTATGAATAACAACTTATTTATATTTTCTTAAATGTTCATACATTTATTTTAATTCTAAATTTGAGAAAATTCTCAGTTGAGCATGAAAAAGGTTTAATTTCTTTGGGCCCTGAAGAGATGTGTTAGGAATTATCTGTTAAGAATAGCTTGTTTTCTGTAGGTATAGTTTATTTACAGGATATAGATTGGTTTTGAGTTGGTAATTATGGAAAAAAAATATTATGAAGAATTAATTGCAATGAGTCATTGAGATTGCAAATTTACCTTAATTAGGAGTTTTATTTAGATATAATATTGCATTTTACACACTAAAGAAAATACAACATGAAAAAAATGTGATTAACATTTACTTTAAAAAATTCAATTTCTCTTTTTATCTTGTTTATAATGTTTCTTATTATATTCTAAAAGGTAACTACTTTTCATGTTCTAAATCTTTAACCTACTATTCATGATATTAAAATTTGATTCTAGTTGTATTCACCAATATTCATGCATTCTGATAGGCTGAAAAACTGGTTTCATTACTCAATGAAATCAATTTTGATTACACAGCTTTTTTATAAGCTTCTGCAGAAAGTAGTCCCATCAACAATCAATGTATTTGAGGGTTAATCTATACATTTTTGCTCCAAGAGATATGAAGAGACTTTTTGTTGATTTCATGAGGGCATGAAGCTGAAAACCTTATCACACTGTATGAATCAGCATATTCGTGTATTCATACAGCATGATTTGGTTTTTAGCTCCACTGGCTGAAAGCCACTGGGGCTATTGTCATGGCGTTGTGTCCGTTGTGCGTCCGTCCGTGCGTCCGTTCGTAAACTTTTTCTTTAAAAATCTTCTCCTCAGAAACTACTGGATGGATTTCAACCAAACTTCACAGGAATGATCCTTGGGTGACCCTCTTTCAAAGTTGTTCAAGAAATTTTGATCCAATGAAAAACATGGATTTAATGGGCATGGCTAATTTCCAAATATGGTAAAAAGTGACTTTTCTCAGGTTCTAATTGATGGATACCAAAAAATGTTTACATGACTGATCCTTGGGTGACCCTTTATCAGTCTACCAAAAATTATTTTGATCAGATGAAAAATCTGCATTTTATGGGCGGATGTCTTTTCTCTATATGTTATATAGTGGAAACTTTGAAAATCATTTTCTCAGAAACTAACTGATAGATATCAACCAAATTTTACATGATTGATCCTTGGGTGACCCTTTATCAGTCTTTCAAAAATTATTGTGATCAAATGAAAAATGTGTATTTTATGGGCGGAGGTCATTTCTCTATTTGTTATATAGTGGAAATTTGAAAATCATTTTCTCAAAAATAATCTGATAGATATCAACCAAATTTTACATGAATGATTCTTGGGTGACCCTCTATCAGTCTACCTAAAATTATTGAGATAGAATGAAAAATGTGTATTTTATGGGCGGAGGTCATTTCTCTATTTGTTATTTAGTGGAAACTTTGAAAATCTATTTCTCAGAATGTAAGAGATGGATATCAAACAAATTTCACAGGAATGATCCTTGAGTGATTCTTTATCAGTCTATTAAAAAATTTTGTGCTCGGATGAAAAATATGTATTTTATGGGCGGAGGTCATTTCTCTCTATGTTATATAGTGGAAACTTTGAAAATCATTTTCTCAAAATGTAATCGATGGATGTCAATCAAACTTCATTAGTATGATCCTTGGGTGATCCATTATCATGCAGCCAAAAAACATCAGGCTCAGATGAATATGTATTTTATGGGCGGAGGTCATTTCTCTATATGTTATAATAGTGGAAATTTTGAAAATCATTTCAACATAAATAGAACCCAAAATATCTAAAAAATCTAGTCAAAACTTTGATTACAAGAATTTCAAGCCTGTGGAGCGACTCAAGCCATTCATGGCTTTCTAGTTAGTTTCATACTTCCATGAAATTAACAAATGCTCTCTTCATCCCTTAAATGCTGTTATACATAAAGATTAGACAGACAGTATAGACTTTGACCTCTCTGCAGTGTGATCTGGGCCATAGATCATAAAACTTTTAATTTTCTAATCAAAATTTACTTAGGACAACTTAAGGCAAGACTTGTTAAATTTTAGCAAAGATTGGTAATTTTGATCGTAACATTTTTAGCTCACCTGAGCACGAAGTGCTCAAGGTGAGCTATTGTGATCGTAGAATGTCTGCCGTCCGTCGTGCGTCGTGCGACGTGCGTTGTCTGTCGTCCGTCGTCCACAATTTCTTTAAACATCTTCTCCTCCTAAACCAGTGGGCCAATCTTGATGAAACTTGGCAGGGATGTTCCTTGGGTCAAGCTCTACCAAAGTTGTTCAAATAAATGAAATCCACCCTTAACTTTCCCTTTACCCTTAACAAAAAGGGTGAAAATATGAAAATCTTTAAAAATCTTCTTCTCTGAAACCAGAAGGCAGACAGCTTTCATATTTGGTATGTAGCATCATCTAGGGGACCTCTACCAAGTTTGTTCATATCAAGACCCTGGGGTCATATTTGGGCTTTGCCCAAGCCCAACCCTTTTTACATAGAATCAAAGAGTGAAAATCTTTAAAAATCTTCTCCTCTGAAACCAGATGGCAGACAGCTTTCATATTTGGTATGTATCATCACCTAGTGAGCCTCTACCAAGTTTGTTCATATCAAGACCCTAGGGTCATACTTGGGCTTTGCACGGGTGCATCCCTTTATCTCTTATGAGCATGAAGGGTAAAAAAATGAAAATCTTCAAAAATCTTCTTCTATGAAACCAGAAGGCAGACAGCTTTCATATTTGGTATGTATCATCATCTAGTAGATCTCTACCAAGTTTGTTCATATCAAGACTCTAGGATCATATTTGGGCTCCACCCGGGCGCAACCCTTTTTACATAGAATCAAAGAGCGAAAATCTTTTAAAATCTTCTTTAATCCAAACAAGAGGGCACACTGCTTTCATTTTTGGTATGTAGTATCATCTAGTGGGCCCCTACCAAGTTTGTTCATATCAAGACCCTTGGGTCATATTTGGGCTCCACCCGGGCGATTCCCTTTCAGCTCATCTGGGCACGAAGGGTGAAAATAGGAAACCTTCAAAAATCTTCTTTTTTGAAACCAGTAGGCAGACAGCTTTCATATTTAGTATGTAGCATCATCTTATGGACCTTTTCCAAGTTTGTTCATATCAAAACCCTGGGTTCACATTTGGGGTCCACCTTGGTGCATCCCTTTTTACATAGAATCAAAGAGCAAAAAGGCATATCAGTCTTGCTCTTTGCTGAAAAAATTCCATGGTAGTGATCTTAGGTAATTATCTTCTTTTTGACATCTGCCTATCTAATTAATGTGATGTCCCAGGGGTCAAAGAGACTCAGGTGAGCGATCTAGGACCATCTTGGTCCTCTTGTTATTTAATTTTGGAGAATGTAATAACATCTTAAATGCTTATCAATGGATTATCAAGAAAAAACAGAAGAAGATTATCAATACATAAACTCACCATGAAACCAGTGATATTAGTAATTTTTTTACTCTGTCCCTCCACTTGTAAATATATAGCCTAAGTTGTTCATTAAATGGAATATAAATGGATCTTACACTGAAACAAGCAATTGTCCTATAATCAAAATGTAGCTGATGCTGTTCACTAAATGCAATATATACAGGATAATCATTTGTTTCAGTGTAGGATTGATTTATATTTTATTGAGTGAACAACAAAAGCTATATTATCAAGAGAGTGGAAATACATGTATAGCTTTTGTTCACAAAATCAAATATCAATCAATCTTACTCAAAAAGAAATGATTTTTTATTTCTTTAATGCAAGATTCTTTAATGCAAGAATAGACAAAATATGAAAATTTTTAGGAGCAATTTTCTTAAAAGTTCATCATTTTGCTACACAACATTCATTGTGACATCACTTTGTGGGCTCTGCTTAGATAGGGTGAAATGAAAGTTAGCGGGGTATAAGTTTTTGATAATTTCACAGGTTAGACAGTGGGTTTATCAAAATGATAATCTACTGTTATATTTCGATAATTCACCAAACGCATTAAAGAAAAATCTATCTTGAACTGAAACAAAATGATAATCCTCAATATACTTTGAACTGTGGTCTGCAACTTCTGTTACTTTGATCAGTCAAATTTGTAAATGATTTAATAAAAGTTGTGTCCATCAAGATTAATGCATTCTGATTGGCTAAAAATTGATTTACTTTGCTATGAAACAATTTTGAGTAAGCCTATTTTTAAATCTTGGCACAAAGTAGTCCCTAAAATTGGGACATCTGAGGAAAGATACAGAAGGGGAGAGAATGAAGTGTTTGATTTCTCGGGAAAATGTCTGATATTTAAGAAAACAAATTTTTCTGTACATTAATTTTTAGGTATCCAAAAAAATTGATAATTTTTTCCTTGGGTGACCTCTTCAGAAATTGTTCAAGGAATTCTGATTGGCCCATGAATATGAGCTTGGCAGTGTGTGGCATTTTTTCACTTTGAAATCTTTGAATGTCTTGTCCTATCCAAGTTGCTTGAACAACTTTAGAAGAGGGTCAGCCAAAGAACATTTCTGGCACACGCACGGACACAAGGAAGCCTGATAGACACATTACATTGACAATAGCTTTCTGGCCTCTGGCCAGTGGAGCTAAAAACTTAGTAATACTATATGAATATGTGGTTTATTCAATTTTGTGTTTTAGTTTTGTAGCTTCATATTTATCTTCAGGAAATCAACAAGTTAGCTCTTCACATATTTTGATTAAAAATCATTTAGCAAAAGAGTGATGCTTTCTGTATAATAAAAGAGATTTCTTAAGGGGAGTTAAGTTGCAGTGGATAGGCAAATGAAAGATACCTGCCCGGAGATACATAAGGTTAGGAATACATATATAGACAGAGTCCACCCATTTAAGGTTGAGGTTCCTTTTCTCTGGATGGATCACAGATGATGACAACTGCCAGACCAGAGTTGCTAACGCACTGTGGCACAGGTCTCCCAGGAGAAGACTCGGGATGAGTCTTCTCAGAGGGGAGAGTAATGTAACAGTTAAACAAGAGGACCATGATGGTCCTAGATCGCTCACCGAGTCTCTTTGACCCCTGGGACATCACATCAATTAAATTGGCAGATGTCAATAAGGAGATAATTTCTTCATAAAATCAATGCCATGGAATGTTTTCAGCAAAGACTATGGTGGAACTGTTTTCTGCTTTGTTTCTTGGTAAAAAGGATATGCTTGGGTACAGACCTTATTTAAACATAAGGGTATGTAATGAAATTAGAATGAAAATAAAAAAATCTTCATCAATGCCCCTTGTCCTGTGAAATGGCAGGGATACCTTCCAATTTTCTATAAGCTTCATCTTTGTGACCTTATAAATATTCTGACAAAGTTTCAAGTAGATTGGGACATACTTAATAGCTCTTCAGAGTAAACAAGAATATTGTCATTAAGGCTCCTTTTCCCATGATATGACATGTATCCTCCCCATTTTCAAAAAAGAGTTCATTCGTCCCTGTAACATGACCAACATTCTGACCAAGTTTCGTGAAGATTGGGCCATATTTGTGGCCTCTAGTGTGTAAACAAGAGATTATAATTAAGGCCCCTTTTCACTTGTCATAATTGCATATTTATGACTCAAGACTGAAGAGTGTTAACAAGAAAATAAGGCCCTTTTTCCCACAATATGGCATGTAGCCTGGCTCCCAGGCTGTCAGTTAGTTTTAAAGTCAATAAGGTAGACCACTCATGTTTAACTATTTCATTTGTAATTACCTCCCATATTCTCAAAAACTGACAGCCTGGTCAACTCTGCAGAGCTTACTCCCAGAAATTCCTGGAAGAATTTGACCCCTCAGTCAGGTCACAGTTTTATTGATGTAAGATATTGATAAGCCAACCGTAGTGGGAACTCTTATGACTCCTTAATGACCCTTATCAAATAACACAGACTGTACCTGGTCAGATATTTATTTCCAGAAAAAAGTTAAGAAAGAATAAGAAATTTGGTGAAATCAAAGTATTGTAAGAACATTAAATCAGTCGTTACTGAATGCTTAGATAGACTGGTGCATTTCAAACTTTAGAAATTTGATAAACAATTTTAAAAAAATGAAAATCGAAACAATATGAACCTAGTATCATCTTTTTCAAATAGCCCAAGATGGCTCACCAGAGTTTAAAGTTAAGATACCGGTTAAAATATGAAATCTATCAATATCAATTGATCGAAGACTTATATTACAGTGTCTTCTTTTCAGAAAACTAAAGGTCAACTTTTGAATTTCAAACCTATGTTACATAAATTTTCTTTTTTTTAGCTCACCTGAGCACGAAGTGCTCAAGGTGAGCTATTGTGATCGTAGGATGTCCGTCGTCCGTCGTCAGTCGTGCGTCGTGCGTCGTGCGTCGTCCACAATTTCTTTAAACATCTTCTCCACCTAAACCAGTGGGCCAATCTTGATGAAACTTGGCAGGGATGTTCCTTGGGTCAAGCTCTACCAAAGTTGTTCAAATAAATGAAATCCACCCTTAACTTTCCCTTTACCCTGAACAAAAAGGGTGAAAATATGAAAATCTTTCAAAATCTTCTTCTCTGAAACCAGAAGGCAGACAGCTTTCATATTTGGTATGTAGCATCATCTAGTGGACCTCTACCAAGTTTGTTCATATCAAGACCCTGGGGTCATATTTGGGCCTTGCCCGGGCCCAACCCTTTTTACATAGAATCAAAGAGCGAAAATCTTTAAAAATCTTCTTCTCTGAAACCAGATGGCAGACAGCTTTCATATTTGGTATGTAGCATCACCTAGTGGGCCTCTACCAAGTTTGTTCATATCAAGACCCTTGGGTCATATTTGGGCTTTGCACGGGTGCATCCCTTTATTTCTTATGAGCACGAAGGGTAAAAAAATGAAAATCTTCAAAAATCTTCTTCTATGAAACCAGAAGGCAGACAGCTTTCATATTTGGTATGTAGCATCATCTAGTAGACCCTCTACCAAGTTTATTCATATCAAGACCCTAGGATCATATTTGGGCTCCGCCCGGGCGCAACCCTTTTTACATAGAATCAAAGAGTGAATATCTTTTAAAATCTTCTTTAATCGAAACCAGAGGGCACACTGCTTTCATTTTTGGTATGAAGTATCATCTAGTGGGCCCCTACCAAGTTTGTTCATATCAAGACCCTTGGGTCATATTTGGGCTCCACACGGGCGCATCCCTTTCAGCTCATCTGAGCACGAAGGGTGAAAATAGGAAAACCTTCAAAAATCTTCTTTTTTGAAACCAGTAGGCAGACAGCTTTAATATTTAGTATGTAGCATCATCTTATGGACCTATTCCAAGTTTGTTCATATCAAGACCCTGGGTTCACATTTGGGGTCCACCCGGGTGCATCCCTTTTTACATAGAATCAAAGAGCAAAAAGGCATATCTGTCTTGCTCTTTGCTGAAAACGTTCCATGGTAGTGATCTTAGGCAATTATCTTCTTTTTGACATCTGCCTATCTAATTAATGTGATGTCCCAGGGGTCAAAGAGACTCAGGTGAGCGATCTAGGACCATCTTGGTCCTCTTGTCTTTTAAAATTTGTGTAAGTTTTTGGCCCGGTGAGTGTAGATAAGAAAAATGTTATTAAGGCCCTTTACACATTGCTTTAATGGATCCTTTCCATGTTCAATCGGGGTCTTACATTTAAGCAGAAAAAATATAAACAAGTTGTATGCGGATTGAACTAAATTGTGGCCCTTATAGTGTTAACAAACATATTATCATATGGGGCTCTGTCCCAGTCTTTTTCATGCAACCTCCCAATTTTCCATAGGTTTCATTAATGTGACCTAAAAAATATGAATTAGAAGCATTGGATACTGAATCAATATTATGGCCTCTACAGTGCTCACAAAGAAATTACCATTTAAGTGCTCCTGGTGTTTTCAAATTGGAACCTTACCACTTTTGATATTTTATCCTTGTGACGGGACAAACAATCTGACCAAGTTTCATTAAGTTCGGGACAAAATTGTGCCCCTCTCCCTAGAGTGTTTAGGAGGACATTTTCAAAAAGGTCCCTTTTATAGCGTATTCCATTTCCATTTTCAATTTTCAATTTCAATATGTTTTATCTTTGTGACATTACCAACTTTCTGACCAAGTTTCATGAAGAATGAGCAAATATTTGAGCCTCTAGAGTGCTAATGAAGAAAATTTAAACTAAGGCTGACAACAGACATTCAATAATCACAAAAACCACCTTTAGCATAATTGTACTCAGGTGAGCTTAAAATATTCCAGTTGCAATGGTACAAAGAATATTTTTTGGCTTTTCTGTTGGTGTTTTAAAAGTGAATGCCGCAGAGATGACTTTTCTCATATCTTTGAGATGTTGCAAAATTCGAAAATGATGAGTGAAGAATGGACCATAAAAAATTACTTGCTCACAGACGGTTATCTTATGGACATTGCTGATGAAGATGTTGACAACCAGCTTCGATACCTCATTTATGTCATGACTCCTCCACGAAAAATAGAAAAAAATGTGATCTAGAACGTAAAGAGTTCCTGGTCATATGACTTTACAAATAAGCTTTCCCACCTTGTTTGCCCCCAAAGTAAAGCACCGGATGTTGTTATATTGCTGCGATTATCTTAGAATGGTTGAGCTGCAACACAGAGAAAGGGACACCATCTCAAAATTCAGCTCCTCGTACTTATTTACATGCATTTGCATGAAACTTTCAAAGAACGCCCTTCTTAAAATGATAAACTTTTGGCATTCCTCTGTTTATTGATTATGTTGTTTTACAGAAATATTCAACCTTCATGTCAAAATTCATGAAAACATATCTCATAACTTGCGGGAAACCTGCAGATTCTTTTCATGTGATTTTTGGCATATTGTCATGTTGGTAATAGGCCTACTTTGCTGTTTCGCAGTAATAGAAGGCCGTTCATGTAAAGTAACTTGTTTTCATATTATATCTAAAAAGAGAATCAGTCTTGTCTGGATAATATTGTCTACATTTATGGCATAGTTGCTTTCTTTGATGAGTACATATGTAACACATAGTGTGTTTGGAAACGCATTGGTCTTGTATGGGTCATATCTCGAGGATTCATGAATTGATTACAAAATGATTTGGCACAGTTTTCGCCCTTGTGTCATTGGAATAAATTGTTTGGATACGCCCATTTTTAAGGACACAGTTGAACGTCAAACAATAATGCCGGGGTGCAGCAAATATTCTTCAATTATGTTACGATTGGGTTTCAAAGTAACTTTGTACAGATATTCCCTTTGGTTAGTACTAGTATCATCCCAAAAGGTTGTTTGGCTTAATAATATTATTTGCAAGGGTACCAGTGTCTGTGACTATTAGTAATCATAAACTTACGTATAATTTCTTAATGAAAGAAATGTACCTATTTAATCTGACCTGAGGTTTAAAGCATCATTAGTATATACGATTTAAAATGCTATTTATACTGCATCTATTAATGCCTTTATTTCTATACAAAAATATTGTTCGAGTTATTTCAATTTCTATTGGTTACCATGCAAATGCATTGCTTTAAAATGAACTTATGCAAGAGACTCAAGTGCCTTCAAGCGAGTTAGAAAAATTGTCAGAATCGACTCGACATCAATCATGTACAGATCTACATATCATAGTGTTATGGTTTTTACCATTTTACCATTATGTCCTTTGATGGCATTTCTATCTCGGGAATTTAATTATAGTTGGTACTGAGCAGAGTCATATTTTGTGTGTGATTCATCATTTTTTTTTTTTTTTGTAACAAATATATTTGACAGTTGCTTTTCTAGTTATATCTAATTTAACAAGCATGATGTCACAACAATTTCAGAAATCCTAACTTTAAGAATATTGTATTGGTATATCATTTTATGGGAATTTCTCTGTCCAAAGTTCAACATGAAAATGTAAGTGAAATGTTTAAAACTGGGTATCCTACTTTGTAAAAACACTTGCGTAAAAGGGGAGTGCTTTTAATGTCCTCTTTTTTTAATTTGTATACCTATAGAGATGTCATTAATTTGGATAACTGCTCCTTAGTTTGAAATAATATGCTTCTCTCATTGCATAATAAATTTCACACAAATTTAGAAGTCTTCAGACCTTCATGCCAGGTGAGCGGTACACGTATATATTCACCTGGTTCAGACTGTTTATATATCACAAATGCCCCCGTAACAGCATTTTTTTAAATGTTGACCTTAACAGACAACGTGAAACCTTGTAATGTGACCTTGAGCTAGAGATGCACATCACTGAGGTCTTTCATCATGCAAATTATGAGAAAGGAATCTAAAATAGGCTTGAATGAACTGAACATATAAAGTTTAACGTAAAGTTTTTAAGAAGTTTGACCTTGACAGATGCCATTGATCTTGTCACATGACCTTCACCATCATATCTACAGATGCACATTATTTAGATCTATCATCACGCCTCATATGAGGTTCCTATCTTGGATAGGCTTGAAAATATTGGCAATGTAAAGTTTTTTTCGTTAGGGTTTCGAGCTATTTGACCTTGACAGTTGACCTTGTCACATCACCCTGACTTTGAAATCAGCAGATGCGTATTATTGAGATCTATCATCATGCCTAATATGAGGCTTCTATCTTGAATAGCCTTGCAAAAATTTGCACTGTTAAGTTTTTTGGTTAAGTTTTCAAGTTATTAGACCTTGACAGATGACCTTGGCCTAGTCACATGACCTTGACTTTAGATTCAGCAGATGCGTATCTTTGAGATCTATCATCCTGCCAAGTATGAGGCTTCTATCTTAATTAGCCTTGAAAATATTTGCAAAATTAAGTTTTTTGGTTAAGTTTTCGAGTTATTTGACCTTTACAGATGACCTCGACCTTGTCACATGACCTTGACTATGGTATTAGCAGATGTGTATCATTGAGATCTATCATCCCACCAAATATGAGGCTACTTTTTGATTTGCCTTGAAAATATTGGCAATGTTAAGATTTTTGGTTTTGTTTTGCTGACAGACAGACGGACAACGGTAAAATAATTTGTCCCTGGTCTTTCGCTATGAGGACATAAAAAACAAACACCTTTTCTCAAAATGTTATTATCCATGACATGGACCTGAGACTGTATTAATCATTTTCTGTGGTAGCTCTGATTTTTTTTTATTCTAATAAATTAAAATTTATTTTAATTTTTCTTATATTTTATTGGAATCTAGGTAAGATTGAATCATATTTCAAAACAAAGTCCTGGTAAAATACTCTAGGTATTCAGCAAATCAAGGTTTTCCTTCCTACAGCCCTGTCTAGAATTTTACATCAAGATGATGATTACAGATTAAATAATCCAATAGAAAATAGAAAGTCAGGCTAGAAAATGATAACAATCTTGTTATTGTTAGACATTCCATGCCCCTATATTGACCCTTGAATAACCTGCTAACTGTAAACCTGTACATTGGGTTCTGCAGAGTTTACCAGTCCCACTGATCGGCCAGTCAGAGAATATAAGCTGATAAGAAATCTTTCTCTAGTTGAACTTTGCTTATTTTTCACAATACTTCAGATCAGTGGGACGGGAGCCAGTCTATATGGCATGGATCCTTCCCATTTTCAATAGGGTTAATCCTTGTGACTTGATTAACATTCTGACAAAGTTACATGAAGAAGCGGCCATATTTGTGGCCTATAGAATGTAAACAAGAAAATTGTCATTAAGGCCCCTTTTCCTGTGATATGGCACTGATCCATCCAATTGCCATAGGGTTCATCCTTGTGACCTGACCAACATTCTGACCTGACCAACATTCTGACCAAGTTTCATGAAGATTGGGCCATATTTGTGGCCTATTGAGTGTAAACAATAAAATTGTCATTAAGGCCCCCTTTCCTGTGATATGGAACTGATCCTTCAAATTTTTCAATAGGTTTCATCATTGTGACCTTACCAACCTTCTGACCAAGTTTCATGAAGATTGGATCATATCTCAAGAAGTGCTCAAGGGAGCTATTGTGATCTATCAATATCCGACATCCGTCTGTCCATCTGTCTGTCCGTCACGGCGTCAACATTTTCTTTAAACGACATCTCCTCCTGAACCTATGAGTCAAAATCAACCAAACTTGGTAGAAATATTCCTTGGGTGGTCCCTTATTGCTAAAATAGAAAGGATCCATGCCATATCATGGGAAAAGGGGCCTAACCTTAATGACAAATTTCTTGTTTACACTCTAGAAGCCACAAATATTGTCCAATCTTCGTGAAACATTGTCAGAATGTTTGTTAGGTCATGAGGATGAACTCTATTGAAACGTGCCATATCAAGGGAAAAGGGGCCTTAATGGCATTTTTGTCATCAATTTCTTTAAAAGAAATCTCCTCATTAACTAATGAGTCAAAATCAACCAAACTTGGCAGAAATATTCCTTGGGTGATCCCTTGTAAAAATTGCTAAAATGGAAAGGATCGTGCCATATCACGGGAAAAGGGGCCTTAATGACAAATTTCTTGTTTACACTCTAGAAGCCACAAATATGGTCCAATCTTCATGAAACTTGGTCAGAATGTTTGTTAGGTCATGAGGACGAACTCTATTGAAAATGGGAAGTATTCGTGCCATATCACGGGAAAAGGGGCCTTAATGACAATTTTCTTTTAAGAGCTCCATACGTCACAAATATGGTCCAATCTTCATGAAACTTTGTCAAAATGTTTGCCAGGTCGCAAGAATGAACTCTGTTGAAAATTGGAAGGTTCATGCTATATCACAGGAAAAGGTGTCTTAATGACAATTTACTTGAAATATCAGGTGAGCGATATAGAGCCCTCTTGTTTTGAATTTGTGACAATGGCCTTTTTAATATTCCTTTCCTGCATTATCAAATTCGTGAGACATTTCTTGTGGCTAGTCAATTCCATATCAAATCATTTATGAAGAAAACATGCTCTGGGAAGTTAATTTTGTAAGTTGACCTTCAGTTTTGACCTTGACCTTTTGAACATAAAAACAAATACTTTAAATGACACAAAAAGCACCAGGACTACCAGTAATTACAAAATCCATCCAATTGTGTACAAGTTTTGCAACAGATATTATTTATGGGACACACACTAATTTGCAAAGCGAGGGTTCTAACTCAAATTTGTTCCTTGTTTGCAAGGAACAAAGTGGAGTTAGAATCCATGCTTGCTTGCAAAGATAGGGAACACACAGACAAAACGAAGGTATCTCTGTAAGTTCACCCACAATGCCATGGCAGGGTACATAAGGCCAATGTTGTGTAAGATTTATGGATGGAGTTAAATATTAACAATATTTCACTTGAGTTAGACAACTGGATCACTTATTTAATCTTATTCTTAGCTCACCTGAGCACAAAGTGCTCAAGGTGAGCTATTGTGATCGGGTGCTGTCGGTTGTCAACTTTTGCCTTGTGTAAGGCCACATTTTTGGCCCAAATGTCTTTAAACTTTGTAAGAATGTTTTTCTCAATCAAATCTCAGTCAAATTTGAAATTGGGTCAAGTGGAGTCAAAAATGAGATCAAATTTTAGAAAAAACCTGTGCACTCTAGAGATCACATTTTTGGCCCTAATGTATTGAATCATGGTCAGAATGTTTGTCTCCATTAAATCTCGGTCAAGTTTGAAATTTGGTCAAGTTGGGTCAAAAATGGGGGCAAGGGGTCATATTTAAGAACAAGAGGCCCATGAGGGCCTGTATTGCTCCACTGGCTTCAACATCTCAAGATTTGAAAGAGAGATATTGAAAATAGAAGGTAATGAAAGTCACCATCATTCAGAAGGAACTCAAGCCCCACCCTACCATGCCCATATTAATGGGCCAAAAAAAATTCACGCAATTTTTTTTTGAAATTGTTCATCCAAGGAACATTCTGGTTTGTTTGTTTGTTTGAATGGGTTAAACGCCGCTTTCAACAATCTTGCAGTTATATCGTGGCAGCCGGAGCACCTAACAATGGATTCCTGGTATTTCTTTCACCTGTACTACCATTACACCCTTTCCTAGCCTCCGACTGCTATTTCACATAGGTTTACGATTATCTACCCATTGGTTAAAGACAAATGTCGGAAAGGATATTTGCCGCCACCCACGACTTCCAGATTGGAAGTCTTATGCCTAACCAACTGCGCTATGGTGGCGGCGGAACATTCTGGTAAAGTTTCATTGAAATTGGCTAAGTGGTTCAGAAGGAGATGTAGTTCAAAGATTTCAGGCTCAAAATAAGCCCCTGCCACGTCCATAATTATGGGCCAATCAAAATTTCATGAAGAATTTTTAAAAAAGGCTACCCAAGGAACATTTTTGTAATATTTCATTGAAATTAGCTCAGAGGTTTAGGAGATGTCCTATAAAGATTTAAGGCTCAAAAATAAGGCCAGCCCTGCCACACCAATTTTTAAGGGCCAATTAAAATTTCATGAACAATTTTTGAAAAGGAACATTCTGGTAAAGATTCATCGAAATCGGCCCAATGGTTCAGGAGAAACTGTTCTTCAAAGACTTCAGGCTTAAAATAAGCCCCACCCTGCCACATCCATATTCATGGGCTAATCAAAATTTCCCCAACAAATTTTAAAAAGGGTCACCAAAGGAACATTCTGGTAAAGTGTCATTGAAATTGGCATAGTTGTTTCAGAGAAGAAGATGTTTAAAGAAAAAGTTAAGGAACGTATGGATGGACGCGCACACACACACACGACGGACACCAGGCCACAAAATTATCTCCGCTGGACTGAGTCCAGTTGAGCTAAAAACCTTGTGTGCACTCTTTAGGCCACATTTTTGGATTAAATGTCTTGAAACAAGAGGACCATGATGGTCCTAGATTGCTCACCTGAGTCTCTTACCCCTCGGACATCACATTAATTAAATAGGCAGATTTCAACAAGGAGATAATTTCTACATAAGATCAATATCATGGAATGTTTTCAGCCGAGAGCAAGAAAAAAATGCCTTTTAACTCTTTGATGCTATATAAAAAGGAAAACACCCAGGTGGAGCCCAAATGTGACCCCAGGGTCTTGATATGAAAAGTCTTGGTAGAGGTCCACTAGATGATGCTACATACTAAATATGAAAGCTGTCTGCCTTCTGGTTTCAGAGCAGACAATTTTTGAAGATTTTCCTATTTTCACCCATTGTGCTCAGATGAGCTAAAAGGGATGTGCCTTGGTGTAGCCCAAATATGACCCCAGGGTCTTGATATGAACAAACTTGGTAGAGGTTCACTAGATGATACTACATACCAAATATGAAAGATCTCTGGTTTCAGACAAGACGATTTTTGAATTTTTTATTTTCCCCTATAAGCTAAGAAGAGCTTAAAGGGATGCGCCCGTGCAAAGCCTAAATATGACCCCTTGGTCTTGATATGAACAAACTTGGTAGTATATGAAATCCGTCTGCCATCTGGTTTCAGAGAAGGAGATTTTTAAAAATTTTCGATCTTTGATACTATGTAAAAAGGGTTGCGCCCTGACAAAGCCCAAATATGACCCCAGGGTCTTGATATGAACAAACTTGGTAGAGGTCCACTAGATGATGCTTCATACCAAAGATGAAAGCTCTCTGCAATCTGGTTTCAGAGAAGATTGTAAAAGATTTTCGATACTATGTAAAAAGGGTTGCGCCAGGGCAAAGCCCAAATATGACCCCAGGGTCTTGATATGAACAAACTTTGTAGAGGTCCACAAGATGATGCTACATACCAAATATGAAAGCTGTCTGCCTTCTGGTTTCAGAGAAGAAGATTTTTAAGATTTTCCTATTTTCACCCTTTTTGTTAAGGGTAAGGGTAAGTTAAGGGTGGATTTCATATATTTGAACAATTTTGGTAGAGCTTGACCCAAGGAACATCCCTGCCAAGTTTCATCAAAATTGGCCCACTGGTTTAGGAGGAAAAGATGTTTAAAGATATTAAGGCCGACGCACGACTGACGACGGACATTGTTCGATCACAATAGCTCACCTTGAGCACTTCGTGCTCAGGTGAGCTAAAAACAGTCGAAATGTTTTTCTCCATAAAAAATGGGGCAAATCCAAAATTGGGTCAAGTGAGGTCAAAAATGGGTTCAAGGGGTCAATTTTTAGAAATTCTTGAGTACACACTTAAGGTCACATTTTGCCAGGCATATTTGACTGACTACACCGCCGATCATCTAAGTGAATGTTTGCTGTTCACATACAGCACACCTTGGCTGCCACATCACTTAGAATAACATTTACACAGATGCCCATTTATACACCTGGTTGGAGAGGAGCATCATGGAATTAAAGTTTTGCTCAGAAAAATTCCCGTGGTTTGACTGGGATTCCATCCTGGGACCTTTTGTTCCCAAAGCAACCGTCCATTCCACTAGACCACGGCTCCACAAATTACATGTAGGCAATTGTTTGCAAACACAAATTGCATACCACAATAACCTTTGTCAAATGTTAGATGAAATATAGCTCAACAAGATGTGTTCCTTAAACACTAATGCTCCTAAACATATTTCTTTTAGTTTGACTCTTGTACACAGGTTGAAAGATGAAATGTATTACAAGATCATCAGTGGCGTCTGGGTGGTTTCCAATTCTTTTATCTAATCATAACAGTTTTCACATTAGGTCTGATTGACTTGAAACTTGGCAATTATGTTCCTCTCATGATTACAGAGTGCAGTGCACAAGAACCTAAACCCTACCTAGCTTAATTTTTTAGTTATTCCCTTTTGGTTTTTGTTTCATACTTGGGCATCCAGCAGTATTATAGGTATATCTTGAAACAATTTGCAACATTGTTGACATTGACCTAGTCAGGCGACCTTGACCTTCAAATATGCAGATTTTTGAGAGAAAATAAATGATTATCATTTGCATTATACCTTCAATAGTATTTAAGGTAATCAAGGGTTCTGTGCAAGACTTCACTAAGTGTATATACATTGTATATACACTTAGTACTGTCTTGCACTGAACGCTCAAAATGTTGAATAAGTTTTGTAAGCAGATAGTTTGACACTGGTAAAACAATATGCCTTTAGTCTATTGAGGGAGGATATAAAAAGAGAACTAGCAATCTGAGGATTAAAAACCCAAGTCTTATTAAGTTTACAAGGCTCGACTTTAAGTTGGATAAGGAATCGAACAACAAAGAACTTAATTTTCTCTCTTTTATTGTAAAGTTTTACAATATTCTTATGATTTCTTATTCTTTTTTTTTATTTACAAAGCTTAAATCAATCCCTTCAGTCTTTGCATATTCTTCCTTTTATAGTTAAGATTTGAATCATACATATAATTCATAAAAAAACATTCACACCATCACGCTTCTAAAAGCACTGTTAATGTAGGATAAAGGTATAGGCTTAAGAATAAACAAAGTAATTATCTAGCAATTAAGAATTAACCTTTACACAAAAGCAAAGATGCATATAAAAGAGCTTGTAAATATCTATCAAATATCAAAAACAGAAGAAAAGATCATGTCAACTTGTTTAAATTACCGTACCACAAGCTTCATACTTTTTGGACATACTATTGGCATAATTAAATATCTTTGACCTTACTATATGACCTTGCCTTTGTCGGATAACAATGACCTTTGCATTCTTGTTATGTACTGATGAAAATACTTTCATGCCAAAAATGCGCAATGCACTCCCAATTTCAATACTGTTACATCAAATACCATGATAAAATCATAACTGGTCAGATTTCAGATTACAAATTCTTGATGGTTCATTGAAAACTTTTTTTGTCTTTTGAGGAATTAAACAAATTGGACAATAAAGAAATTGCTTGTTACAAGCAATTTCTTTATTGTCCACATTTTTTCTAAAAAATTTCTACAGGTTTGTCATAAAGTGGAAGTGTGGGAATGGGTTAATACACAGTGAAACAAGTTTTCCTGTACCAGCTTTTGACAGACAAATGGACTGAAATAGCAAAACAACATGAAACAAGCTTCAAAAAGGAGGGTAAACTTTACACATATAAGTAATACAGTTATACACAAAATGTTACAAAATTATTGCACAACAAGAGATCCAGATCTCCTAAATTTCATTTAAGATTTACACATTTCAATATCGCTCCCATAATTTACATCAGGTTTCAATGAAAAATTGCCACTCAAGTAGTTTAAAAAACATCCTCTTGCCAGACATGAGTACACATATTCATGTATTTTGTCTATATTGAAGAACAAATAGATAATTTGAAATTATTTGGACCCTTTAAGGGCTTCATCCTCTACTATAACAGAGTCTGATTAATATTCTCATCTTGCTTAAAGTTGCTTGATGTTTCAAAAAAAATATACTTGTGTGCAAAGCAAAGCCTCTAGTCAGCTTATGCATCCACACAGTCTGACTAGAGTATTTGCTATTCCTTACCCTTTATCAGGTGGTCAGCAAATTCAATATGCTTACTATACTGGGCTGTGGTATAGGCTTCTAAATGTCTGTGCCCCATGTAAAAGTGAAATTGTTTGAAATGTCTTGCACAGGATCATAAATAATAATTTGTGGGCTCAAGGCAAAACAGTTGTAACTGCCTATATGTTTATAGGCAGTTACAACTGTGAGTCAAATCATGAACAGCCACTTACAACAATATAATATCCAACTGCTTTAACCATTGCCCAACTGAATTTCAGTTTTGTTTCAAAAAAATGAAATTTAGGCACTTCAATAAGTCAATATAGTTTTTACTTTCCCAACAAACTTTAAGTAGAAAGCAGATGATGTAGGCTTATATTGGACTGTATTTCTGTGCAGGTAGATCTTAGTCTAAATTGTCTGCCAAACAATGGGAATATGCCATGAAAATGGTGAAACAGGCCAAGTTTGTAAGTGCCTTTGCATGCTAACAAGAGATGTTTGTAAAACATTTATGCCCCCAATAAAAGCAGGTTAATAGACTGTTCTTTGTCAATCAACAAAGGGAAAGAACTCACAAAATATGATTTATGGTTCCTGTGCATTGTACTTTACCTCCATGAGATCTATTCTTCTGTGATTTTTCATGATTCCAGCTTGCATACTTTTTGAGATATCAATGGCTCAGTGCAAAACGGTTGTAACTCCCTATAAACATATAGGGAGTTACAACTGTTTCACTTTAAGCCATCCAAATGCTCCGGACAAAAAACAGTCTATAGATGGATGGACCGACCAAAAGAAAAATGCAAAGCAATATACCCCCTCTCTTTCTAAGGGGGGGGGGGGAGGCACATAATAATTTCCATGTCATAGTCACATTTATTCTGAACTATTTTTTATCAGTTCACTGTAACTCCTTTCTTCATTAATTTTACACCACTGTGGCACCATTAAGCTTCCGTAGCATGTTTATACACAGAATGGTAGGCATTCCTCAGGAGAGCATATGGAAAACAGGATTCCAGCAAATCCATGGTCAGGAATGGAGACTCCTGGACAATCTGAAATTACATAAAAATTTTGCATTTTCCATAATGAATAACCAAACATATAGTATTTAGTATAATTTCTATAATTTCATCATACTAGGTAATTAATATCTTTCCCTTAAACAAGCATCAACTGCATATAAAAACGCAAAGAGATTTCTTTCAAATTGTTAATATATAATACACACTAAGCGTTTTATATGAAAAAAAAAATCTAATGAGGTTGGGAGGACTGATAATTGTCAAGGCTCTGCCGAGACAATTATCAATTCCCTCAACTGAGTTAGATATATTTTTCACACGATACACTAAGTACATATTATATCTATCTTATTACCTCTTTTTGCCTTGTGTTTGTCGATGTTTCTTACAAAAATGAAGTTTCTAAAAAAAACTGCATTATGTCATTGTTCTAAAAATATCCACCTGATAGCATAAAAAATTTCATATGGGATGTTATCACACAGATATTGTTATAGTTATATGATAAAGACTGATAGATTACACCTGTCAACAAAAAAGTCCTTTCTAAATGAATAATTCTTGTAGAATAGAAATGCATAGTTGACCTCACATTCACAAACATGAATGTAAAACTTTGTTACTTAAGCTTATTCTAGCAGTGCATGTACCATAGCTATCTAAACTCTCTCATTTTAACCATCTAAAATATTTTCTCTGGATTCAGCTTTTCTTACAAATTTACAAACAATTTTTGATCCTTAGAGGAATTTGAAACTTTTATATATTGTAAACAAGGGGAACTAGCATGTTACTAATAAATTATTCAACCTCTTCCTGCAATATTCAATTTGTCATGTGTAACCTTTTAAAATGTGTTTAAAGTCAAACATTTCCTTGTCTGGTTATAGATTTATTACCTTATCTAAGAGTAAATAGACCGATTCTCTGTTCTTCACTGTTTCTTTCTCACTTTCTTGTCCCAGTCTGAGTAGACTTGAAGAGGCAAGCTGTAATATAAACACTAAAGTATAGTTGACTCTCAATAGTTTGATAAAGAAAAGAGGTTATTAATTGGCTGAAGATGGCCAAGGAGTGGTATGGGTGAAGCCGGGTGTTGCTTGAGGTGTGTTTGTACTGCCTTGCCATACAAGCTAGCTTGTATGGCCACATGGTAAAGCACTTGCTTTTGGATACAAAGATCCATGATTCAGATCTCAATGGAGCCAAATATTTGTATGCGAATTACATTGGCAATTACAAGCTTTGGATATATATAATTATTATTACTGTTTATAGTATAAGAATGTAGCAGCTACTACATGTAATACTAAAGTGTCAGAATACATACTATGAATACTTATTGCTTAATCATTTTCAAAGAGAAAAATTTGATCAATATTTCACTATGACAGATGAAATTAATTTTGTTTTTGACCGTAAGATATTGTTTCAAGAAAAACATAAAAGAACATCAAAATCATCCAGCTATTGATTGGGGAAATTATATCTCATTTTCATAATTTTACAAACAAATAGACAGCAGATTATGTTACATACTGCAAGGAATTCTTGAAGCCTCTGTTCCGTGTCTCCAGGACCGTGGATAGAAAACAGGGCACCAGCCAGTTGATTGACTGCTTTTGCAAGACAGTGAGTGTTGTTGACGTTCCCTACAAATAATTAAGAGATTAAGATAGTATTTGTTGATTTTATGGAGGTATGAAACTAAATAAAACCGAATGACACTGTATGAATGCCCGAAGGAGATTCATACAGTGTGATTAGTTTTTAAGTTTCACCCCACCATAAAATCAGCAGAAATCCTCTTCATATCTTTTAATTTAATATTATGAAGCAATAATGTTCAGATTTCACAATAATGAAACAATTTTCTTATATGACTTCTTTGTGCACATGCATACAAAATAGATTCAAACTCAAATTTGTTTTCATTGAGAAATAAAACAAACTTTTAAGCCAATCAAAATGCACAAATATTGATGAAAGCAAATAATATTAAATTATTAAGAATAGTTTGAAATTTTTACAAGTATACATCTATGTGAAGTTGAGAATTTGGTCAAACAAAAAGTGGTAGGCTTTTAACTGCAGGCAGATAATACATATCAAAGATGCCATTGAATTTTGGCTTGTACTTTTATAATAATTTTAAAAATAAAGGTTTGAGGTTTTATTAACAATTTGATTAGCAAATTTTTCAAAATAAGGTCATTCACAGTTGCTTTGAATAGTGTGACAAAAAATTGTATTGTTCCATATCAAGTCAGAAAACAAGAAAAACGCCTACGGGTGCAATGCTCAGCTGCTGGTTTTGGATAATACAAAAATTCTAAGTAAACAAGAGCACCGCCTACGGGTGCCTACGCTCGGCTGTCCAGTGCTGGATGGTGGGAAAAAAATCTAAGTCGAAAAAGGGGCATAATTTGCACAAAATGCATCTAGAGTTATCCTCCTTGATAGAATAGGTTGCTCTTTTGATGGTAAACATGTGTGCCAAGTTTCAAGTGAATGCCTTCAGTAGAACCAGAGATATAACAAAATGTCAAAGTTTTCGCACGACGACGACAACGACGACGACAACGACGACGACGACAACGACGACGACAACGACGACGACACGGAGGCTATAGCAATACCTCGGGTTTTCTCCGAAAACAGCCGAGCTAAAAAGGGACATAACTCTTACCAAAATGCTTCCAGCGTTACCCCTTTGACAGTCTTGGTAGCTCTTGAGATGGTGAAACACATGCCAAGTTACATGAAGATAACTTCAAAAACAACAGAGATATGACCAAGGTTAAAGTTTGTCATGCCAACGCTAATGCAAACAATGCTTAGGTGATCATAATACCTCAGGTTTACTAAGTTGTGACATATATATTACATACCACCTAAAGAAGCTCTAAAGAAGGACTGATCTTGTCTGGCTAATTTTGGTATAGACACAGCCACAAACACCATCAATAAACACGCTATGTCATATTCATTGTCTGGGTGCTCTGAAAAATAGAATAAATCAAATTCATCATTTTCTCAAAGTTTGTACATTTAAGAGATGAAGAGGGTACTTGTTGATTTCATTGTGGTATGAACCTTAAACCTTATCACACTGTATAAATTTAATGAAGCACATTCATACATGAGTGTGATAAGGTTTTTGGTTTCATACATCCATGATTTAAAAGACATTATCTTCATATCTTATAATCTAATATCATGAAGAAAAATGGAAGAATTTCTCCATAAATAGACATAGGATTACTTTGTCTGTAATCTGCGCACTAAATATTGTATTCATTGAGGAAAAGACTTTTTTTCTTTCAGCCAATCAGAAGGCACTTCTTCAAATGGATAAACCCTTCTCATTACTGTTCACAGTCTTTTCTTTCTGTACACAGATCATAGAGGCAGTATAGACTAAGATCAGTCTACACATATCTTCAGACTTATCTTCATTCATACTATTTTCTACATAATTATTGTGGTAGATTTTGGGCCAAACCATTTGAAATGTCCCCAAAACTGGCAATGTGTTTAAAACAAAAATTAAATTAAGCAGGGTCAGGGTTTAGATATAAAGAATTTGATTTGTGCTCCTTATGTAATTGCTAGAGTTCAGCTTAGTGGAGGTATTTTGTTTGTTTGAATGGAGTTTTAACCACTCTTAACACTTTTTCAGTTATAATGCGGAGGCTGGAGCACCTGAAAATGGATTTCTGGTATTGCTCACACCAGTACTACCATTACATTCTTTTCTAGCCTCCAGCTGCTATCCCACATAGGTCGACAATTATTGACCCATTTCAGAGAGCCAAATAGTCGGAAAGAATGAATGCCTCCATCAGGGATAAAACCCAGGACCTGTAGATTGACAGTTGGATGCACTACCAACTGAGCTTTGACGGCAGGTTTTCTTAATGGGGGTAACACTCTCTAAAATCTTTATGCCTCAATGAAACACATACTATATTATATTAATCATTTCAATTGTCTCAGCGAAATGCTCCCAATGAATACACATAATTCAGAATTCAGCAAGTATCATATAAGTATCTCAGTAGAAAACAGTTGTAACTGCCTATATATTACCACTGTCTCATGCTGAACCATTGAGTTTCAACATTTTAATGTATGCATGATAGTCATGTAGACATGGAGCAGTCTGGACAGCCTTATAACCTATTAAAATACTTATCAGACTGTTTGGATGCTTAAGGCGATCTGAGTCTTAATATCTTGCACAAATTGTTAACAAGAGCTGTAGCCTACGTGTGCCCTAGAATGCTCTGCTGTTGATAGCTGGATGGTAGTTAAAATTGCTGGAGGGTGGATGAAAATCTAAGTAGAAAAAGGGGCATAATTTGCACAAACTACATCTGTAAGTTTTCTAAAGTATAGGTTGCTATTTTGATGGTGAACATTGTGTGCTTGAAGTTTCAAGCGAATGCCCTCAGTAAAACCAGACATATCACAAAATGTCAAGTTTTCCCACAACAAAAACAAAAATGACCACGAGGCCAAGACTATATTAATACCTCAGGTTTCTCTGATAACAGTCCAGCTAAAGTACAGGTTCATATAAGATATTTCAACATCAAAATATTCCCATCTGTAACTATCTGTAAGCTGGTTTTTCTTTATTGAAACTAGCATTAAGAATTTGCTACTCATTTTACTTTTCATTACAGTGGTTTCCTAGAACCTATCTGGTCCTTTCCAAGGGGGTTGCTTCATTAAAATTAATCAATAAGTAATCAAAATAAGGAGCTTTTTGACACCTTATATGTCAAAGAGAAGCTTTAAACAGTTTTAAACAAGCTTTACAGGGCATTTTTATATGCCCAATGAGCGTGAATGATAGATTTGAGCCGAAGGTGCTTGAGGATCACACTTATTGACGCAAGATTGAATCAAGGAGACTGAATGCCTACAAATGACCTTGCTCTTGATAGATAACCCTCAGTATGGTATGGAACAAAGATGTTGTGGTAAGCAATATGTTTATTCAGTATCTATTATTGTAACTTAACATTTAGATATCATACAATAAGATTTAAGACCAACTTTCATCTAAACCTTGAAAAAAGTACTGCCAGAAAAGTCTTTCAATGTGTAAAATATACTAATTACTCAACAAGAGGACCAAGATGGTCCTAGATCGCTCACCTGAGTCTCTATGACCCCTGGGACGTCACATTAATTAGATAGGCAGATGTCAAAAAGAAGATAATTGCCTAAGATCAATACCATGGAACATTTTCAGCGAAGAGCAAGACAGATATGCCTTTTTGCTCTTTGATTCTATGTAAAAAGGGATGCACCCGGGTGGACCCCAAAAGTGACCCCAGGGTCTTGATATGAACAAACTTGGAGGAGGTCCTTAAGATGATGCTACATTCTAAATATGAAAGCTGTCTGCTTTCTGGTTTCAGAGAAGAAGATTTTTGAAGGTTTTCCCATTTTCACCTATTGTGCTCATATGAGCTGAAAGGGATGCACCCGCGTGGAGCCCAAATAAGACCCAAGGGTCTTGATATGAACAAACTTGGTAGGGGCCCACAAGATGATGCTACATACCAAAAAATGAAAGCTCTGTGCACTCTGTTTCAATTAAAGAAGATTTTAAAAGATTTTCACTCTTTGATTCAATGTAAAAAGGGTTGCGCCAGGGTTGAGCCCAAATATGACTCTAGGGTCTTGATATGAACAAACTTGGTAGAGGTCCACTAGGTGATGCTACATACCAATTATGAAAGCTGTCTGCCTTCTGGTTTCATAGAAGAAGATTTTTGAAAAATTTTCCTTTTTTTACCCTTCGTGCTCATAAGAGATAAAGGGATGCACCTGTGCAAAGCCCAAATATGACCTAAAGGTCTTGATATGAACAAACTTGGTAGAGGCCCACTAGGTGGTGCTACACACCAAATATTAAAGCTGTCTGCCATCTGGTTACAGAGAAGAAGATTTTTAAAGATTTTCGTTCTTTGATTCTATGTAAAAAGGGTTGGGCCCGGGCAAAGCCCAAACAAGACCCCAGGGTCTTGATATGAACAAACTTTGTAGAGGTCCACTAGATGATGCTACATACCAAATTTGAAAGTTGTATGCCTTCTGGTTTCATAGAAGAAGATTTTTGAAGATTTTCATTTTTTTACCCTTCGTGCTCATAAGAGATAAAGGGATGCACCTGTGCAAAGCCCAAATATGACCTAAAGGTCTTGATATGAACAAACTTGGTAGAGGCCCACTAGGTGGTGCTACACACCAAATATTAAAGCTGTCTGCCATCTGGTTACAGAGAAGAAGATTTTTAAAGATTTTCGTTCTTTGATTCTATGTAAAAAGGGTTGGGCCCGGGCAAAGCCCAAACAAGACCCCAGGGTCTTGATATGAACAAACTTTGTAGAGGTCCACTAGATGATGCTACATACCAAATTTGAAAGTTGTCTGCCTTCTGGTTTCATAGAAGAAGATTTTTGAAGATTTTCATTTTTTTACCCTTCGTGCTCATAAGAGATAAAGGGATGCACCTGTGCAAAGCCCAAATATGACCCAAGGGTCTTGTTATGAACAAACTTGGTAGGGGCCTACTAGGTGATGCTACACACCAAATATTAAAGCTGTCTGCCATCTGGTTACAGAGAAGAAGATTTTTAAAGATTTTCGCTCTTTGATTCTATATAAAAAGGGTTGGGCCCGGGCAAAGCCCAAATATGACCCCAGGGTCTTGATATGAACAAACTTGGTAGAGGTCCACTAGATGATGCTACATACAAAATATGAAAGCTGTCTACCTTCTTGTTTCAGAGAAGAAGATTTTTAAAGATTTTCATATTTTCACCCTTTTTGTTAAGGGTAAGGGTAAGTTAAGGGTGGATTTCATATATTTGAACAATTTTGGTAGAGCTTGACCCAAGGAACATCCCTGCCAAGTTTCATCAAGATTGGCCCACTGGTTTAGGAGGAGAAGATGTTTAAAGAAATTGTGGACGACACATGACGCACGACTGATGACGGATGACGGACATTCTACGATCCCACTAGCTCACCTTGAGCACTTTGTGCTCAGGTGAGCTAAAAAGGTATCAGAAGAGAGGCTTGCACAATCTTGAAAGAAAGCAAAATTAAAGTCAAGGATTATCTGGGAACAATTGGATCAAGCTGAATTCTAAAGGCAACATGCATGCTAGACATTATAAGCCTAATTGGATTGAATCTGTATGAGTTCAGTTCACAAACATAATGAGATTTTATTCCATTTCAAGGGTATTTAAGAATGACTTGTAGGCTGTGAATTTCAAAGTTCTAATGAATAACCACAAATAATAAATAGAGAATAACATCTTCAAATATCAATGTTTGCTGGTCAAGGTTGGGAGAATTTATTATGACAAGGCTTTGCTAAGTCATGATAATTTCTCTCAGCCTTGACCAGACAAATTTGATATTTTAAGACACTTACATGTTATTCTATTTATCATGCAATCATTTTCCATTAGTTAATTACCTGTATATTCTAGGACAAAATAGAAACACTGGGTAACCTAAAATGATAGTTTCAAGGGATAAATTATGTAATTGGATTATTATATTCATTTTTGTATAAAATGTCATCTGTATGGAACTAGCTGTTAAAGTTTCAACCGATTTACGATGCTCATTATGTGAAAAAATACCCCCTTTTAATGATGACCCTTCTTGTTTTGCAAAACACAACCGGACATATCAGTATCCTATGTGTCATCCATTTGTGGCAGCTCTGTTTCGTTTATGCATGGAATTCACCAGGTTGTTAATCATGGCCATTGGGATGTTATTCCATTCCAAGGCATGTGTGAGCTGGACATGATTAGATAAGGCATTTGAATGTCTCCTTACCCTCCCATCCAGTTTGTCCCACAATTGTTCAATTGGGGACAAATCTGGACTGAATGCTGGCCAATCGAGTGGGTATATGTTACTGTTGGCAAGAAATTGCTGGCAAAATCTGGCAACATTGGGCCAGGCATTGTCTTGCTGCAATATCATGTTTGGTGCTTGCTCGCATGGGAGGTCATAAGAACGAGGATTTTTTCTCTGTCAAGGATCAATGGTGATTTAAACCCATTGGAGATTCAAACCAGAGCACATACTGAGCCTCCCCCAAACCTATCCCATTCAACAATGAATGTTTTGGTGTAAAATTCACTGCGACATTGATTTACACAACATTGGCCGTCTGAACAATAGAGTGAACTAGGATTCGTCAGTGAAAAATACCATCTCCAGTGCCTCATAGGAAAAATTTTTTTGAGTTTGCTTGTAACTAAGGGCGTTTGCGAGGCACAGGGGTTAGCGGCAGACCAACATAGGGATGTCAGTCTCTTAGGCCATTGTCGTGTAAGAGGTATTGGGATGAATATGGCAATCATTTGCAGTTTCGCTAGCTGTGAAATGGCGAATACAAAAGTGAGATTCTTGCATTTGAGCACATGCCTCTCATGATGGGTAGAGGTAAGGTATTGTGTGGTTTTTAACATGTGTACCGTTCGACAGCGAACAGCACATAAATCTGACTGATTTTCATTATTCTAAGCCAAGCAATTAACATAGGTTGCATATTTTATGTATCCCGGTGTTTCTGTTTTGTCCTAGTATAATATTCCCTTAGAAATTAAAGAAATTCGGGTAAATGTGTATGCAAATGGTTTCTAAAAATAGACTGTCTGATATCATGTTATGTTATCAGACAGGCGATATCTGGTCAATACAGGCTTCTTTGTATGATAAAAATGCATTTTGTCAAATTTCAGTACATTCCACTAGAAAATCTAGAATTTGGGCACATAAAGATGCTGAGAGAGAGATAGACAAAGACAGACAGGTGGACAGAGACATAGATAGAGAGACAGATGAATGACTTCGGCCCTTCAAACATATCAAAATGCTGACAAGATATAGCTGTTACCTTTTTGTGACTCATTTTCAGACTTCTCTAATAATGGGAAAGAAACATTTTTCCTAAACCAATAAATCATAATATGCAATTTAAAATTAATATCCATTGAATAAGAGATAGCGAACTCATCTTTGGTATGCAATTTAAGAATGCTCTCAAGTTTAGTCTTGCGATAATAAATAATTTCATTTTGGTTGTGTGCATCAGAATTTGTGCATTCTGATAGGCTGAAAAATAGGTTTCAATACTCAATGACTAGAAAGCCATGAATGGTTTGAGTCGCTCCTCAGGCTTGAAATTCTTGTAATAGCAAATCAAAGTTTTGAGTAGATTTTTAGATATTCGGGTTCTACTGATGTTGAAAACGATTTTCAAAGTTTCCACTAGATAACATATAGAGAAATGACCTCCGCCAAAAAAGACATTTTTATCATCCAATGACAATAATTTTTGGCTGCATGATAATGGATCACCCAAGGATCATGCCAATAAAATTTGATTGATTTCAATTAGTAACATTCTGAGAAAGTGATTTTCACACTTTACAATAACATATCGAGAAATGACCTCTGCCTATAAAATACATATTTTTCATCCGACCACAATAATTTTTGGTAAACCGATAAAGGGTCATTCAAGGATCATTCCAATGAAATATGGTTGATATCCATAGGTTACATTCTGAGAAAGTGATTTTCAAAGTTTCCACTATATAACATATAGAGAAATGACCTCCGCCCATAAAATACATATTTTTCATCTGATCACAATAATTTTTGGTAGACTGGTAAAGGGTCACTCAAGTATCATTCCATTGAAATTTGGTTGATATCCATTGATTAGATTCTGAGATTTTTTTTTTGAAAGTTTCCAGCTTATAACATATGGAGAAATGACCTCCGCCCATAAAATACATATTTTTCATCAGATCACAACCATTTTTTGTAGACTGATAAAGGGTCACCAAAGGATTATTCATGTCAAATTTGGTTGATATCCATCAATTATAATCTGAGAAAACTCACTTTTTACCATATTTGGAAATTAACCATGCCCATTAAATCCATGTTTTTCATTGGATCAAAATTTCTTGTACAACGAAGAGGGTCACCCAAGGATCATTCCTGTGAAGTTTGGTTGAAATTCATCCAGTAGTTTCTGAGGAGAAGATTTTTAAAGAAAAAGTTTACGACCTGACACATGCACGCACTGACGGACGGATGGATGGACACACGACGGACACAACGCCATGAAAATAGCCACAGTGGCCTTGGGCCAGTGGAGCTAAAAACAACTTTTGACCACAGCAATTTTGTAAGCATCCACAAAAAGTAGTTACATTGAAAATCTCTCTTATTTTGGATAAATCTTTATGTTTTTGTTTCATGATAATTAATAATAAGAGATGAAGAAGTATTTATTGATTTCATTGAGGTATGAAACTAAAAAACCTAATCACACTTAGGTACGAATCCACTTCGGGTATTCATACAGTATGATTAGTTTTTCAATTTCACACCTTAATCAGCAAATACATTGTACTCACTTAATCTCTTAAATATATTGACCCACACAAGATCAATGTTAATGACAATAATACAAGATCTGTTTGTGAAACAATGATGTCCCTTATACGGCAAATCTGTCCTACATTTGACCTTGCTTAATGATGTTGACCTTGCCAGGTGACCTTGACCTCAATATCTACTAATACCTTTTGTTGGGATTATTTACCATGCAACATTTGAGCTTTGTGTATCAAAAAGTTGATAAAATTGGCAACATATGACCCTTTGAGTCCTATCATGTCAATTATGAGCCTTGCATCTTTAAAAGGCTCAAAAACATTGGCTTTATTAAGTTAATTCATTGAGTTTAGCAAACAGATGGACTGACATTTTGATTGATAGAGAGACAAAAATAAATCAATATACACGCCTGATCATTCCATGCAGGAGCATCAATCTCCAAAATAGCCAATACACAATCAATATTATCAATCTCTTTGATTGACAACATTCATTGTGTATCTATGCCCCCATAAGAGGTCAATAGCCTATTCTTTATCAATCAACAAATATGATGAGAAGAGTTCTTGTGCACTGCACTTCTACTCAAAGAAATCTATCAACATGTGAAGCTTCATGATTCTAGCTTGCATACTTTGCTTGCATACATAAAATGTTTTTCAGCCAAGAGCAAAAAGGATATGCCTTTTCACTCTTTGATTATATGTAAAAAGGGATGCCACTTAGCTGGAGCCCAAAGGTGACCCCAGGGTCTTGATGATGAACAAACTTAGTAGAGGTCCACAAGATGGTGCTACATACTAAATATGAAAGCTGTCTGCCTTCTGGTTTCAGAGAAGTTGTTTTTTTTTAGATTTTCCGTTTTTCACCTTTCTTGTTCAGGTGAGCTAAAAGGATGGCATCCAGGTGGAGCCCAAATATGACCCCAGGGTATTGATATGAACAAACTTGGTAGCAGTCGACTAGATGATGCTACATACCAAATATGAAAGCTGTCTGCCTTCTGGTTGCAGAGAAGAAGATTTTCCTAATTTCACCCTTTTTGTTAGGGTTAAGAGAAAGTTAAGGGTGGATTGCATTCATTTGAACAACTTTGGTAGAGATTGACCCAAGGAACATCCCTGCCAAGTTTCATCAAGATTGGCCCACTGGTTTAGGAGGAGAAGATGTTTAAAGAAATTGTGGATGATGCATGATGGACGATGCACAACTGACGACGGACATTGGACAATCACGATAGCTCACCTTAAGCACTTTGTGCTCAGGTGAGCTAAAAATGGTCTACATACAGCTGACAGATGGGCCAACAAGTGCAAAGCAATATACCCCCTCTTCTTTGATGGTGGGCACAATAAGGTATATGAGTAAAGCAACCTACCGTTTTTCTGCATTTTTAACACCTGTACCAGTATAGGATCAATTCTACATGACCTTCCTGCTGTCGAGGCCAGCTCATTGACCACCTGTAACATATGAGTAATCAATCCATTATCCAGAAAAACCTGCTTAAATGGCATCACTTGATGATTTTAGCGGTCTGACCCAGGTTATACAAAACTTAATATTTAGACTAATCCATGTTAAAAGACTTAAAACAGTAAAATTTATGTGTGTTGAAATTGAAAAGAGACAGGAAAATATTGTAGAAAACTTTGAGAAAAAGAGTGAAATTGCTTGAACCAAGCAATTTCTCATTTTTCCTCACTGTTTTCCCACTTTATTACCTTCTGTACAAAACAATAATCTGTTTTGCGGGAAAATGGTTAAATAAACAGGTGCAAAGCTTCTAATTCTTATTGGACATAGCATATTGATTTTGTTTTTTTTTAAAGAATAAGAAATAAAGCATTTTTTTGGAATCAGAGTATAAGTCTATTGTAAATTTTATTGTCATTCAGACAGAATTTTCTGAAAACAGATCTGAACCCAAGGTTCTAAAACTTTTCTCATTCTCAATTCAAAATTTTCTCAAATTTCAATTTGAGATTAAAGCCGTAATTTTGTTTTGATACTCATTTTAAGGTATTCACATAAAAGATAATATTAATAAGTTGTTACAAATAACAACTATTTAATATTATCTTTTATTTTCACACATTTATTTAAATTAAAAATTTGAGAAAATTCTCAGTTGAGCCTGAGAAAAGTTTTATAACCTCGGGCCCAAATATAATATATAATTCCTCCTCATGCTGTTCATGATATATTCCTGCAGTATGCAAAGCTTCAGCAGATAGTATAGACTAAGATCAGCCTGCACAGACATACAGTCTGATCCTGGCCTACACTGCCTGCTTTCAATTCAATTTTCACACAAAAAAAATATCCAGACTGATTGAAATGTCGCAAATTTACATTTAAGAGATGAAGAGATTTTTTTTTAATTAAGGTATGAAACTAAATTATCACACTGTATGAATACATGAAGTGGATTCATACATGAGTGTTATTAGGTTTTTAGTTTCATTCCCTAATGAAATCAACAAATACTCTCTTCAGATCTTATGATTAAATATTTTGGGACAAAACTGTAAAGATTATTAAAAGATTTTTCACTGCACTACTTTTCGTTAAAGCTTTCAAAAAAGCTGTGTACTCAAAAATTTTTCAATGAACAAAAAAACCCCTAATTTTTCAGCCAACCAGAGTGCACTAAAATTGATTAAATCATGTAGAATTTATCTAATTTTCAATTCAGAGAGATAAGGGTCAAAACTAAATCTAAACTTTCCAAATCCTACAAAAATATTTTCTTTTTTATCTATTTATGATTCTCAAATAATAGAATCCTAACAAATGCTTTTTCTTTATTTATTGCCTCATGGTATTAAAAAATGTTTTTGTCATTCCATCAAGATAGGAGATTGTCCATTGAGCCAACAGATTACCTTGGAACTTAAGTTGTAAGAGAAAGGTCTTAACAAAAAGAGGGCCTGTATCACTCCACTCGCTTTAATATAGACTTTCATTAAATAAAGCTTATTTTAAATGAAAACAACCCTTTGAAATCTCTTAATATCTATTTTATAATGATTAACTGGGTCTGGCCCAGATTGCACCAAAATACTCTATCGAGATGAACCTGCATCCCTTTACCCATCTTTTCAAAACATAAGATTAAGGAGGAGATGTCTTTCAATGATTTAGGCCTCCAAACAAGCCACGCCCATATTTATGGGCCAATCAAAATTTTGCCAACACTTTTTGGAACATTGTGGAAAAGTTTCATTGAAATTGGCCAAGTGGTTCAGAAGGAGATGTAGTACAAAGATATTGGGCTCAAAATAAGCCCCGCTCTGCTTCACCCATATTTATGAGCTAATAAAAAAATTTTCAAACAATTTTTGAAAAGGGTCACCCAAGGAACATTTTGGTAAAGTTTCACTGAAATCAGCCCAATGGTTCAGGAGATGTTGTTCAACGATTTTGAGATCAAAATAAGCTCCACCCTGCCACGCCCATATCAATGAGCCAAGAAAAAGTTGACGCAAACACGGACCGACACACTGACACACCGCCATGACAATAGCTCGCTGGCCTTTGGCCAGTGGAGCTTAAAACTCTAAGTAAGAATCAATCAGGATGAGAGTAAGAGGGTAAAAAAATCCTTTTTTAATAAGTTACCACAATTATTTGGAATGCATTAAAAACCTTGATTAAATCTGATGGAACAAGAGCCATGTCAGACATGGCCATCCCCCGCCGAGAAAGCTTGATAGTAAACTGAAGCCTAATAGATTTTGGGTTCTACTTTAGGAAATTAAGCCCCTACAAAATCTAAGTCTTTAAAATAACAAAAGGGCATAACTCCAAAATTATGCAAGCCAGAGTTATAGTTCTTGTACACTGCACTCCTCTTCCATGCGATCTATCCACCCATAGAGTTTCAAGTTGATAGCTATTATACTATAGGAGATATGCTCCGGACAAAATCAAGTCTAAAAAAATAAAAAAGGGCAATAACTCCAAAAATATGCAAGCAAGAGTTGTAGTTCTTGTGCACTGCACTTCTCTTCCATGAGATCTATCCTCCCATAAAGTTTCAAGTTGATAGCTTTAATACTTTAGGAGATATGCTCCGGACAAAATCATGAGATCTATCCTCCAATAAATTTTCAAGTTGATAGCTTTAATACTTTAGGAGATATGGTCCGGACAAAATCAAAGTCTTAAGAATAACAAAGGGCAATAACTCCAAAATTATGCAAGCAAGACTTGTAGTTCTTGTGCACTGCACTTCTCCTCCATGAGATCTATCCTCCCATAAAGTTTCAAGTTGATAGCTTTAACACTTTAGGAGATATGCTCCGGACAAAATCTAAGTCTTAAAAATAACAAAGGGCAATAACTCCAAAATTATGCAAGCAAGAGTTGTAGTTATTGTGCACTGCACTTATCCTCCATGAGAATTATCCACCTTTAAAGTTTCAAGTTGATAGCTTTTATACTTTAGGAGATATGCTCCGGACAAAATCTATCCATTAGGAATAACAAAGGGCAATAACTCCAAAATTATGCAAGCAAGAGTTGTAGTTCTTGTGCACTGCACTTATCCTCCATGAGAATTATCCACCTATAAAGTTTCAAGTTGATAGCTATCATACTTTAGGAGATATGCTCCGGACAAAATCTAAGTCTTAAAAATAACAAAGGGCAATAACTCCAAAATAATGCAAGCAAGACTTGTAGTTCTTGTGCACTACACTTCTCCTCTATGAGATCTATGCACCTTTAAAGTTTCAAGTTGATAGCTATTATACTTTAGGAGATATGGTCAGGACAAAATCTAAGTCTTAAAAATAACAAAGGGCAATAACTCAAAAATTATGCAAGCAAGAGTTGTAGTTATTGTGCACTGCACTTCTCCTCTATGAGATCTATCCACCCATAAAGTTTCAAGTTGATAGCTTTAATACTTTAGGAGATATGCTCCGGACAAAATCTAAGTCTTAAAAATAACAAAGGGCAATAACTCCAAAATTATGCAAGCAAGACTTGTAGTTCTTGTGCACTGCACTTATCCTCCATTAGAATTATCCACCTATAAAGTTTCAAGTTGATAGCTATCATAATTTAGGAGATATGCTCAAGACAAAATCAAAGTCTTTAAAATAACAAAGGGCAATAACTCCAAAATTATGCAAGCAAGAGTTGTAGTTCTTGTGCACTGCACTTCTCCTCCATGAGATCTATCCACCCATAAAGTTTCAAGTTGATAGCTATTATACTTTAGGAGATACGCTCCAGACAAAATCTAAGTCTTAAAAATAACAAAGGGCAATAACTCCAAAATTATGCAAGCAAGAGTTGTAGTTCTTGTGCACTCCACTTCTCCTCCATGAGATCTATCCACCCATAAAGTTTCAAGTTGATAGCTATTATACTTTAGGAGATATGCTCCAGACAAATTTAGTGACGGAACCTCGGAATGACGGAATGACGGAACGACAGAATGACTGACGGAGAGCATTACTATATCCCCTTGCCGAAAATGGCAGGGGATAAAAAATACATAACAAGAAAGCCATGAATGGCTTGAGTTGCGCCACAGGCTTGAAATTCTTGAAATAGGAAATCTAAGTTTTGGCTAGATTTTTAGATATTTTGGGTTCTACTGATGTTGAAAATGATTTTCAAACTTTCCACTGTATACCATATAGAGAAACTAGAAAGCCATGAATGGCTTGAGTCGCTCCACAGGCTTGAAATTCTTGTAAAAGCAAATAAATGTTTTGACTAGATTTTTAGATATTTGGGGTTCTACTGATGTTGAAAATGATTTTCAAAGTTTCAACTATATAACAGATAGAGAAATGATCTCTGCTATTAAAAGACATTCTTCATCAAATCAAAATAATTTTTGACTGCATGATAATGGGTCACCCAAAGATCATACCAAAAATGTTTGATTGATATCCATCATTTACATTCTGAGAAAATGTTTTTCATAGTTTCCACTATTTAACATATTGAGAATTGACCTCCACCCATAAAATGTAAATTTTCATCCAATCAAAATAATTTTTGGTAAATTGATAAAGTGTTACTCAAGGATCATTCCAGTGAAATTTGGTTGATATCCATCAGTTACATTCTGAGAAAATGATTTTCAAAGGTTCCACTATATAACTTATAGAGAAATGACCTCCGCCCATAAAATGCATATTTTTCATCCAATCAAAATAATTTTTGGTACCCCGATAAAGGGTCACTCAAGTATCATTCCAGTGAAATTTAATTGATATCCAAAGATCAAATTCTGAGAAAATGATTTTCAAAGGTTCCACTATATAAAATATAGAGAAATGACCTCTGCCCATAAAATGCATATTTTTCATCCAATCAAAATAATTTTTGGTAAATTGATAAAGTGTTACTCAAGGATCATTCCAGTGAAATTTGGTTGATATCCATCAGTTACATTCTGAGAAAATGATTTTCAAAGGTTCCACTATATAACTTATAGAGAAATGACCTCCGCCCATAAAATACATATTTTTCATCCAATCACAATGTTTTTTTGTAAACTGATAAAGGGTCACTCAAGGATCATTCAAGTGAAATTTGGTTGATATCCATCAGTTACATCCTGAGAAAATGATTTCCAAAGTTTCCACTATATAACATATAGAGAAATGACCTCCGCCCATAAAATACATATTTTTCATCCAATTACAATGATTTTTTGTAAACTGATAAAGGGTCACTCAAGGATCATTCAAGTGAAATTTGGTTGATATCCATCAGTTAGATTAAGAGAAAATGATTATCAAAGTTTCCACTATATAACATATAGAGAAATGACCTCCGCCCATAAAATACATATTTTTCATCCAATCAAAATGATTTTTTGTAGACTGATAAAGGGTCACTCAAGGATCATTCAAGTGAAATTTGGTTGATATCCATCAGTTAGATTAAGAGAAAATGATTTTCAAAGTTTCCACTATATAACATATAGAGAAATGACCTCCGCCCATAAAATGCATATTTTCCATCCGATCACAATGATTTTTTGTAGACTGATAAAGGGTCACCCAAGGATTATTCATGTAAAATTTAATTGGTATCCATTGATTAGAATCTGAGAAAGCTCACTTTTTACCATATTTGGAAATAAGCCACGCCCATTTAATCCATTTTTTTCATTGGATCAAAATTTCTTGAACAACTTTGAAAGAGGGTCAGCCAAGGATCATTCCTGTGAAGTTTGGTTGAAATCCATCCAGTAGTTTCTGAGGAGAAGATTTTTAAAGAAAAGTTTACGACCGGACGGACGCACGGACGGACGGACGCACGACGGACACAACGCCATGACAATAGCCCCAGTGGCTTTCAGCCAGTGGAGCTAATGACCTCCACCCATAAAAGACATATTTTTCATCCTATCACAATAATTTTTTGGCTGCATGATAATGGGTCACCTAAGGATCATATCAATGAAGATTGATTGATATCCATCAATTACATTCTGAGAAAATAATTTTCAAAGTGTACACTAAATAACATTTTGAGAAATGACCTCTGCCCATTAAATGCATATTATTCATCCGATCAAAATAATGTTTAATAGACTGATAGCGGGTTACTCAAGGATCATTCCAGTGAAATTTGGTTGATATCCATCAATTAGATTCTGAGAAAATGATTTTCAAACTTTCCACTATGTAACATATAGAGAAATGACTTCCGCCCATAAAATGCATATTTTTCATCTGATCACAATAATGTTTGGTAGACTGATAAAGGGTCAATCAAGGATCATTCCGGTTTGATTTGGTTGATATCCATCAATTAGATTCTGAGAGATGATGAAAAGGGTCAATCAAGGATCATTCATGTAAAATTTAATTGGTATCCATCAATTAGAATCTGAGAAAACACAATTTTTACCATGTTTGGAAATTTGCCACGCCCATTTAATCCATTTTTTTCATGGGATCAAAATTTCTTGAACAACTTTGAAAGAGGGTCATCCAAGGATCATTCCTGTGAAGTTTGGTTGAAATTCATTCAGTAGTTTCTGAGGAGAAGATTTTCAAAGAAAAAGTTTAGGACCCGATGCACATACACACAGACGCATGTATGGACGGATGCATGACAGACACAACGCCATGACAATAGCCCCAGTGGCCTTCGGCCAGGGGAGCTTTAACACACATACCTACCATATTTCCCCCTAATTATAGCACCCTCCCTACTAGTAGGACCCCTAAATTTTTCACTAAGAAAACCCACTTCAAATGCCAAAACTCTTGTTGAGACTTCTTGTCTAACTTGATCTGAATTTCCTCTAAACAAGCATTTCTTAATTGTTTAGAAGAAATTTACCTCAAATTAAAGGGAAAAGGACCTAAGAGACATAAGTTTAATAATTTTTTTAATCAGAAAATTCATACTAAGTAAAAGCTCCCTGCCCATGGTATGTATAGCTCCCTGGAGTGTTTAATAGGAGAAATACAGCATCCAGCAACAAAAACTCTTCAATAATTTTAAAAACAGCCTTCAAATTCAAAGTTGCAGACAAGACATTTTTTTTTGTGTATGTGTCCGTTTCATACACAGCTTTCATCAATCTTTCAGTTATGCAGCAGCGGCTGGGGCAACTTTAATTATGGATTTCTGGGGCCCATTTTACTCAACATCTTACGAAAAAAATAATCGTTAGTCAAAATCAATAAACTTATCTGGTGTTTTTATTCATTGGTAGCTTCTGCCTTGCAATTTCTCTTTAGAAGACGATTCCAATGAGGTGTTGCATGACTGAATTCTATATTTAGTTAATGCTGTAGAAGCTACTTTAATTTTTGACTTTCGCACACATTGATCGTAAGATGTTTAGTAGAACGGGCCCCTAGTATTTCTCACACCAATACTATGGAATTAACATCTTTTTTAGCCTGCATCTGCTCTCCCACATAGATCTACCATTATCAAGCCAAAGGTGGAAGACAAATAGTCGGAAAGAGTGTCCCCACAAATACTTGATTTTTACCTGTTACCCCTTTGACCTTCAGACATGACCTAAGCCATGGGTATATCTGGAGGAACTCTTTGCAGTATATCGTCAATGTTTTTCTAAAACCTCATAACTGCAGCTTGATCAAAGCTGTAGTTATGAGGCTTTAGAATAACAACAATGACATATATGCACACATGGGAACAACTGTGCCAGGTTATTTTGAAATTAATCCATAAATGTAGAAAATTTGCTCTTGGCAAGAATGGGGCACCCCAACCCCACTTCCACCAACCCAACTCAACCAAAGACAGCCGTTTCTCGATATGCCAATCGCCATTACTTGGCAGGGGCATAAAAATTCTAATGTTCAAAAAAATCTGATGAATTTACAAACAACACTTAACTATCTAGCAGCAAAAAACAAATCTATCATTTCTTAAACCTAATTGACTGCATAATGTGTAAGTATTAACAAGATGTGTTTGTGAAACACGAATGCCCCCAGAACAGCATTTTTTTTAAAGTGTGACCTTGACAGATGACCTAAACCTTGTCACATGACCTTGACCTTGTCACATGACCTTGAATTTGGTGTACAGCTTTGTATGTCAAATACTTTTGGAGAAAAGGCAAAGGTTAAGTTTTCGGACAGACGGATGGACAGACAGACAGACGAACATGAGTAAAACAGTATGCCCCCAATCTCTCGATACGGGGCATAAAAATGTGACCTGACATGAAAAACAAGAGGCCCAAGAGGGCCTGTATCGCTCCACTGGCTTTAAAATCTTTAGACTTTCATTAAATAAAGCTTTCTTTAAATGAATTCATTATTACTCCGAAATTTACTAAGTCTATTTAATAATGATTAACTGGTTCTGGTCCATATTGCACTAAAATACTCAATCACAATGAACCTGCAACCCTTTACCCATCTTATCAAAACATAAGGTTCAGAAGGAACTGTTCAAAGATTTCGGGCTCAAAATAGGCCCCGCCTGCCAATCAAAATTTCTTGAACAATTCAAGTAAATAGTCACCCAAGAAACATTCTGGTAAAGTTTCATTGAAATTGGCTAAGTGCTTCCGGAGGAGATATCGTTCTAAGATTTTGGCCTTAAAATAAGCCCGCCCTGCCACGCCCATATTTATGGACCAATGAAAATTTAGCAAATATTTTCTGGTAAAGTTTCATTGAAATCAGCCAAGTGGTTCAGGAGAAAATGTCATTCAAAAATTTCAGGCTCAAAATAGGCCCCGCCCTGCCACGCCCATATTTATGGGCCAATCAAAATTTCTTGAACAATTTAAGTAAAGGGTCACCCAAAGAACATGCATGCCAAGTTTCATTGAAATCGGCCCAATGGTTTTGGAGGAGAAGATTTTTAAAGATTTCTAAGTGAAAAAATGCCACGCCCATATTTGGGGGCCAATCAAAATTCTTTGAACAATTTAAGAAGAGGGCCACCAAAGGATCATTTCTACCAAGTTTCGTTAAAATCCGCCCATTGCTTTGGGAGGAGAAGATGTTTAAAGAAAAAGTTTACGCACAGACAGACGGACACACGCACGCACGACGGACACTCCACCATGACAATAGCTCACTGGCCTTCGGCCAGTGGAGCTAAAAACAAATATCTCTTTCAAAACAACACATGTACAACATCTATCTAACCTTATGTCTCATGGTATTGTGCTGTTAGGATGAAATTAAAAATACCCTCGTCAGGCAGATTAAAAATCTTGGCTAAATAGAACTAATTGGGAAAATAAATCTTTACATTTTACTGGTTTGATAAGGAAATTCAGGCCTATGGTTCGGTGTGAAACAGTTATAACTCTCTATATGATCATAGGGAGTTACAGCCGTTTAATGCAGAGCAATTGACTGGTGGTGTAGACTAAGACCAGACAGCTCATTTGAACAAACTAATCTTTGTCTATACCTCCTGCTAAAGCAAGAAAATTCCAGTTTCACCATGACAAGGGTTATGTGGTTGTTAAGATAGTATGATTATGATATAGCTTGGTTTTAATGACCTGACATTGACCTCTAGAGGGCTTTAGTTGATTTGAACAAGAGAATCATCAACAGGTACTAATCTCAGCTACAGGTGCTGGATGATGCTAAGAATGTATGCAGAAAAATTTCTAACACAAATTCTACCTTTATTTTTCCCCTTCAATTGATTGATTGAATGGAGTTTTTTTCATCTATTTCGCAGCTGGAGCACTGAACAATGGATTCCTGGTATATCTCTCGCCAGTACAACCATCACATCCTTTCCTAGCCTCCAGCTGCTATCTCACATAGATCTACGATTATCAACCCATTGGTGAGAGACACATAGTCGGAAAGAATGAGTGCAACTGTCTGAGTTAGCCCGTCTTTGTGTTGCATGTTGTTTATCAGAGTCTACAAACTACAAACAGAATCAAATGTAATTCATATTTTATTAATTGAAGCAATGTGTAGGTTATTGATTTTTACAGACCTTTTCCATAAAGGTCAATCTCAGGTCAAATAATACAAGGTATGATACAAGATACATGTGCTTAAGAAATACTAATGAACCCAAAATAGCAAGTTCGACCTACAGGATGACCTTGACCTTTTTAAATGAGCCCTTGTGTGACATTTCCAATAATTTGACACATGTTTTAGACGTCCCAGTAAGAAGTACAGATAGTAACAAAGTGTAGTAAGCAGATTCTTTAGCTGTCTAAAGACAGTTTGAGATCTTATCTAATGGCAGTGTGCACAGGCTGGGCGGAAGCACAGACTGACCAGAGCTTTTGCTTGGCCCACATGAAATTGATGGATATGTCACGAACAGGCTCAAATTGTTCAATCTTGATATTGGCAGATGAATATAAATCATATTAATCATGACAAATATAACCATATTATATTGAATTATCTAAAAGTGGACATTTAAAACTTTTTTTATTAATATCTGCAGTGAAGATGACAAACAACAAACAATTATATGAATAGCGTTCACTATTTTGACTTGTCGATTGAATACTAATGTACTGTATTCACAAGTCACAATACCATATTCAGGTTACAACAATGTTGCCCCCCTTGTTCAATGATTGAGCATATAAAAGCATAAATGGATTGTTGTTACTATAATTAATTAATGTTTATGAATGTCTTGCAACAATTTATTTCTGAAAATTTAGCAAGACCCTATGACAATAACAGAAAAAAAAAACAACTCTCAATTGGAAAAGAAAGAAATACACATGAAACAAGCCAAGTGCTAATTCACTTGAATTCAAATTTTAATGTTCAGATATTCATTTTTTGGCAAACAAAGCACTTTCTTCTATCATTCCAATTAATGCATTAGTAAGCATTGATATGGCTATGTGTATGTTATGAAATTGTAAGTGGATATTAGTGATAGGCTTTTTTTATTGTAATGTGATTAATAGATCTACAATTAAAAACATTGTAAAATTGACAAGGTGAATGATTCTGCAATGAGTGAGTTTTGAGTGAAATTAAAAGGGATGTCATCTAATATGGCTAATTTTGTTCATCCTTTTGTACCCCACTTTAATAGAATATGCCTACAAGTTAAAAAGTTGCTTCCTTTTTTTTCAAGAACCTATCAGATGTTTACAATTTCAATTTTTTCTGTGGAGTCACGTTTTTTTTCTAGCTACATTTATTTTGAATATATTAATTGATCTTACCTTTTTTGGTGATATTTGAGCAGTTTTGAATTGTTCGAGTGAGTGTTTTGAATGAATGTATTGAGCTCTGAGTGAGCAATTTAGAATGTTTTTGATTGAGATGTGTGTCTATTAACTCTTCATGTGCTGTTCATACCAAATATATGCTATGCACAAAGCTTTATCAGACAGAATAGACTAAGATTAGTCTTCAAAGATGTGCAGTCTGACCCTAGCCTATGCTGTCCATTTTCTTCTTAAATGTTGTTAGAAATTATAGAGCACACCTATTCCAAATGTTCCCAAAATTGCATTTTTTTAGGTAGTGGACTCATAATAGTTCTGCACCACTTCCGATCTGATGAACTTTAAACAATTATTGACAGAGATTTTCTTCTGATTTCCTAGGAAACCTTGGTTAATTCTGTTAAAGTTCACTACCTTGGAAACATTGCAGAACTATTAGGGGTCCACTACCTTAAGTAGTATCAAAATTAAATACAGCAGGGTAAGGGTAAGTATAAAGGCACTTGCCTAAGATTGGACCACCCTTCAAATTACAAACACTTACCATGGAATCTTTGGTGTTTGGTACGTAATGGTGGATGTCCCTCACGGAGGCCATTAAGAATGGAATCCTGTCTTCAAGAACCTGCAAATCAGATGTGTCATCACAATAGATAGTATAAATTAGTCATGCCAGTGCTAGTTAAAGCACCCATTTAGTTACAAATAAACAAGCTTACAAGTAAATGTCTAAAACGGGGTACGGACAAAAGCCCACTAGGTCAAAAGCCCACTGGGACAAAAACCCAGCGGACAAAAGCCCACTGGACAAAAGCCCACCCAACATAGGACAAAAGCCCACTCAATATATAAATTATTCATATGAATAACTCTCGTCTTAATAATTTTGAAAATACATTTTCTATTGTTTTTAATTATTTTTTATTGTATTTAACAGCATGTTATTTATTTTTTGTCCACTGTTTTCTTCCTAAATCACTTATTTAGCAAATTCCAAAATAAACATGAACAAAAAGCCCATCAAAGTATAATTAAATTGAATAATTATATAAAAAAAGGTTATAATGTATTGATTAATTTTTTTTCAATCTTCCAATAAATCAATCATTTAACTTCATTTAGAATAGTGTCTCAACATTGTATAGATAGTATGGGGTTTCACCTGTAAAATTTTGGTAGTGGGGTTTTGTTTATTCCCCATATGAAAGATTATCAAATGCCTTTGTAAATGTACATTTAGTAAATGTTTTGTTTAAACTCTTTCTATGATTTATTGAGTATATGGCATAATGTATTATCAAGTTATCCTAAAAGAAAACTTTTGAGCTGTCTGTTTAAGTGTATTTTGGGAGATAAAAGTATGAAACACCTATATGACATTTACTCTTCTTCAACACCATATGACACCATACATTGTATACTATGACTTGTCAAATTCAAATTGTAGACAGAATGGAAACATGACACAATAAGGTGTCAATCACACTTAAATACAAAGAGAATAAGTAGTTACATTTGCAGGAGTAACTAATGAAATTTTGTAATTGTACATAAAAGTTTTGTTTTTTTTTTAAATTGTGATTCTTCTACACTAAATAAATATTAAGTGGGCTTTTGTCCTATAGGGGGTGGGGTTATGTCCCAGTGGGCTTTTGTCCGCTGGGGTTTTGTCCCAGTGGGCTTTTGACCTAGTGGGCTTTTGTCCTACACTCGTCTAAAACAATACTTGAGGTTTTAACTAGATCTGTAGTAAAGTTGATTTATAACCCCTTAAAAAAACTTTGTCTATAATAAAGTTAAGGTTGAGTTTTATATGTATCTTTTTCCATATAATTCAGGTAATACTTTGTTAGACATTGATGTATATCAGTTTACATAAATAGTCTTTCATCTTAGGGCTAGAAAAAACATACAAACCAGCCCTGCGTTCAGGATGACCAAACAGGGCAAACAGGTTGCCATTCATATCCTGCTTTGCACCTGCACTTGCATGCAAGGCAGGGTATTTTTGACAAATTGTTTGCCCAATTTGGTCATACAGAATGCAGGACTGTTAATACAGTCAATCTTGTCTTAAACAACCACTCAAGGGACATCATAAAAATGGTTGATAAATAAAATGGTCACTGAATACAAAGCATTGAAATACAAGTCTTCTCTCGGAACTCAACCCCCCCTCTTTTTCCATTTTTTTTTTTTTAAATATTTCAAGAATTTTGTAGCTGCCAGAAAGTGATATTACTCATACAATCATTAACAAAGTGTTACTTATTAAAGCTAGGCCATTTATTTATTTTTCATCACTTACAAAATATTGTGAAACTGCCGATTTGTTTAAATGTTTACTTAATATGTATATGTTTGATTTGTATTTATGTCTCACTACTTAATCAAACAAGAAATTTGACAATGTTGTAGAAGCATTTATAATTACATTTTAATCACTTTTGATGTGTTTTACCACACTTGCAGCTATTTTAATGACATAGATTCAAAAGAAAAATTAAATGATATAAATTTTAGATGTTTTAAATTGCCAATTTTACATCAACTTGGAGTACTTTCAAGATTTCAATCAAGTATTTCTTTTGACAGCTTCATTTTATCTTCCAGCGAGAAGGTGTGATAAATAGAGGATTATCAAAAGTTTATTAGTTTGTATTGTCATGCTAGTATTGATCAATGATTTTCACATGTTTATGACAGGTTATGAATTGAGATCTTATCAAATGGTAGCAACCAGTCACGTTGGACAAAAGTTGCTTAATAGAGCAATAACTTAGAGTAAAAGCCTACGGGAGGACCTCTAAATGGTCGCTAAACAGAAAAGGTTGCTGAATACACCTGGTCACTCAAGCAATATTGACTGTACTCACATCACTAAGAGCCTCCTGTGCTAAACTTCTAAAGGAGAGTAAAACACCAACAATAGTCATCCTTAGCAATAAACTATCCACATCTGAAAGTACAGAAAGTCATAAACTTTTTGAAAATTTATACGTTATTGTGTACAAAGTCTTTTCCACCTTCAATAACTTTTTATATATATCTTGGCAGTATTACTTCCACAACATTTTCTCTAACATTTTCTCTCTCTTTCTCTAACAAAGTGTGTTTGTAAGCAAAAATGCTTCCAAAATGTCAATTATTTAAGAATTTTAGAATTTTGAGCTTGGTAATTGACCTAAAATGACCTTGATCTCAGCAATGCTGACTGATGACAGGAGACGTTGTGCCAAACAAGAATATTCCAAATTCAATACTGCTGAAGTTATGGGAAAATGTTAAGTTTGAAGATTAAGTTTTCACAGACAAACACTTGTAAAACAATATGCCCCCTGCCGATCTGTCATTCAGGAGGTATAAAAATTCTGCCTGTGTTCAGGATGCACACAAGTTTGCAAATGTTTGAAAATTTACTCATGCAAAGTTATATAAAATTTGCTTAACGTTTTACACAGTCATGTTTTCATCCTGAATGCAGAGAGCTGGTCAACGTCTTACTTTAACAATTATCGAAACAGTAGGGAAGATAAGATAAATTTACACATAGCATGCAAATAGAGAAGTTTCAAAACAATCAATCCATTTTTAAAATACAAAGCCCATGAAGACCATCAATTTTTCTTTAAGCTTATCTGATATTTCAGCAACTTGATTGCTCTTTAGTTTTTTTTAAGGATCCAAAAAAATTTGTTGACATCATGAAAACAAGAGCCGTCAGAGACGGATTATGCTCCCCGAATAAGGCATTGTCACAAAAACAAGAGCCATGTTGGACATGGACATCCCCCGCCAAGAAAGCTTGATAGTAAACTGAAGCCTAATAGATAAAAGATTCTATGTACTGTCAAAGATTTGCCTCCTATAAAATCTAAGTAATAAAAATAACAAAGGGCAATAACTCCAAAATTATGCAAGCAAAAGTCGTAGTTCAGGTGTATTGCACTTCTCCTCTATGAGATCTAACCACCCATAAAGATTCAAGTTGATAGCTATTATACTTTAGGAGATATGCTCCAGACAAAATCTAAGTATCAAAAATAACAAAGGGCAATAACTCCAAAATTATGCAAGCAAGAGTTGCAGTTTTTGTACACTGCACTTCTCCTCTTTGAGATCTATCCACCCATTAAGTTTCGAGTTGATAGCTATTATACTTTAGGAGATATGCTCCAGACATAATCTAAGTATAAAAAATAACAAAGGGCAATAACTCCAAAATTATGCAAGCAAGAGTTGTAGTTCTTGTGCACTGCACTTCTCCTCCATAAGATCTATCCACCCATAAGGTTTCAAGTTGATAGCTATTATACTTTAGGAGATATGCTCTGTGGTCAGATTGCAAGGACTCAAATAAGATTTTATCTTATACAGCAAACATAAAGGTAACAAACATTAAACTCCCTTTTTGCATGACATATTTTTAGACACAAATATCAAATACCTTATGGTAAAGGGCATCTGATTTGCTAATGAAATGTGAAATTTCATCAAATTCTGAGCATGAGACTAGGAGAAATGAAAGAATAACTGTATTTTACCCGCTAGCGTAAAGGTAACAAACATTTAGCCCGCTTTTTCCATGATATTTTTTTTTTACGTTAATTTCAAATTGTTTATAGTAAAGGGCATCTGATTTGCTACTCAAATATGAAATTTCACTAAATTCTGACTGTTGGACTAGGAGGAATTTGGGAAAAACTGTTTTTTACCCCAAGTCCCCTTTTCCCGTGACGAGGCCTCAAATCCAAAAACCATCACAGATGCATCATCACTATATCATAGGGAGTTCACATGGTAAGTTTCATTTGATTTGGCCCAAGGGTTATGGAGAAATAGGTGGGGACGGACGGACGGAATTACTATTTTACATGCTAACGTAAAGTAACAAACATTTAGCCCCCTTTTTCCATGATATTTTTTTTTTTTACGTTAATTTCAAATTGTTTATAGTAAAGGGCATCTGATTTGCTACTCAAATATGAAATTTCACTAAATTCTGACTGTTGGACTAGGAGAAATTTGGGAAAAACTGTTTTTTACCCTAAGTCCCCTTTTCCTGTGACGAGGCCTCAAATCCAAAAACCATCACAGATGCATCATCACTATATCATAGGGAGTTCACATGGTAAGTTTCATTTGATTTGGCCCAAGGGTTATGGAGAAATAGGTGGAAATTGACGGACGGACGGAAGGAGGGAATTACGTACGGACGGACGGACAGACAGACGAAGCGGCGGCTATATGCTCTCCCTTCGGGGAGCATAAAAACTAAGTTGTATTAAGTAAAATTCAACAAGAACCCTTTTCTGGTGATTTTCAGACATGTTGTCTCACTTTTCAAAAGCAAAAATCCTTATGAACGTGCAATCATGCTGTGAAAATTTCAAGAGATTCCAATGATATTTGTGGACTCACACAAACAAGATTGTATTAAGTCAAATTCCTAGAGGTCCTTTTTCCCGTGTTTTTTGATAGATTGTCCCCTATTTACAAAGCAACGATCCTTATGACCGTACATTTTTTATCATTCAGTGAAAGTTTCAAAAGAATTAAACAATATTTGTGGACAAAATTGTGTTAAAAGAATTCAATTGCACAGTTTGAAGTTGATAGTTTTTGGAAATAGACGTTTTTGCACTGATAAGAAGTGAAAAGAGGTTAAGTACATTTGAACAACGTCATAAAGCTACAAGGTGCCATAAGGCAGGCTTCCTAAGACAAATCGTTATAAATGACTTTTTTGTTTTGGGACACACTATCTCCAATCTCTGACACCATTTTAACTCAACCCCTTGCTTTATGTATGGAGCCAGATACGTATGACACGTAAAAACAACGTTCATCCAGAACAGTGCATAGCGTTGCAATATTTGGGTTATTTCACTCTTTCCACAACTTCAAAGACAATTTGAGTCTCCAGAGGATGTTGAACTTCTGATTAGAAAGTGTAAAACCATATTTTAAGGCCTGGGCTTGCTACACTTTCGATGTTATGATCCCCATCGGCGTCTAGATCACAAATCTTTGATGGTTTTTGAAGTTATTCTGTTTTAATTCCATGAAAAGACGCAAAAGCTCCACATTCTTCTATTTACTTTAAATATATATAAAGATTTTTTGGTTTTAGTAAATTATGAATTTAATGTCAGTGAACTTTCTTTGAAGAGTAAACAAAGAATGCAATACTCATCTGCACATGCTAAACAGTGAAAGAAATTGGTTGAGATGGGCTATCAATTAAGAATAGAGTTTCAGATTTGATGCAACAATCTTTGGTAAAAAAAAGAAATATTAGATGAAAGGATATACATTGTACATGCAAATTGCTGTTCATTAAAATATATTCCCTTCATAAGAAAAATCAGATTAATCATGCTTAAAGGTATTAACTGGGAACTTTATATTGGGGTTATAGCAACAAAAATTGCAAATCATTAGCAAAAATATCACTTTCTTGAATGTTATTTTGTTTTCATAACTCAATAGAATTTTACTCATGAATATATAATTTGGCCCTATGTATGCTTTGATGATATCAAAGCCACTTATTAATAGACCTGAAAAATTCAAACCAGGTTAAAATTTCAGATATAAATGGCTTGGCACATGTTTATAGGCAGATACAATTCTTTGGACTTAGCCATTGGTAAATATTAATTTGAAAAATAAGAGAATATATATATAATCATATAAAAATCTGTTTCTTTTTTTTCAATTTCAGAAATTGATGATGATGAATAAAACTGGATAAATAAAGAGTTGATAACAAATTACTGGGGTAAAATCATCAACAAAATTCTTTTTAATGTAACCCTTTGCGACAGTCAAATGACACCAAAGGATGCATGAGAAGAGGGTTACAAAATTGAAATTGATATAAACTTAGATGACCTTGAACAATTCAATATGCTTTTCTCCTTAAAAAACTCTTATTTTTAAATAAGGGGATAAACATATATGTTATAATAAGGAAAAAGATTAAGAATAAAGGAATCAGAAACAAAAAGAAAATAAGCAAGCATTCATCTTAGTACGATACTTAACCTGAAGTCTCTTTCTCTTTCTTGGTAGCTAGAAATATTGAGGTAAATCAAAACCAAGTGAAAGTTTAAAACGGTTACTTAATTTTTAATTACAACACAATGGCATGTATAAAAGGCATATATGAAATAAGAAAAACTATATAATTTATTCCCAATAAAATTCATATGTCATTTGTTTCACTGTGTACACAGATAGCTCTGCACATTTATGACATCATGTCATCTTTAGCAGGAACGTTGATGCTTTTGATGTCATATAACCCACACGCTACATGATGGGCTCTTTTACTGAGAAATTCCCCCAACATCAATATCATTACTAATTTATTAATTTTACATCCAGAAAATGTCATTTTACTATTCTATACCTAGAAAAAGGTAAATAATAAATAAGCTAGTTAGAGTTATGCTACTTGTGCACTGCACTTAGTAATTATCAAAAGTTGACAGAGTTATGTTCCATTCGGAACACCACTTGACCAATCTAATGATCAACCTAAGATGTACATAGTCAGACTATTTTCTTAAATTACGGGAAAACCTTGGAAAAACTCGATGACGTCAGTAACATGGCGTTAGCCCTCAAAACTTTGAGTGAAAACATTCGATGTCGCCAACGATACTCGTTTAAATCACTGACGTGAAACCATCGTATCCTTATATGATTACCTTTAGATTCTTAAAGAATGGCTGAAAAATCTAAAGACAGCGCCAGTTGTTTTCGAGCTAGCTTTTCTTACACTATTTCCGCCTATTAAAATGCACAATTTTGTTACATACTCTTCCGCCTTATATACATCTGAGGTCTGTTGCAGTTTAAGGAAATGGCCTAGTGATGTTCCGAATGAGTTATACTCCTTACAAAGAAGTGGGTGCCACCTGCCTGATGAACACCCAGGAGCCAGACTCCATGGGTGAACCCTTAATACATCCCATCTTTCATCAGGCATATAAAAATCAACATTATTTTGTTAATTCAATTGCCAAACTTTAACCCTTGTCATGCTGAACCCGGAATATTTATGCTTTGGCAGGAGCTATAGACAATCATCAGCCTGCACAAATGTGCAGTCTGATGTTAGTGTACACCACCTGTTTCTCACCTTCAAAACAAAAATAGATTTAGTTTTTCAAATAAAAATTCACCTACAGTTGAAACTTTCAGTGCTTTTTGCCCTTTGATTTTGATGAAAATTTATAGCCAAACTTTATTCGGCATGACAAAGGTTAAGTTATCTAAAAATCTGTTTTATTCTTTTGTGTTCATAAGTATAAATAAGGGGGAATATATAACATTGAAGATAAAATTTTTACAACAAAAATCACACTTTTAAAAAGTCTAACTAGACGTACAGATAAGAGGGACTTTTGCCAGTTTAAAATCTTTATTTCTAATTCAAACCCTATAAATAGGGTATTTGAATTGTCCCCATTGACTACCCACAGGAATTGTGCAACTATTGATGAAGTCAAATTACCCCTTTTACAACAACATACACACAACATATACACATACACAATATAAATATCACAATATAAACTGTCCTGCATGAAAATTGTTCGTTTAATGGGGTTTTTACACAACTTTCTCCAATCTTGCAATCATATTGCTGTGGCCATAGCAACCAACAATCGATTCCTGGTATTTCTCGCACCAGTACTACTATTACATGCTTTCCTAGCCTCCAGGAGCTGTCCCACATAGGTTTATGATTATCAATCAATTGGTGAGACTATCTGTTTGCAAGGGAACACAAGGATAGTCCTCTTAGATATAATATTCAGGGCTGCAAATGCAAAAGTCTTTGTTATTGGACCAGTATAAAATTTTGTCATCTGGTAATGGGTTAACCTTTAGTAGACAACAAAAATTTTGAAGATGACAACTTAAACTTAATGAAATTCTAAATCTCTTTGTCCCTTGTTATTTATTTTTTTCTCTGAAGAAAAACCTTATGGCCAATAAAGAAATTGCTTGTGACAAGCAGGTTATTCCTTTTCAAATATATTTCCCAATGATTACAGTGTCATCAAAGAGTTTGATTGTATGGGAATGGGTTGATATAAGATTCTATACTTACTGACTAGTTTCCTGAACAATTCCCTCATGACATCAGGTTTGTCAAAACTTGTTCTCAACTGTACAAGTATGTCTTTGTTCTGTATTACAAGTTTCTACAATATAAAACCATATTATTATTTTATCAGAAGACTTAAAGAGACAAAACAAAACAAGAACACAGCCTACGAATGCCTACCGTCAGCTGTTAAGTGCCGGATGATAGATAAAAATATTAGTCGGAAAAGGGGCATAATTTGCACAAAATGTATCTCTCTGTTATCACTCTTGATAGTATAGGTTGCTCTTATGACAAAGCCATGTGCCAAGTTTCAAGATAATGCCTTCAAAAGAACAAGAGATATCACAAAAAGACAAAGTTTTTGCCCAATATCAATGACAACACCAAGGTTATAGCAATACCTTGGGTTTTCTCTGAAAATAGACGAGCTAAAACGATACCTTGAAAATATATATGTGACCCGTCAGGCAAAAAGGGACCATCATGGAAGTGCGAAAAGTCTCGACCCTAGTCAGACTGCGCGGACTGCGCAGACTGACTAGGGTCGAACATTTTTGCACTGTGTTTATTTTCTGAATCTAGAATGACCAATCTACCTTCCAGTGAAAGACTTTTTGAAATGCTAGCTCAGGTTGACCTATGGTGGATCAAATCTCATTTTCAATTATTCATTTTATCGAATTCTTGGATTGTCCCTTTTTGTGTGAAAGGTAACATATAATTGTAAGACTTCTTTTTTTCATGGCCATTTGGCATCCAAACAAGATGTGTTTGGTAAATACTCATTTGCATAGTTATTCCACTAGTGTAATAACACCTGTGTAATATCAAAAATATTAAACGGGTTTATTTCACTCCCGCGACGTCGGTCATATTATAAAGCCAAATAAATTTTCCACATATTTGACCTTCAATAATCTTTTCTTTCCATGTGGGGGCATTATAAAAATTTGAAATCTGTTCTATAGTAGTATTTTGGGAAATTGGAAAGAATGAATTTTTGAAGTAGGTCTTGTGTGAAAATCATTCAGAAGAGCATGGCTGTTTGATTATGTTGATCCTTAATAACTTACTGAATATAATCCTTTATCTGATATGCAACAATATCAAAATACAATTTGAGGCTGTGCCCGACATTTCCAACAATTAAAAATGTTCGTGAGGTGCAAAAATTGAGTAGTGTTGACAGCCACAAACAGTAAATTTCAACTGATCTGATGGCCTACAGATACATTGAGACCTTATCTATCTGCTAAGTGCATAGTGAAGACTCTGGTCAGACTGTGCGGATTCACAGGCTGGTCAGAGTCTTTGCTTTGCACAAATTTGAAATTGTTCGAAATCTCACACACAGGCTCATATTTTAGTCATGCTATTGATCGCCTGTAGACGGTTACAACCCAAGATAAATCCAAGAGTGTATAAAGTCTATTTCTTGAGCGACCACTACTACGAGGTAACCAGTTTTATAATATGATCTATGTTGCAGGAGTAAAATAACCCCATTAAATATTTTTGATATTTCACAGGTGTTGTTACACTAGTGGAATAACTATGCAAATGAGCTAAGAATGGATAGCAACGTTAAATTTTCTTTGGGAAACTGAAGTCATAATGCATTTGATAATGTCATTTCGCGGAATAACTTGAATGGAAAAATATTGTCATTTCCTCATTTTATCACAAAAATTAAAGTCATATTACAAACAGAATATCACATTTGTGATCATTAAATACTTGAAATTATTAAACTTGTCATCTAAAACAGATAAAATCTCGGCATAGCCTCGTTTTTATCTGTTTATAGGCAACTCATTGAATAAAATCAGTACTCAATGACCACTAATTCAATACCCTCTATTTATTAAGCACCAATCATAAACAGTCCCTTCACCATAAGCAAAATCTCTGAAAAAATGAACATTCTTACAAATTTTTTTGGTTATTATTGAATCTTATTAGACAATTCAAATAGGTTTGAACATCACAGAATTCACAATGACTTTTGCGTCGAACCAACATAATGCTATCAAAATGGCTTATCTTATCTATAACAAAATATTGAATAGAGCGACCATTCCCATATGGGACCACTTTTTTGTGATCCCCTAAGTGGTCTTTTAATACAAGTTTACTGTATACTAAACAGAATCATAATTTAAACAAAATTTAGCTTCCGTTCCTCTACCTGGTTTGCCATATAGAAAATCAAACTTTCATCCATTTACTTCCTACCATTGACTTGTTAGTCAGACTTACATCCATTGCTAATGCTTGAATAAGTACAAGCTATGGATGACCTAATAAGATGTTGTTTTTTTTTTTCAAACACTACTGCCCCAGAAATGACATTTCTTTAAAACTTATAACTTGACAGATGACCTTGACCTTGACACATCACCTTGACATCTGTAGATGCATATCATCATACCAAATATGAGCATTGTATTTTGAATAGCCTTGAAGTTATGGGCAATGTTATTTTTTTTTGGTTTAATTTTGCAAATAGACAGTCAGACTGACTGACAGATAGACAGACAGACAATGGTAAAACAATTTACCCCTGATCCTTTGATGCAGGGGCATATAAAGCACCAACTGTATAAGATATTAACACAAATGAGCCTGTGTGTGACATTTCAAAAGATTTCACTATGAGTGAAGCAAAGACTCTTGCCAGTCTGTGCATCCCCACAGTCTGTCAGGAGACTTTACTCTGATCTCTATAAAATGACTAGTGGTCTGTTTTACTAAACTTCTTACGACAAAATTAATCGTAAGTCAAAATCAAGAATCATTCCTGGTGTTTTCGTTCATAGTTAGATTCTGCCTTGCAATAACTCATAGGAATTAAAGACGATTCCAATGAGATGATGCATTGCAGAATTCCTTATTTAGTTTCCAATATGGAAGAAACTTTAATTTTTGACTTACGCAAAAAATAATCGTAAGATGTTTAGTAAAATGGGCCCCAGGTGCTTAGCCAATAATCTAGTTTTTGGTGTGTGGCTGTCTAGGCTGCTTATTTTTTGTGCCATGTTCACATGTTAAATTGTAGGAAATGTTGCACATAGGTCAAATAAACATGGTTTACCTTCAATTCCTCTACTTGGTTAGCCACATGGATCATTAGCCTCTCTCCCATATACTTCATACCATAGGGACCTATCAACTCTGCAAGGGCTTTTAGCTCTAAAACATACATAAAGTATATTTAACCTTATGTTTTGTTCAAAAGATGTTTGTTAAGCCTTGTCATGATAAATCAAAACCTTACTTAGAATTTGCATAAAAAAATACTAAAAGCACTGAAAGGACAGATTGCAAATCAGTTATTATTTTGAAAAAAAGGCCTTATATATAAACTTTTCCCAGTTAAAATGGATAATCAGGGGGTATAGACTACAATCAAGCTGCACATATGTGCAGGTTGATCTTTGTCTGTACCTCCTACCCAAGCAGATAATATTCTGGGTTCAGTACGAGAAAGGTTAGACACAATGGAATTGTAATGACAGATGAACTTCCTTAATAGTAGAAAAACATAGAGTTATATCTACCAGTGATGAAACAAATATTAGCCTGTGACAATCTAACTTTTGATTTATTTGGAATCATACAAGAGGCCCAAAAGAGCCAGTAACACTAGCAATTAAGGTCTAACAGATTTATTAACTAGAAAGCCATGAATGGCTCGATTCCCTCCACAGGCTTGAAATTCTTGTAAAAGGAAATATAAGTTTTGACTAGATTTTTTAGATATTTTGGGTTCTACTGATGTTGAAAATGATTTTTTAAGTTTCATCTATATAACATATGTAGAATGACCTCCGCCCATAAAAGACATATTTTTCATCCAATCAAAATAATTTTTGGCTGCATGATAATGGGTCACCCAAAGATCATACCAAAAATGTTTGATTGATATCCATCACTTTCATTCTGAGAAAATCATTTTTCAAAGTTTCCACTATATAACATATAGAGAAATGACCCCCGCCCATAAAATACACATTTTTCATCCGATCACAATAATTATTGGTAGACTGATAAAGGGTCACTCAAGGAACATTCTAGTGAAATTTGATTGATATCCATCGGTTACATTCTGAGAAAATGAATTTCAAAGTTCTCAATATATAATATATAGAGAAATGACCTCTGCCCAAAAAATGCATATTTTCCATCCGATCACAATTATTTTTTGTAGACTAATAAAGGGGCACCCAAGGATCATTCATGTAAAATTTAATTGGTATCCATCAATTAGAATCTGAGAAAAGTCACTTTTTAACATATTTGGAAATAAGCCACGCCCATTAAATCCATGTTTTTCATTGGATCAAAATTTCTTGTACAACTTTGAAAGAGGGTCACCCAAGGATCATTCCTGTGAAGTTTGGTTGAAATTCATCCTGTGGTTTCTGAGGAGAAGATTTTTAAAGTTTACGAACAGACGCACTGACGCATGGACAGATGCATGACGGACACAACGCCATGACAATTGCCCCAGTGGCTTTCAGCCAGTGGAGCTTAAAATCAACAATTAATTGTAATAAAAGTATTTAGCTTACAAGTTATCTGTCCCATCAGAATTTAACAAAAAAAATCTGAAAGAGCAAGTTCTAAGGATCATTCCTGTGCAATTTGGTTGAATTTTGGCCAGTAGTTTCAGAGAATTAGATGAAAATTAGAAGAAAAAGTTAATGGACAGATGCACTCATGATGGACACCAGGCCACGATAATAGCCTCGACTTTGTCCAGTGGAGCTAAAAATCATACCTTTCAAGACTTTTGGAACAATTTTCAGCTTCATCCTTGACTTTTGTACAGGCTTTATTAATATCTAAGTCATTCTTCAGGGGAACATCAAAGGTTTTTTCTTGCATGTTTAATCAAGTTTATAGAGAAATAACGAAATATTTTGATAAACCACCACCTTACCAGTCAATTATCAAAAACTTACACCCTGCTTTCGTTCACCCAATCTGACATAATCTAGGTGGAGCCCAAAATGTGATGTCATTATGAATGTTGCATAGCATTAAAATGCAAAATGAAATGCTAAAAGAAATTAGTCCTAAATATTTACATTTTGTCTTATTTAAAGAAATAGAATAATCATTTATTTTTCAAGTTAGATCAAATTGAAATTTCATTTCCAGAACAAAAGCTATATTTTCACTTGAGGCTCTACATGTTGTCTACTCAATGAATGATAAATCAATCTTACACTGAATCAAAGGATCATCCTCTTTTTCAAAACCTGTGGATAACATAATTAAGAGTGAGGAGGTTTCTTACCAGTCAAGTCTGCATACTCTTCTGCAGCAAAAGGAACTTGGAGCCCATCTTGTTGGTAACTTACAAATGCTTTTTGTGTTGACGAGTAAATGATCTGCCCAACATTGCATGTTACCTTGCGCAGTAATACATCTAGGTACCTAAAATATTAGAGTTTGAGACCATTTTATAGTGAGTCTTTAAGTTGCCTGGCAAGAACCTTGAGAAATCTAAATGGGCAAGTAAAAATTGTCAGCATTCGCTACACTCAGTAGCCTTAAAAATTTTAAGAGATTTTAGAAAGCACCCTTTGTGATGTCTGACTATTCTTATTTACCTAATTGTTGATCTCAATCATAGAGAATGGATCATAAATATTGAATATTATTTTCTTAAGCTAGTGATCCCTTAATAGTTCCCCAATGTTTTGGAAGTTATGAGCTTAAAGAGTGTTATAACCAAGGTTTCCTTTTGATTTCATTCGGAAACGTCGGTTAACATTGTTTAAGATGATGAGATCTGAAATGTTGTCAAACTATTACAGGTCCAAATAATTTTTATTACATAGTTTTATTTCTGTATCAAATGAACATTATGCAAATTGACTATAATGATCAATATGCTTCATTCCTATTTAACACCTGATATTGTTGAATTAGAACAATACTCATAAGCGTGTAAAAGTTAGAAAGGATATGGTACTGAATGAAAGGTGGTATATTTACCAGTTTGTGTAGTTGGCTGTTATTGTTTTCTCCCCACTAAAACTGTCTAGAGGCTGTGTTTGCTGTGGAAGCACATTGTTGAATACCCTGGCAATGTCAATGTGTACTGGAATAAAATAGGTCATATTTACAAAAATATTCCAAATCTAAAGACTGCTTAAGAATCCCTGATGAGTCAATGTGAGTACATACAAAAGACCTCAAAAAACATAAAGCATTTTACCATGAAGATTTTTAAAAGAGTTTTTGCATTCTGGAAAGTTAACATAAATCACTGATGGGCGTAACAGGGCAGATTTTCTTCAAGAAAGTTTAGCTCAAAACCATAAATTTGTAATTTGGCATAATTTAGTTTTTAACATAGCTGAAATTCTGATTTTTGATATCTTTTGGAATTGTTTTAATTTCTTTCATAGAGATTCAGCACAGTTTATTTAGCAAAAAAAAATTATATTTTTGAAAAAAAAAAATAATATAGACTATATTCATACATTATTTTTTTCAAAATTATTTTTTGTGGCTAAATCATCACATGCTGAATCCCTGTGCTTTCTTTATAGTCAAAAAAGACCTTGAATTTAGAGCTGATACTTACCATAGTTTTCTATAGACTGGAGGACTGACATAATAGACTTGACACTACACAATAATTCTGAAGGTTTGGCAATCTCATTTGTGTCTGGGTTGTACATCATCATACCAACCAGGGCTCTATAAACACAGGAGTAATTTCATATCAAATATACACTGAACGGATGCCTTTATGCTCCATTTGGTAAACGCCTATGTGCCAATTCATAAAGGCTCAATACCTATATAACTTCCAAATACCAAAGGCAAAGGAGATATCTCCATAAAGCAATATGCAGTTTTATTTTAAGTTTTTACTTTATTTAAGACCTAAATAAATACTGACAGCAAAAACAATACAAAATTTGCTGAATTAAGTTGTAGATGGTTTGTTAATTGTTTTTTTTTTTCTGCCCATTTTTATCATGCATTAGTCAAATACAATTCAATGGCACAAAGTACAAGAATAACTGTTTTAGAATATTTTAAAGCAATATTGATGCTCTTTTTGTGAACAAGGTTTTTATTTTCTTCATCCATTTATAAGCTGAGTATACTATATATAGAAAACAAGAGGGCTATGATGGTCCTATATCACTCACCTGAGTAAGTCAACTCATAACTTGTCAACCATATTATAAATACCAGAGATTGTCTGATGTACATTTGAGGTGGATTTAAAAGAAACCGACTTTAATTTCCTTGTACTGCAATTTGATTTTCTTTTTTTTTTTGCAAACAAATTTATTGATGGAATTGAATTCTTTTAACAAGTTTAGTAGACCTAAACCTTAAGAATATCCCTGCCAAATTAAGATATGCCCAATAGTTTAGGCCAAGATTAACCTTCTCTGGGATTTTTGGCAATATTTTGACATTTCCAATACCATGGAAACCAGAGATTTTGATTGAATAAAATTATTTTTTACAATTTTGGTAGAGCTTCACCCAAAGAACATCCCTACCAAGTTCAAGCTTAATTAGCCCAGTGGAAGTTTAGAAGATTTTCTAAGATTTTTAGCAATTTTTGGCCATTTTTTAGCCTTTCTGTTACCATGCAAACCAGAGTTTTTGACGAAATTGAATTTTTTTAACAGCTTTTAAAGAGCTTCACCCAAGGAATATTTCTGCCAAGTTTCAGCTTGATTGTCCTTGTGGTTTAAGAGGAGAAGAGTTTTTTCTAAGATTTTCTGCCATTTTCAGCCATTTTTCAACCTGGATGGACAGACAGACAGACAGACAGACGGACAATGGACGGACGGTGAGTGATCACAATAGCTCATCTTGAACACTTTGTGCTCAGGTGAGCTAAAAATGACTCCAGTTAAGAAGTTTCATATACATATATCCTTGCATCCAACTTTTATATGATTTTGGTTTAAACGCAGTTCTATTTGAAATTATAACTTTAAGAAGGTGCACATATGGACTAAAGATGGTTATTTCTACAATAGCTCCTGAATGTTTTTTGCAAGGCAAGTAAAAATTAAGATACCATTTTTCCCTGTTTCAAAGTTCCCAAAGCCATGCATAAAACACAAAGGTTGATTATATAATCCCTTTCATATAATTTTGGTTTGTTTTTTTTCCTCCAAATGAAGGATTATTTTTCTTGAATATTTTTTTGAATGATCAACAGCCCTGTGTTCAGGATAACAAAACTGTACTTACTATATAAACATAATACCCTGCTTTGTACATGCACTTGTATGCAAAGCATGGTACAATTTGCAAACAGTTTGCATAGGCATAACTAGGATTTTGAAATTTATACACACTCAGAAGGTGACCAACATTGAATATATGGGATAAAGGGGGATATATGGACTGTGACAAAAGATGAATGTCCTCCATCCACTCCCCTTTTCTATGATTTGGTTGTTGATGAATAATCAAAACATCGTAACTACAATTTGTTTGTTTGAATGGGTTTTACACCACTTTCAACAATTTTACAGTTATATGACGGCAGCGGGAGTACCTAACAATGGATTCCTGGTATTTTTTTCCGATTATCTACCCATTGGTGAGAAACTACAACTTGAAAAAGCTGTAGTTTAGATGTTATGATCATTCATTAGCAACATTTTTCGAAAAAGGATTTATTTCTATTACCCACTTGCGTAATGTGCATAATGCTAGTTATGCTTGGTTTGTACAGTTTCATCATCATGAGAGCAGGGCTAATTTCTGCTGTCAATCAAATCACCCATTTAGACCAGGATGACTATGACCTCTTATTTTAGCCATTTTGTTTCTGTCATTTTCATTGATTGGCACACACTTGAACTACAGCTTTGATTACCTGTAGCTAATGGAATTGGACTTTCAGCTCGGTGTTCAGGATGTCAAAATGGTGCAAACTGTTTGCAAATTATACCCTGCTTTGAATGTGCCCTTGCATGCAAAGCGGGTAATAATTTGCTAACAGTTTGTACTGTTTTACCATTCTGAAAACAGGGCTAATCATCAACCAACAATTCGCTTTTTTGCTTAATGTCTGTGACCATTTATCATCCATGACCTTGAGTTATCAAAAGATGGTACAATGGCTATTTCAATATCTAAAGCAATCTGCTATGACAGAAGCCAATGGGTAAAGCCTGCAATTCACCAATTTTTTCTTTTAAATGTCCATTTGAGTGACTGTTCGGGACAAAAAATCCCTTAATCAGAGAAAAATTTGGGTAAATATCACTGGCTGCCAGTAAAATGCAGGGGGCATTTACTCAGAGAAACACAGTAAAAATGTGGAATAAATGTATATTGATTGCGCAGCATGAATTTGTAACTGCCTATAAATATACAGGCAGTTACAACTATTTTAAAGATTACTATGTGACCGCTAACACAAAAGGACCTTCTGAAAACTCCATAAACTAGACATTTGAAAAAGAGATTGGTTCCAGTAATTTTAGGACAGATGGAGGTTATATTTAAAAAATTCTTATACAGGAAGGTAGAATGATCATTCTAGGTTGAAAGCAAATCAGCCATGAGCCAAAACTTTCTACCTTGGTTAGCCTGCATAGCCTACACAGATTTACTAGGGTAAACACTTTGCCCAATACATAGACAGTCTATTTCTGCCTTGGAACATAATGTAAGATGAATAAAAGAACTATGACTAGCAATCCAACAGTCTAAAACATACAGAGTATAATTAACAAGACATATATCTAGCTGACCTTAAAGAACAATTTAAGCGTGTTCATGTCATTTTCAACTATTTTACATGAGCCCAAAGCAAATAATGAGCGCAAAGCAAATACTTCAGTCAGCCTGTTCAAACGCACAGACCAGGGGTGTAAAATTCCACTCGTCCGCTCGTATTGACGAGTAACATTTGGCTTCGGGCAAGTAAAAAAAATGATAAGCTTGTCCTACTGGACGAGTGCTTTTTTAAACAAGAAAGAATTAAATTTGTCATCCAAAACTCAAAAGTACAGGTAATTGTCGCTTATTTCCAAAACGAAAGTAAAATTGGAATTCCTGAGTGACTGACAGATGTTTATTTCTCTCACGCATGCGCATTTTTGTAAGTGCGCGACGGGTTCTCTGTACACAGCGTCTTTTAGAGTGGGAACTCAGTCTGATTTGCTCTACAATCAAGGTACCGGGTAACCCAGTCAAGAGATTGTAAAAATAAGCACGTAACACAGTCTACATTGTTTATTTCGTCAACGCTAGTTTTCTTCTGTCATCGAAGTCTGAAACTTAGGACGAGTGAAATTGTTATAAGGACAAGTAACTTTTTCCATCAACTCGTCCTACAGGACGAGTAGACAAAGGAAAAACACCCCTGTTGTCAGACTGACCAGAATCTTCACTATTTGCGGTCTATAGGTAGATAAGCTCTTTAACCTTCTTCATGTGGCCAGTGAATACACTTTTTAATTATGTGTTTGTCTAGACTGCGGGAACTTGTGTCTTCTGTGAATGTAAACTTGTTGGAAATGTCAAGCACAGGCTCATATCATAATTGTTTATTCAAAAATAAATATAAACTAATGACTTTTTAATATAGATGAACAAATGAATACAGTAACAAGGAAGTAAATGAAATGTGTCCCATTTTAGATAGGACTGAAATGAAATACTTCAGATATTTCAGCCACCGTCACTTACTCATGTAAATTTAAACTCCTAACTAGTGCTTAAATCCAGCTCATGCCGTACCAACAACATAACTATATAATATGTCTGAGATTTTGTTTGAGACAAGCTGATCTACACCCACTCTAAAATAGAAATGTTATTAAGGGAGCCTTGGCAAGATATGATATTATTTGTTTATTTATTTTTTTAATATATATCTATCTTCTCATCTTTGTAGGGATACAATCACAGAAAGGACTTTACTAAACAAGCTTTATATCTTCTTTCAAACAATACAATATTCAACACTCTGAACTATCTATAAGTTTAACTTAAACAAGTTAAAATACAACCATAAACAATTAGTTCTGTCACAAAGCAGACTAATACCGCCACATCCGTTTTTTGTCCCAGTAACTTAAACAGTTTTGGAAAAAGTTCAATTGTTACCTTGACCTTTAGTTTTGTGACCCGAATGCAGGGCAGCTCCTCGGGTTATTGGGAAACAATTTTGTAAAGTTTCATAATTCTAGGTCACTTTGTTCTTGAGTTAGGGTCAAGAAACAAAAAGGTCTACGGATGGACAGATGAAAGGACAGACAGACAGACTGGGTGAACCAACATAACTCCCTCTACTTCAACTTTGTAGCTTGGAGGTATAATGGTGAATGAGGGAAGGTATGGAAGTAACAAGGTATTGGTCTATATTTAGTGACATGATGATGGGTTTAATGAATTTCATCGTTGGTTGAACACAACAAACTTTATTACAGTTACAATTAGGTAGAAATAACATGATCAACAAACTTCATTTTTTTATCCCAGAATCGCATGCCAGTCTTTCAAACAAGAAGACACAGCTGGCAGCCATTTTGTATTGACTTCCTATTTAGCCAGCTTAATCATTTGCTTAAAACCAGTGCCCCATTGTATAAAAAGACAGCCATTGGTCAAATTCTAACCGGGAATTAATTCAGCCAATCATGGTTGTTGTTTCAATTGGCAGAATTAAAACAACAATGATTGCTAGAAAATAACTCCAGGTTCATATTTAACCAATGATTGACTTAAATAAAACCAGGGTGGAGATGTAATAATACTCCAAGGTCTGTCTGCAGATAAACATTTATAAATCTGAATATTTTTGAAACCTTGACTTTTCTTATTCAAAAGAACCATTGGACCATTGAACGAACATATGATGAATACATGTACTAGGCAATATCATTAAAACCAGACTTTACTGTAAGATAGCGTCAAATTGTATCAAATACAACCCATTGACTGATTTTACACTGAAAGGCAATTTCTGTCAAGTATAAAAGGTACTCATTACCATATATCAATTTTACTAAGGATAGCCCTGTGTACAGGATGACAAGATGGTGCAAGCTGATTGTCAAATTATACCCCACTTTGCATTTGCGTGAAAAGTGTACAATTTCCATACAGTTTACACTGTTTTGTCAGCCTGACAACATAGCTGTTTCCTTTGTACCCTATTTCCTCTGATAATAGTACCCTCTCTAATAGTAGCACCCTACATTTTTTACTAAGAAAACCCACTTCAAATGCCTAAATTTTAGGAATTTTTTGAGACTTTTTCTTTAATTCGAGATGAATTATCTCTAAACAATGATTGTTGAGAGGAAATTCACCTTGAGTTAAAGGGAAAGGGGCCTTAAAGACATCAATTTTAAAGATTTTTTTTAAATCAGACAATGCATACTAAATAAAAGCTCCCTGACAATGTTATGTATAGCTCCTGGGAGTGTTTATTAGGAGAAATACAGTATATGATGGCTATCATATTATTACATATATATGTTATGAGTTCTCAAATTTTGTTTTCAATGTGTTTTCATTAAATAAAAAAAATCATCTAATCAGGGAATACAAATCTAATTAAACACTAACATTAAAGAAGACAATTATAATGATACAATGCACCATGGCATCTGAAAAGCTGATTAATATAACTATGTAAGATATAACAAGATTCAGATTTTAAAGTGCAGAGACAAAACAAGGGTGAAATTAGAGTTTAACTTTAAAATTCAGAAACGTTCATAAGTGTCTAGCATTTTTGTAGCCTAAAATGCATGCTGGAATATGTAGGTTTTAGCTTCTCAAAGATTCTAAATACATCAGCTTTATAATAGACATTCTGTTTCAAGATGATAATTTTACCAAAACTACATGCAGTAAATTAATTTTAACCTTATTTTATTTCCTTTTTTCCTTAATATTATCAAAATTATCAAAAAATTAAAGCACTCCATATACAAGGAAAAATATAGATAAATGTACATTTACTATTGCATGCTTGACTCTTTCAAAAGAAACAAGAAGCCCCTGAGGGCCTGAGACGCCCTACTGACTCAAGTTTTTTCTAAAGCTAGTCTGATATTTCAGAATCTTGTGGCAAAGAATAACCAAGCAAACATTATCCCAATGAATTATCTATAAGAAAAAATCTGTAATTCTGTTTTCTATGTTTTATAAACCATTGAATCCAATTTAACAAAAAACCTTCCTTTCAACCACTAAGTAAACATATGAAAGTTTCAAGAGAACCAAAGAAGAGGCCTGTGAGGGCCTGAGAAGTTTTTCTGAAAACCCAATTTCCCCTAGGTTTATTTTGTTATTTCAGAAATCTTATTGCTTTAACAAGAGCTGTCACTGTAAGATGACAATGCCCCCGACACCGCTTTGATTTAGAAGTTATGGCCAATGTTAAAGTTTTTGGACGGAATGACGGACGGACGGACAGACGGACGGACAGACGGACGGACAGACGGACGGACAAGTCAAATTTATTATGCCTCCCTATCGGGGGCATAAAAAGAATGCAAAAGGTGAAAATAACAAAGCAGACTTTTTTCCCTTCAATTTGTATTATACAAGTACTCTTAGAGTTCTTTTTCCTATGTTTTCGTTAAATCTTCACATTAAAAACTTCTCTTAAACCATAGAATCATCCTGTGTAAAATTTATTTGATATTGCTTGTGGACTTAATTACATGAATTAAAAAATCCATAAAGCCATTTATCCAAAGTTTTTTATGGATCCATCCCATTTTCAATATTTTTAAACTTTATCTCCAACATTTTTAAACTTTATCTCCAACAAAAATCAATAAGACTGCTTTCCTGTGATTTTCTGATGGATCAGCTCCCATTTGGAAAATAACCTTCATTATGATCCTACCATCATTATGTGAAAGGTTCAGGGAAATCTGATTATATTTGTGGATTCTTATCACATGAATAAGAATATTCTAAGCCAAAATCCCTAAGGCCCCATTTTCAAAAGGATACTTTCTTTTGACCCTACAATCATCCTGTGAAAGTTTCAAGCAAATCCAAAAATATTTTTGGACTTTAAATGAGAATTGTGTACAGATAGACAGACAGATGGACAGGAACCACGCCATCATGATTGCTCTTCTGAACTTTAGTCAGTGTAGAGCTAAAAAGCAAATATCCAAATATATTTTTCCAAAAGTATATCTGCTGAATAAAAAAAAAGTTTCTTTAGAGTGGTTTTATTCCATAATTATTTTCAAAAGTTAAGTCCAGAAAAGATTATATGTGAAACTTTAAACCTTGACTTGCAATCTTAAATTAATATCACATGGTTTGTTACAAATGGCCAGTTTCCTTAATGTTGATGATTTTAATCGTGCCTGTGAAATTTGATATCACTGGAAGGGTAGACAATACAGAAACAAAATCCCTACGCATTTTTGTTTGTGATAAAAACAAGTTCAAGGGGCAAGAAGTTCTTAACATTCATGCGTATAAATTAAAAGTCTAGGCTCTACATTTTATCATTCCATAAACTTACTTATCCTTAAACACATCTTTGAATGTCAACATTCTTAAAAACAAAAGTCACAAGTTTAGAGGAGCCAAGAATACTTCCAAGAAATGTACATCATAAAGGCAATGCACCCGTAATAGCTCCACAACATTTCGGAATTCATGATCTTTCACAATGATGTTGACCCAGGTTTTCTTATGAAATCATTAGGAAACATCTGTTTACACTGTTAAAGTTCATGGCTTCTGAAACGTAGCAGCACTATTACGGGTCCACTATCTTCAAAAACATCCACCCCTATGACGATACCATGTAAATGAACATTGATGGTGCATCAAAAATACAAGAAGTATTAGTGTTGCTTGATCACAATATTTTGCAGTTAATGACTTAACTCTTAAACATTTTCCTGAGGTTAAGAACATATTCCTGCTTTACACAAAGATCAAGAAGACAGTTAAGATTAAAACAAAAGCACTGCCTATGGATGCCTACGCTCGGCTGTTGAGTGCTGAATGGTGAAAAAAATATAAGTTGAAAAATGGCATAATTTGCACAAAATGCATCTAGAGTTATCACAATTGATATTATAGTTTGGTCTTTTGATGTTGAACATGTGTGCCAAGTTTCAAGTGAATGCCTTCAACAAAACCAGAGGTATCACAAAATGTCAAAGTTTTTGCACAGCGACAGACAACAACAAGGACACTGAGGTTATAGCAATACCTTTAGTTTCTCCAAAACTAGCCGGACTTACCAAAATGTACTGATAATCAGTCTGATCTCAGCTTACACTGCCTGATTTCTTCTTGAATATTGTGAGAAAATGTAAATCCAAGCTGGTTGAAATGCCAGAAGAATTTTCAATTTGTTTGAAGCAAAATCTAAATTCAGTAGAAAAAAGGGTTCATTAATTTTTCCAAACAGTACCTTCAAAGATGACACTGACACTTTTTCGTATAAATATTTATAGATCATAAGCCTTGCTTACTTCATCACATGCAGGATAGATAAAACTCTCTTAGATATTAGATAAAATTGGTCGACAAATGTTACTTCAGGGGGATACAACACTTGTGGCAGAATATGGATGGTTTACCAAGAACTACCTATGTATGCCTATGCTCGGTCGTTGGATGCTTGATACTGGACAAAAATATAAGATGTAAAATGGGCATAATTTACACAAAATACATCTAGAGTTATCCCCCTTGATAATATAGTTTGCTTGCACTTTTGCTAGTGAACACATGTCAAAAGTTTCACATGAATGTCTTAATAAAAGATATATCATATAATGTAAAAGTTTTTGCACAACTATGACAAAAACGACAATAACAATGCTAAAGCAATACCCAGATTTATTTTGAAACAGTCAAGCTAAGAATGCTTTAACTTAAAAAATTTAAGTCACCCTTCAATAAAAATGTTTGAGAAGAATGCCAGTTGTCAGCTTTGTACTTCAAGCTTAAATGAAAATGATGATTCCAGTAATCAATCTGTGTTTTCTTTGATCTAAATAGTTTTCTTTTATATATCCTATATTTTAGCTTTGGTCTCTTTGTCTCTCTAGAGCTATGGTGAATGAGAAGTGATGAGAGGTATACTGCTTAAATACGTTCTTAAAAGGTTCACACATGTACATACTTGTTAAATCTGGTTTCAAGTTGTTGTAGGAAGAATTCTCGAGGAACAAACCCATGCTCCCACACTTGTATAACATTGGCGTAGTTTATGGCATAACACAGTTCTGTCAGGGCCATGTGCAACTTGTCCATTCTGTGAATATAAAGTTACAAGTGTTAATTAACAAGAAATTAACAAATACACCCAAACTTATATTACATTGACATAGTTAATAGCATAACACAGTTCTGTCTGGGCCATGTGTAACATGTCCATTCTGTGAGTATAATGTTATAAGAGGGAATTTACAAGGAATAAACAAATACACGCAAACTTATATTACTTTGGCATAGTTTAAAATAACATAACACAGTTCTGTCAGGGCCATGTGTAACTTTTCCAATCTTCGAATATAATTTACAAGTGTTAATTAACAAGAAACAAACCCATGTTCTCACACTTGTATAACATTGGCATAGTTTATGGCATAACACAACTCTGTCAAAGCCATATGTAACTTGTCCCTTCTGTGAATATAAAGTTATAAAGGTGATTTAGCAAAGGAATAAACCCATGCTTCCACACTTGTATAATCTTGTGTAGTTTATGGCATAATACAGTTGTGTCAGGGCCATGTGTCCAATGTCTATTTTGTGAACATTATAATTATATATTTCAATCACAATTCTAGTTTAAAACATACTGTCCTTAGATAAGCAGTATATCAATACATGGAAACATTTGATTGACCATTTCAGACAGTCAATTCTAGACTTTACTTAGTGTCTATGAATTTTGAACACACAATAGTCTTTCACTCACATCTCAATTTGATTTCATTGAGTTTATAGATTTAAAGTAGAATTAACTTCTTGAGAAATTAGATAGAGCACATGCTTTCATACAACTACATATATTTTTTGTTCATATTTCATTTTTTTTTATTTTAGTTTTAGCATATTTCCCTCAATGGTTGTCTTTAAATCTAAGCCTTATTCATCTCTTTAATTTGAATGTGTTTTCAAAGTTCATATCAATGGCTCAGTGCAACACAGTTGTAACTGCCTATAAATATATAGGCACTTACAACTGTTTGACGCTGAGTCATCAATATGAACATTTTTATTAAACCAGATTCAACGAGTAACAATTTACCTAGTAAAGTTCTCCCTATTTTTCCTCACACTTTCTTGCCCAGGTTTTTCGGGTTCTTTGACCTCTTGCTGTTTCTTTTTATCCTTTGTTGGCTTCTTTCTCTGGGTAAACTGTACACTGTGTTTGGGTAACAACTGGAAATTGTGGGGAGAAAATATATAATAATTACATTGATATACAAGCTATTTTCTCTTATCTGGCTGAATTTAAATTTTGTTTCTAACAAATAACCAGAAAGCAGGCAATGTGTGCTTGTATCAAAATGCATATTTGTACAGGCTGATCTTTGTCTATACTGTCTGCCAAAGGGGGGCACACAGCAGGAACATGCAATGAATAGTATGATATGGGTTAATATGCAAGCCACATTTAATCCTTATTGGGCTTCATTTGTCTTATTAAACTGTACAATGTGACTGGGGAATTAATGCAAATAGTTTGAAAAGTAAAATGACAAACTTAAAAAAAAACACAAAAAAACCCAAAACCACACATTCATTTGAAGGCGTCAGAAGAAAACTATTGAAAATGCTTATAAATTCATGATTACTTAACAATAATTTGCGCTGATTTAAGCCTACCTTATAACTCAGCATACACTGTTCCTCACAGATGGCTGTGATCACTTGGTTGACTTCTTCTGCCATGTCCTTTAGGAACCAGTGAGCATACTGAACACTTGTGGTGCCTATAGAGTGTCTCTGTATTAAACCAAAATAGGATTTATCAAAAAAATGAAATGGAGTAAAAAAAGTTTTGTGTGATCTTCTTCTAAAGGTAGTGGACCCGTAATAGTTCTGCAACGCTTCTGGAGTAATGAACTATAACAGTGTTAACCAAGGTTTCCTAATGATTTTCATTTGGAAACCTAGGTTAACTTTGTGAAAGAACATGTGGTCCGAAATGTTGCGTAACTATTACGATCCAGCACGTTAAGTACTTAACATGCCAATCAGGCTCTATTTCCAAATTTTCTTTTTTTTTATTCGTTTCCTTTTCTTTCAATTGTTTGAAATTTTATATTGTGGCCATTTAAAGCCGTCATACTATTCCTAGTATTTAAATAGTTTCTAAATTTTCCTTTTAATGCTTCCTTTTTTAAAAGCTTTCGTTTGAAATTTATATGTGGTCATTTAAAGTTATCATATTATTCAGGGTACTTTATTAGTTTGTTTTTTAAATAAACAGTGCCTATGAGCATACCTGTTTTAGTAAAGAAATGTAACTCTTGTTTAAATGATTAATTGTTTTCATCGTCTTTATGATTTTTATTACTCTGCAGGAAATATCAAAATGCAGCAGTGGTTTATATAAAATTATAAAATATGTTTGTCAATTTCATATTCGCTTGGTTTCAACTTTCATCCCAATTTTTTACAAAGTACTGTTGGCCTCAATCAATTTCTGCCATTTTGTTTCAAATATTTTTGTGGATATGCAGCTTAAACATTATAACAAGAGGACCCTGAGGGCCCTAAATCGCTCACCTGATATTTCAAGTAAATTATCATTAAGACTCCATTTCCTATGATATGGCATGAACCTTCCCATTTTCAACAGAGTTCATTCTTGTGACCTGGCAAACATTTTGATCAAGTTTCATGAAGATTGGACTATATTTGTGGCGTTTGGAGCTCTTACGAGAAAATTGTCATTAAGGCCCCTTTTCCCGTGATATGGCACGTATACTTCCCATTTTCAAATGAGTTCATCCTCATGATATAACAAACATTCTGACAAAGTTTCATGATGATTGGACCATATTTGTGGCTTCTAGAGAGTAAACAAAAAAATTGTCATTAAGATGCCTTTTCCTGTGATAATGGCACGGATCCTTCCCATTTTCAATAGAATTCATCCTCATGACCTAACAAACATTCTGACCAAGTTTCATGAAAATTGGACAATATTTGTGGCTTCTAGAGTCTAAACAAGAAATTTGTCATTAAGGCCCCTTTTCCCGTGATATGGCACGGATCCTTTCCATTTTCAATAGACTTCATCCTCATGACCTTACAAATATTCTGACCAAGTTTCATGAAGATTGGACTGTATTTGTGGCTTTTAGAGTGAAAACAAGAAATTTGTCATTAAGGCCCCTTTTCCCATGATATGGCATGGATCCTTTCCATTTGAGCAATTTTCATAAGGGACCACCCAAGGTATATTTCTGCCAAGTTTGGTTGATTTTAACCCATAAGTTTAAGAGGAGATGTCGTTTAAAGATATTGTTGACAAAATTGTCATTAAGGCGGCTTTTTCTTAAATGGCACGGATCCTTCCCAGTTTCAATAGAATTCATCCTCATGACCTAACAAACATTCTGACCAAGTTTCATGAAAATTTGACCGTATTTGTGGCTTCTAGAGTGAAAACAAGAAATTTGTCATTAAGGCCCCTTTTCCCATGATATGGCACGGATCCTTTCCATTTGAGCAATTTTCATAAGGGACCATCCGAGGAATATTTCTGCCAAGTTTTGTTGATTTTAACCCATAAGTTTAGGAGGAGATGTCGTTTAAAGATATTGTTGACAAAATTGTCATTAAGGCAGCTTTTTCTGTGAAATGGCACGGATCCTTCCCATTTTCAATAGACTTCTTCCTCATGACCTAACAAACATTCTGACCAAGTTTCATGAAGATTTGACCGTATTTGTGGCTTCTAGAGTGAAAACAAGAAATTTGTCATTAAGGCCCCTTTTCCCGTGATATGGCATGGTTCCTTTCCATTTGAGCAATTTTCATAAGGGACCACCCAAGGTATATTTCTGCCAAGTTTGGTTGATTTTAACCCATTAGTTTAAGAGGAGATGTCGTTTAAAGATATTGTTAACAAAATTGTCATTAAGGCAGCTTTTTCTGTGAAATGGCACAGATCCTACCCATTTTCAATAGACTTCTTCCTCATGACCTAACAAACATTCTGACCAAGTTTCATGAAGATTTGATCGTATTTGTGGCTTCTAGAGTGAAAACAAGAAATTTGTCATTAAGGCCCCTTTTCCCATGATATGGCACGGATCCTTTCCATTTGAGCAATTTTCATAAGGGACCACCCGAGGAATATTTCTGCCAAGTTTTGTTGATTTTAACCCATAAGTTTAGGAGGAGATGTCGTTTAAAGATATTGTTGACAAAATTGTCATTAAGGCAGCTTTTTCTGTGAAATGGCACGGATCCTTCCCATTTTCAATAGACTTCATCCTCATGACCTAACAAACATTCTCACCAAGTTTCATGAAGATTGGACCGTATTTGTGGCTTCTAGAGTGAAAACAAGAAATTTGTCATTAAGGCCCCTTTTCCCATGATATGGCAAGGATCCTTTCCATTTGAGCAATTTTCATAAGGGACCACCCAAGGAATATTTCTGCCAAGTTTGGTTGATTTTGACCCATAAGTTTAGGAGGAGATGTCGTTTAAAGAAAAAGTTGATGCCGTGACGGACAGACGGACAGACGGAAGCCGGACAACGATCGATCACAATAGCTCCCTTGAGCACTTCGTGCTCAGGTGAGCTAAAAACAGCACACAAAATTTAGATAGCCCACCATCAATATGACTTTTGATTGACTGACAGACCAAATGTTTTGTAGATAACTATCATTTAGACAGGGGTGTGGAATTTCCAGGCCTGACTTGTCTGACATGGGCTTTACTACTTGCAGTTATTCATTTTTCTAGACCACATGTCTGTGGGAAATTCATACCAAGGCAAATCTTGGATGGTACAAAATAAAGAGACAAATTATCAATATGTTTATATAAGGGGCTAGAAAACATTGTTTGTTAAAGAAGAAAATGCTGGAATCCATGTAATCCATGTAAGCTAATTTTCATCTAGGGCAAGTGGAAAATCATCTTTTACATGTCCATGGAAAAGTGGAGAATGTCTGTGTTTTCACATCCTTATTTAAATATCTATCAGAGGTCAAGGCCTTGGGCCAGAAATCCACTAATTGGAATGAGGAAATAGAGGATAGGATAATTGTTTATTTGCCCGATCGATTTACATTCTATTGAGTGCACAACAAAAGCTTTATTTCCATGAGTCCATGAGTGAAAATATAGCTTTTGTTGTTCACGACACACAATATCAATCGATCTTATCCAAAAGACAAATAATTCTGCTACCTATTTAGATGAAAAATTAGATAAACGCGAAAATTTTTTGGATAAATTTTTTAGAGAGTGTCATTTTGCATGTGATTGCCATGCAACGTTTATTGTGACATCACTTATTTGGCTCCGCAAGGATGGTGTCAGGTATGGTGAAATGAACAAAAACGGGGTATAAGCTATTGATAATTTTACTGGTTAGACAGTGGTTTTACCAAATGATAATCTACCGTTTTTTCTCGATAGTCCACCAAAAAACATAAAAGAAATGATACAAACCTCCTCAGGACACAATGTGTGGGTAGAATTCATAAAATGGCCACAGATCATAGGAAACACAACACAGAATCTGTGTTGGGCTGGAAACTCCATACACTGTTTAAACTGGTGTTCAAATATCTGAGTGTAGAAACTGAAAATATGAACATTACATAAACAATGTGTGAATTTTCCCGATACATGTGGGTATACATGATAAAAGGAATTTCAAAATAATTTGAGGGGGTTTCCTATGAGTAAATAATATAGAGATAAGCTAATAAGACCAATTCATACCAGTGTCTATGGGCAGCTATTTAGTGCTAGATAGTGGATAAAAGGTGCAGTATATACAATAGTGCAAATGCACAATAGTTATTCCTATACCTAATTTTCCAAAATTTCATATTCCAAGTTCCAAATATATGACTTAAATGATGCCAGAGAAATTTTAAAATGTGAACTCTTGGCATATCAACAAAGACAATGCTTAAACTTCCTTATGACTAAGCTAAGCTAAAGAATATTTAAGATGGTATTACTTACCAGTATATAGACAGATCTGAGACTTCATTTAGTAATTCATCCAAATAATCGACCATCTTGGTGTGAAATATAATGGTGTTAAGATGTTTGGCCAGGTCCTGATGGTCCTTTAATACTAGAGCTGCTTTAGAAACACTGGTGTATGCCTGAAAATTATCAAACAAGGTTTAGGAATATCATTGAATAATTGTCCAACCTGGGTTTGGTTGAATAAAATAAAGCCATTGGTTAAATTTTGACCAGAAGTGATTTTAGCCAATCAGGATTGTTGTTTCAATTGATATAACTGAAAAAACAAACCTAATTGGTTAAAGATAACTTCTAGTCTATACTTAAATGATGATTATCTTTGTGCAGCTAGGGACTGGAGTAAAATAACAGGTTTTTTTTAAATATATGCCCTACAACACCTTGTACCTTTTATTCAATTATTCAGACAGACTTATTCAGGCCTACAAATGTTCATTTGAGTCGACTTGACATATTACCAGGAACACAGGGCAAAATAACTAATAATTTAATCTATGGGCCCAGACTGCCCGAATTCATTATTTAACATTAAGGGTATAGGCATTTTCTCATTATGTTTAGGGGCTCAGCCCAAAATCTAGGTACAGTTGGCCACTGGGCCCCTGCTAGTTTTTTTTTTTCTCTGTAACACATGAAATAGTTTGGTCAAGACAAATGGCTTATTACTGAAGACATAAAGGTACTACTTGTACAGTTCACAACATCATGAAATTGACAAGGTGAATGATAATGGAATGATTAAGAAATGAAATTGAATGAGTGTGTGGAGCAACTTTTGAGTGAATTTAAATGGAGGTAATCCAGTATTGCAAATTTTGTTCAGGATGAACAAAATTAGCAATATTGATTACCTCCCTTTAATAGAATATCCATACAAGTTCAGTAGATAGCTCCCTATTTCTTCAAGAACCTATCAGACGCTTACAATTTCAATTAAGTAAGTGAAATCATATATTTTCCCTAGCTATTATTATTTTGAACGAAGTTGTTGTTATATGTTTTTCAGTAAGTTTGAAGCGTTTTTGAATGGTCTGAGTGAGTGTTTGGAATGAATGTATGGAGTGCTGAGTGAGTGATTTAGAATGGTTTTGATTGAGTTAAATGTCAATTTCACGATGTAATTATCTGTATTTCTTTAATGCTTTTCGGTGGTTTATCGAGAAATAATGGTAGATTATCACTTGATAAACTCACAGCAAAAGCAGTGAAATTATCAAAAACTTATACCCTGCTTTTGTGCATTTCATCCTATCTGAAATCATCTATGCAGGGCGAAATAAGTGACGTCACAATGAACGTTGCATAGTAATCACGGGCAAAATGACGCGCTTTACGAAAATATGCCCTAGAAATTTCACATTTTGTCTCATTTTTGCATTAAAGAAGTAGAATAATCCTTTGTTTTTCGAGTAAGATCGATTAATATTTCATTTCGTGAAAAACAAAAGCTATATTTTCACTCCTTGTGAAAATATAGCTTTTGTTGTTCACTCAATGACATATAAATCGATCTTACACTTAAACAAACGATTATCCTCTATATATTTCAACATTCAACAATCAATTTGTTTCAGGATTATAGAATACAATTGGGAGAATATTAGAGAAAGTATGTAAAATTGAAGGGTCAGTGCAAGACAATGGTAAGTGCCTATAAATACATGTATATAACCACTTACCATAGTTATGCAATGACCCCTCAAAATGTTCATTTACCTGAAGTCTAAACCAGTCCAGCCTCAATCCTCGAAAGTCAAAAAGCTCATTCTCTTCCACTGCAATGAAATATATAGTAAATTTATTATATCACACACATTAATTTGTCAACTGTTTAATTCCACTAGCTGTACATTCAACCAATCTAGAGAGCCATTACATTCATGGTATTAAGAACAAAGAAATAAAAAGTTTTAGAAGAAATTTTTAAATTTCAAAGTTTTATCATACTGCTTATTTTTTTTTCAAACCCTTATCTTGCTGTATTTATTTATTCAATCGTTTTTTGTTTCGTAGCAAATTGCCCATTTTTGGAACAATTCAACAAGGCTTGCTCAGGATTTTTCTACAATATATAAGGTGAAAAGTAGGTGAGCAGGCTAAGCCCAACGTTTCTAGAAAACAGAGTGCAATATGATTAGAGTCAACATTTTCACTCCTCACTCATGTTCCTTTATCAACCAACAGGTAAACAAGAGGGCCGTTGGCCCTGGGTCGCTCACCTGGAAAAAGCTTCATTACCTAGGTACATGTATGTCCATACAACCACAGAAAAAGAGATTTTCACTTATTCAATCAGATAACATTTGAAATAATCCTCCCCCCCTCTGCTCCTCCCCTGGTCATTACTTATTTAAGCTTATTTAGGGTTAAATGAGTAGATCAATCCATGTCAAATATAAAGGCTGTAGGGATTCAAAATTCTCAGCAAAGCACTCCCCCTCCCCCAAGATGCTCTGCACCTGGTGAATCTACAGTCATGATTTTAGCTAGTTCAATTAATGTCCATATGCTGATCATCCATACCAATTTTCAAGTCTGTAGGACTCCTGGTTCATTAGAAGAAGTTTATAGATTTCAAAAATGATCCAAAGTACTACCTCCTGGTACTACCCCTAGCACCTGGTGACCCTACAGTCATGATTTTAGCTATTTTTATTAATGTCAATATATTGATCACCCATGACAATTTTCAAGTCTGTAGGGTTTGTGATCCAGGAGAAGAATAAGGTTAAAGATTTCAAAATTGATCCAAAGTACTACCCCCTCCCCCCCTAATGCTCCCAATCTGGTCGCCCTACATTCATTATTTTAGCTATTTTATTTTAGATCCATATGCTTATCATCCATGCCAATATTAAAGTCTGTACGGCTCCTGGTTCATAAGAAGATTTTCACAAAAGTACTACCCCCTCCCCCTTTGTGCTCCGCACCTGGTGGCATTACAGTCATGATTTTAGCTATTTTTATTAAGGTCTATGAGCTGATCCTCCATGCCAATTTTCAAGTCTGTAGGGCTTGTGGTTCAAAAAAAGAAGAAGGTTAAAGATTGCAAAATTTTCACAAAAGTACTACCCTATCCCCCCTAGTACTCGGCACCTGGTGAATCTACATTCATGATTTTAGCTATTTTTATAAAGGTCCATATGCTGATCATCCATACCAATATTCAAATCTGTCAGGCTCCTGGTTCAGAAGAAGAAGAAGGTTAAAGATTACAAAATTTTCACAAAAGTACTACCCCCTCTACCCTGGTGCTCCGCACCTGGCGGCCTAACAGATATGATTTTAGCTATTTTTATTAAGGTCTATGAGCTGATCCTCCATGCCAAATTTGAAGGCTGTAGGGCTTCTTATTCAGAAGAAGAAGAAGGTTTAAGATTACAAAATCAAAGCACTGAAAGTACTGATGGTGAACGAACCTGATGGCATTCTAGAGTGATATATTGAATTCAATTAGAAAAGTGAAATTACGAATGTAAAAAAGTGGGAAGAATTGTCTCGACAAAATTTCCCTTATTCGGAAATTTCACTGCAAATTCAAAGAAAGGGAAAGAGAGGAAAAATCCTGTTAGAAAAAATATTTGTTAGAATATGAGATGTTACTCTGAAAATTTCTTTTACACACTTGAAATAGGTACATTTATTAATTAAACATAAATGGAGAAAACGATTTAATCCTATCTAAAACTGTCTTTAACCTATATCCAATGGTGTTTGTTTTTACGAAAGTAGTTGTTATCATGTTTAAGCTTATTTCAAGTACATTTGTTGTATTTGTTTTAACTTTTTTAACTCTCTTTGTTTCTTCTCAGAGGATGAAAAGGTCTTTGAGTACCAACCAAAGAAACACCTATGAATATCGGTCAGTCCTAAACTGTACTCATTGTTTAAAGTTATGATTTGTTAACTTATTAATAGTATTTTGAACCATAACCTGAGAGATTAGTTTTTATCATATTTGAAGCTATAACCACTTCCGTGGTTCACACTTATGTCGTTATTCAATTTTATAACACTGCAGGATGAGAAAAATTTAGGTATAGGTTAAAGGAGGTCTAGTGCCGTATTAGTATAATTCATAGATAATTTCTGTTTAAGGTTTAAAAATTAAAGTATAACTTTTCATATTAAACAATTGCTCCATAGTAAATTGCATACTAAAAGTCTTTTTAAATATTATTTTTGTAACATAATTTCTACATCAAGGGAATAAGAATCTTATTTAAGAAGTTTATTTTTTAAAGGGAGGTAATAAATGCATGACTATGTCTATGACTATGTTTATAATACAATGTTTTTTTTTTCCTTCCGACTTTCTTTCCAAAAAGAATTGAGAATCCTTACAATTGTCGGTTTATTTTTTGCACGAGAACCTATTGTTTACCTTCAAGAGTTTGGATGCTTGTAAAATCACTCACTATCGATATCTTATTACAGTATTGCGGCTGATATTAGACTTTCTGCTCGGAGCTAGTTTTTGCTTAAACTGTAGTGAACCAATTCTAAACGTATTTTGGGAAGGATGGAGCCAGTTTTTATTCATCGATTAAGATTTTTATGATTTCTGTAAAAAAACGCAATGACTTTTCCATTATAATTTAACAACTAAACCCGCCTGTCGAATTGTAAACAAGTGCATGACGGATCTGGTCCCCCCCTTGACCACAGCAATATCTACTCGTCAATTGGAGTGGTATCTAGGGTTGAATATTTAGCTATCATTTATTTAATTTTCAAATAGAGTTTTGAATTGATATGGTTTTACAGATTGAAAAAATGCTAAGTAGAATGGCCCCAATGAAATATCTTCCGTGACTGTCGCATTTGGTATTCGGCAATATTCGCTTCTGAGACAGACGAATACGAAACGTTTTCGCTGGGAATAAGTTCACCGAATATTAAAGTGTATCCTTACAAGCCCTACTTCAGCCAACGCAATTTTACAGAAAAATCTTAATAGCGGCATTCATCCCTATTCAAATAAAAGTACAAGAAAGGTTGTACATGTAAAACATGTGTTGAATCATTCTTAAAACCTGTCTCGAGACTGACTGCCGCTAGTTGAAAAGTTATGTAAAACTGCGTTACCGTTTCTTATGACACAAGGTGTCTTGATGTGTCATTCGTCTCGACTTGGCCGATTCCTGTAACCTACATTTAAATCGGAGCCGTCGGAGATCGCCCGAGTATTGCCGAATGTTAGTTCAAGAGGACATGACCTAAATAAACACGTATTTCCGGCTAATTACTACAAGTTGCACCAGCGAAGACTTGGGTCAAAAACAAAGTATCTGTCTCTACGGTGTCTAGACACAAACTTTGTTTTTGCTTTAAACTCTCGGCAAGCTTACGCCGATCAAAAATTCCCTTGATAAACATTGCAAGATCATTTTGTGTTTTTCAAGGCGAATTTTCATTATTTTCACTTGATAAAGAATACTAGCAACACGCCATTGAAGGAAAAAACAGTGATTTTGCGGAGAAAAATATTGAAAGATACTAAATTAAATTTTAAGAGGCACTACTTTATTTCAAATGTATTAACATCTAACAGGATTTTCCTGACATGGTATATAACACTGGTGAACGATGTTCGTTCACCAATTAACCCAAAGAACTCCCCCCTCCCCCCAAGTGCTCTGCACCTGGTGACCCAACAGATATAATTTTAGCTATTTTTATTCAGGTCTATGAGCTGATCATCCATGCTAAATTTCAAGGCTGTAGGAGAAGAATTTTAAAGATTTTCTTAAATTTTCAACTTTGGTTGCCATAGCAACCAGAGTTTTTCACCGATTTCAATTCTTTTAGTAATTTTGGAAGGCGACCACCTATGGAACATTTCTGTAAAATTTGGTGTAAATTGGCCCAGTAGGTTAGGAGGAGATGTCGTTTAAAGAAATTGTTGACGGACGACGGACAGACGCCGGACAAAAGGTGATCACAATAGCTCACTTGAGCACTTTGTGCTCAGGTGAGCTAAAAATCTAAAACCTTTATGACCACTCCATCTGTAGATATTCCAGCACACTAAGGGGCTTTTTATATCTTACCTTGTTTAACTGTCAGCCCAGAAATTGTGTTGGAAAAGGAGGACAGAATAATAGATTCATCTTCTGGACACATGGCTAGATTCTGTAAATAAACAAGTAGATTTGGAAAATGACAAATATGAACCAAGGTGTGTTGAAAGGTAGCCTTCTAATAATTATCACAGGATACTTAAAGAATAATAATTTAATCGGTGTTTTGCATTACACAGATAAAGCTGTGATTGAAATCTAAAATTTATTTCTATTCATCTATCAGCATAAACTCAGCAAATGCTATTGAGACATGCAAAATTCATTTTCTTATACTAGCAATGACATTTGTGTGCTATAGCAATTTACAGATGATAAGTTTTCAAAATACTGTTGAACTATCTCCTAGAGTTTTCTACAGGTCCAAAGTGGTCTTAGTCAAAGATCAATCCCTGGCTGCCTTTATAAAAAGAGAGGCTAAGAAATAAACATTTAACAAAGTAAATTTAAACCATCCAAATATCTGGACAAATATGTCGAGAGTGGTGACATTCTAAAATCTTGAATTCTCATCCATACAATCTAAGTAAGTACCCACATGTATTGATTGACATTCAAATGAAATTTTTAAAAACTATTATCATACTTTAATTAAAGTGGTGTTCATCAATATTTCATGCTTTTTGATTGACTGAAAATAGTTTTCATAACTCAATTAAAAATAATTTTGACCATGCAGCTATTTTGCAAGTTTCCTCAAAAAGTGGTAAAAAAAACCATATCTTTTCATGGATTATTCTTTAAGCTTTGCTTCGTAATAATAAATTGTAAGACATGAAAAGATTTTAAGTTGATTACATGAGGGTATGAAACTAAAAGCCTTATCACACTAATGAATGAATCTGATTCCAGTTTTCATACATTTTGTTTAAGTTTTAAATTTCATACCTGCATAAAATTAACAAATACTCTCCTCATCACTCTTGAAGCTCTTGATAAAGTACCATGAAAATTCTACTAGAGCCCCATGCTCTTGTAAAACCCCATCCCCCTTTATGGATGTTGAAATTGACCATTTTTTTATGTTATTTTACAAACTCTTGAAGCCTCTAATAAAGGCCCATACCCACAAAATCAAGGTCACTTATAAGAAATATAGGTTTTATGCACCTTTTCTCAAATCAAATATTTATATTTTGGGTGGATAATGTTTATTTTCGGCATTTTTTCCACTGACTTAACAAATATTGATGGCTCAGCCTGAAACAGTAGAAACTGCCTAAATGTTTATACTTTATAGGCAGTTACAACTATTTTGCAATAAGCAATTGATATGTAACATAGCCTCTTAAAAAAAAATCCCTTTCCAATGGAAATGTGATGATTCTAATGATACCCCTGGGTTCTTTTAGAGCTTTTACAGTATATAATGTTGAATGTTAACCTGAATAAGTTGGTTAAACAAGACAGCATCATATCCTGCCAAATATTTTAATTTGATTAGGTTTTTAGTTTCACACTTTTATGAAATAAATGACTACTCTCCTCATCACTTAAACAAAACTCCAAATCACTCATCCTCTCTGAAGCTCTGGATTAAGTATGCCATTGTTGTTATTCCAAAACCTCATAACTACAGCTTGATTAAAGCTGTAGTTATGAGGTTTTAGAATAACATTGATGATGTAATATTTACCAGTATAAGTTGGTTTAACAATACAGTTTGATTAAGATTTTAGTTTCATACCTTCATAAAATCAACAAATAGTCCCTCATCACTTAAATAACACTTAAAAATCAATCCTCCTCTCTGAAACACTAGATAAGTAATTCCTTGTTGTTATTCCAAAACCTCATAACTACAGCTTTAATCAAGCTGTAGTTACAAGGTTTTGAAATAACATTGGCAATGTAATATTTACCTGTATAAGTTGGTTTAACAAGACGGCATCATATCCTGCCAAATATTGCACATAGTATCTCTGCATGACTTGATGATATTTCTTCACCAATACTAGATAAGGATAAAGAACAAGACCTATGACTATTTATTCTTTACAGCATTTTGTCATCAGTTCATAAACTGTTGATGATTTTAAAATTATTTTCATAAATACTTTTTCATGAATGATTTAGATTGATTATCCAGAAATAACAGTAGATTATCTTTTTAAAGAGCTCAGCTCCAAACTAGTTATATAATCACAAACCAATACCCTGTTTGCAATTTCACCCTTACTTCATCTAAGTGGAGCTAAAAAAAGTGACATCATCATGAATGTTGCAAAGCGATAACATGAAAAATTACCAACTTTAAGAAAATATGACCTGAAATTTTCACATTTTGTCTCATTTTTGCATTAGAGAAATAAAATTCATATTTGTGTTTTGAGTAAGATCAATTAATATTTCATTTGTGAAGAGCAAAAGCTATATTTTCACACATGGCTCCTCCACCTGTGAAAATGAGTGTAGGACAATTGCCCTCCCGGACAATTGCCCTCCCGGATGATTGCCCCCCGGACAATTGCCCTCTTGGACAATTGCCCTCCAGGACAATTGCCCTCCCGGACAATTGCCCTCCCAGATGATTGCCCCCCGGACAATTGCCCTCTTGGACAATTGCCCTCCAGGACAATTGCCCTCCCGGACAATTACCCTCCCCTTATATCAAGATATATTATTTGGATGGATATGCTACAGCCATAGTAATTTCCCTTTGGATGTTACTTCTTCTGGGATATGCAACGATTATTTTAGCACTTTTAGGACCCGAGGTTATAAATCTTTTCTCAGGCTCAACTGAAAAATTTCTCAAACTTATCTACATTTAAATAAATGTATGAAAATGAAGGATAATATTACAAAGTTGTTATTTAAAACAACTTATTAATATTATCCTTTATGTAGAATCATTAAAATGAGTATTGAAATGGAATTACGGCTTTAGTCTCAAATTGAAATTTGAAAAAATTTCAAATTGAGAATGTGAAAAGTTTTATTACCTTGGTCCCAGAAATGTGAGTATCAGTTTTGTTGAATGTGAGTTCTAGAGCAAGTGGGACAATTTCTATTTCTTTTATAAATGAACTTCAAATGAACAAAAAAATGATAAAAAATTAAATAAGGAACAAAAATTCCAAACAAAAGTGAAAAATGGAAGAAAAATATAGGGAGGGCTATTGTCTGGGTTGCTACTTTATGGGGAGGGATATTGTCCAGAGGGCAATCGTCCAGGGGGCAATCATCCGGGAGGGCAATCGTCCGGGAGGGCAATTGTCCGTTCCTCGTGAAAATATAGCTTTTGTTGTTCACTCAATGAAATGTAAATCATTCTCACACTGAAACAAACAATTATCCTCTATTTATAAATTGAAAGCAAATTTGAAAATCCACATATTCAGTTTCAATTTAGGGAATACTGAAAATCTGAGATATTTAATCATAAAATAAGACATAATTTATCTACATGAATGCATCATTATAGCTAAAAAAATTGGAAATGTTTGTAAGATCCAAACATTAGCAGCATTATATACTAAGAAGGCCATAAATGGAGGATATTGAATGAGTGATTAAGGAATATCAAATTTATTATTAACGAGTCATCTAATGCAGATAGAAACGAGGCTGTGCTGAGTTTTTACCTGTTTAAGATGACAAGTTTGATAAATTCTGTATTTTATGATCTCAAATTTTGTATTCTATTTATAATATGATCCAAATTTTTGCTACGAATCATCAAAATTCTTGAAGTTCAACATTTCAACATTTTCTGCTAAACTTTTTACGCCGTTAAAAACTGACGTCACAATATACATTATGACGTCATTTTCGCAGTTACAAAATAGCGTTGCTATTCACTCTGAGCTCATTTGCATTATTTTTTACTAGTGTAAAAACACCTGTGTAATATCAAAATATTCAACAGGGTTATTTCACTCCCGCAACATAGGTCATATTATAGACTGTAAATATGAAGTTACCGGATTGTCTACAGATAGTTTGAGACATTATCTGTCTACTAAGCCCATAGTGAAGACTCTGGTTAGACTGTGCGGACGCACAGACTGGCCAGAGTCTTTGAACTGCGCACATTTGAAATTGATGGAAATCTCATGCACAGGCTTAATCAATATTCTTTTTCAACAACTCTTCAGTACCAAAGTGATTTTGTGTCAATTCTATAGTTGCATTCTTAAACAGGATTTAACTGTGGCATATAACCTCCATGATAGGAATTAATCGATAAGGTTACTGTAGATATAGAAAGTTGCCTTGTACATAACTTATCAGGAATATTGTATTCAGAAAATGCCCAAAGACATTCGCACAATAAAAATTTAAAAACTTACATTTCAGATCTTCCATATAGAACAACAGCTCAGGGATTTGTCTAAAAGAGAAAATGAAAACTGTAATTATTACATAAGAAACTTAGATACAACAGGAACTGCTGCAAAGAAAAAAAAACCAAGTCCCACATAAAAAAGAAATATCTATCCCTTCATACCTATGTTTTCTATCTCATAAGTCTATTTTTTTTTTTAATTAATACATACTTTGAATCATCCTCTTAAGCCTATTTCAATTTTTTACAAATATATATAATTGCAATCCAATAAAATAAAGAATTCTGATTGTTTTAAATCCATTGCACTTTATTTCTGTATACAAGAGGACCAAGATGGTCCTAGATCGCTCACCTGAGTCTCCTTGACCCCTGGGACATCACATTAATTAGATAGGCAGATGTCAAAAAGAAGATAATTGCCTAAGATCAATACCATGGAACGTTTTCAGCAAAGAGCAAAACAGATATGGCTTTTTGCTCTTTGATCCTATGTAAAAAGGGATGCACCCTGGTGGACCCCAAATGTGATCCCAGGGTCTTGATATGAACAAACTTGGTAGAGGTCTACTAGATGATGCTACATACTAAATATGAAATCTGTCTGCCTACTGGTTTCAAAAAAGAAGATTTTTGAAGGTTTTCCTATTTTCACGCTTCGTGCTCAGATGAGCTGAAAGGGATGCGCCCGGGTGGAGCCCAAATATGACCCAAGGGTCTTGATATGAACAAACTTGGTAGGGGCCCACTAGATGATACTACATACCAACTAGAAAGCCATGAATGGCTTGAGTCGCTCCACAGGCTTGAAATTCTTGTAAAAGCAATAAAAGTTTTGACTAGATTTTTACATATTTTGGGTTCTACTGATATTGAAAATGATTTTCAAAGTTTCAACTATATAACATATAGAGAAATGACCTCCGCCCATAAAATACATATTTTCCATCTGATCACAATGATTTATTGTAGACTGATAAAGGGTCACTCAAGGATCAATGAAGTGAAATTTGGTTGATATCCAAAAATTAGATTCTGAGAAAATGATACTCAAAAGTTTCCACAATATTACATATAGAGAAATGACCTCCGCCAATAAAATGCATAATTTCCATCTGAACACAATGATTTTTGGTGGACTGATAGAGGATCACTCAAGGATCATTCCAGTGAAATTTGGTTGAAATCCATCAGTTACATTCTGAGAAAATGATTTTCAAAGTTTCCACTATATAACATATAGAGAAATGACCTCCGCCCATAAAATGCATATTTTCCATCTGATCACAATGATTTATTGTAGACTGATAAAGGGTCACTCAAGGATCATCCTAGTGAAATTTGGTTGATATCCATCGGTTACATTCTGAGAAAATGATTTTCAAAGTTTCCACTATATAACATATAGAGAAATCACCTCTGCCCATAAAATGCATATTTTCCATCTGATCACAATGATTTATTGTAGACTGATAAAGGGTCACTCAAGGATCATTCCAGTGAAATTTGGTTGATATCCATCAGTTACATTATGAGAAAATGATTTTCAAAGTTTCAACTATATAACATATAGAGAAATCACCTCCGCCCATAAAATACATATTTTCCATCTGATCACAATGATTTATTGTAGACTGATAAAGGGTCACTCAAGGATCATCCCAGTGAAATTTGGTTGATATCCATCAGTTACATTCTGAGAAAATGATTTTCAAAGTTTCCACTATATAACATATATAGAAATGACCTCCGCCCATAGAATGCATATTTTCCATCCGATCACAATGATTTTTTGTAGACTGATAAAGGGTCACCCAAGGATCATTCATGTAAAATTTAATTGGTATCCATCAATTAGAATCTGAGAAAACTCACTTTTTACCATATTTGGAAATTAGCCACGCCCATTAAATCCATGTTTTTCATTGGATCAAAATTTCTTGAACAACTTTGAAAGAGGGTCACCCAAGGATCATTCCTGTGAAGTTTGGTTGAAATTCATCTGGTAGTTTCTGAGGAGAAGATTTTTAAAGAAAAAGTTTACGACCGGACGCCCGGACGCACAGACGCACGGACGGACGCACGACGGACACAACGCCATGACAATAGCCCCAGTGGCTTTCAGCCAGTGGAGCTAAAAATGAAAGCAATGTGCCCTATGGTTTCAACTAGAGAAGATTTTAAAAGATTTTCGCTCTTTGAAACTATGTAAAAAGGTTTGCGCCCGGGTTGAGCCCAAATAGGATCCTAGGGTCTTGATATGAACAAACTTGGTAGAGGTCTACTAGATGATGCTACATACCAAATATGAAAGCTGTCTGCCTTCTGGTTTCATAGAAGAAGATTTTTGAAGATTTTCATTTTTTACCCTTCGTGCTCAGAAGAGATAAAGGGATAAACCTGTGCAAAGCCCAAATATGACCCAAGGGTCTTGATATGAACAAACTTGGTAGAGGCCCACTAGGTGATGCAACATACTAAATTTGAAAGCTGTGTGCCATCTGGTTTCAGAGAAGAAGATTTTTGAAGATTTTCGCTCTTTGATTCTATGTAAAAAGGGTTTGGCCCGGGCAAAGCCCAAATATGACCCCAGGGTCTTGATATGAACAAACTTGGTAGAGGTCCACTAGATGATGCTACATACCAAATATGAAAGCTGTCTGCCTTCTGGTTTCAGAGAAGAAGATTTTTAAAGATTTTCATATTTTCACCCTTTTTGTTAAGGGTAAAGGGAAAGTTAAGGGTGGATTTCATTTATTTGAACAACTTTGGTAGAGCTTGAGCCAAGGAACATCCCTGCCAAGTTTCATCAAGATTGGCCCACTGGTTTAGGAGGAGAAGATGTTTTAAGAAATTGTGGACGACGGACGACGGACGACGCACGTCGCATGACTGACGACGGACGACGGACATTTTACGATCACAATAGCTCACCTTGAGCACTTCGTGCTCAGGTGAGCTAAAAATGCAATAGGTCTTTCGGGAAACCCCCGAATTTTGATCTGCAAGTCCTGTGTTGTAGGAACTCGATATTAACCTAGTTCCTGATCATCAACGCAACATTTCTATTCAATCTATTATCAATTAAGATATTTTCTAAAGAATTTACGATTACAAGCATGCAGTTCTGATTCTGAGCTGACGTAAACTTAGAAAACAGTAAGTTGACGAAGACCTTCAAGCAACCCTCTCAACTAAGACCGACCACGCTGTTTTCGTTTTAAATACACACTTACTTCGATTTTTAGATTTTTTGTCATACCTCTGCGAATTTTAATGTTGTCCTTAATTTGTGTAACATTTGATTTACTTTATGACATTTCACTTCAATAGCGAGATAAATGATACACGATCTAAAAATAGATTGTGTAATTTTTTACGCGCAGAAAGTAGTCTAGAAGCTTTAATGTTTGGCCTAGTATTTTAATAGTTTCTTCGATCTATAGGATTGCGATCATAAGGGACGAGTGTCTTTTTCACTGCGTTTATTGCGGTATAAAGTGCTATTGCCTTAGCACATGGCTTAAACATAACGCCTTAATTGCACTTTATTACCAAATAAACGCAGTGAAAAAGACACTCATACCTATAATATATAAATATTATCAACAAGCATTATCATATTATCAGTGAATTTGGCATGGTAGGACGAAGTCTAAGAGACGTGCTGCTTTAAAGGTTCAGTTAAAACAGCCTTTTTTCTTTTACATTTAATCACTTGTAAAGATAGTCAACATATATACAGTCAAACAAATGGTAGTGGACCCATAATAGTTCCTCAACATTTTGGAATTCATGATCTTTCACAATCTTAACCCAGGTTTCTTATGAAATCATTAAGAAACCTTGGTTAACACAGTTAAAGTTCTTGACTTCCAAAACATTGCGGAACTATTAAACAACATTAATTCAACTGAGGATTATCCAAACCTTTTAACTTCATCTTGAAAAAGCTGAAGATATGAGGATTTGGTAACTTTATCATAAATTGTGTTCACTTTTGCTCAGAATATTTATTCTTTTAGTTTATGGATAAAGTAACATACACTCATGAAAGATACAAAATAACAGTCAAACATGCCTTAGGGGACACCTGTTTTCAACAAGCAACCTGCATTAAGCAAGCAACTGCAGAATTCCAAATTGAAGCAATTGCACAGAAATTAACCTGAATTTAGCAAACATTTCTTGAATCAGGTAGTTTGACAATTATACAAACTTTTGACTTAATCATATGTGAATTTAACACCAAATTATGTCATAGCTAAGCTAGGCCCTTCAGGAAAAAAATCTTTTTCATACCTGTCAATAAAGTCCTCCTGGTTAAGTTTCACATTGTGCCGTTTACTTGGAGGGTTCTGAAAGTGTCGTAACAGCCAGTGTACCTCATACTGGGCCATAGATAGGGCCTGTAGCACATAAAGGGCCTTGGGTCCCAACAGCCCTGGCTGGTCTGTGTATATTAGGGATAACTCTTTAAGGGCTGTCCTTAGAAACTTTCTTCTCTCTCTGTGTAGACCAGGCCTGATATAAAACATGGAAAATTGTTCAACCAAATATACAAGATAACAAGAAGTTAAACTGGTCAAAAAACATTGTCAAAGCAGACAACATCAGGGTTCTCCCTGGCTTGAAAAAAGTTGTCGCCATCATTTTCGCCAAATGAAAAAAGTTGGGGCCAAAAGGATCATAGTTTGGGCCAAATTGATGAGACTCTGTGCCAAGTTCAATTAGGCTTCTGTTTGTTCTGACTATTATAAGAACTTAATTGTTTTTGTCAGTTATTGTGTTGTTGCAATGTGCCTAGTAAATCATTCAGATTTTCCTTTTGTTTTAAATGGTTTTGACTAATTAAAGTCATGGAATAATTTCATTCCAAAATTATAAAATTTAAAATGTCACATTAATACCATATTCTTTTTTAAATCAAGAAAGCTGAATTGTGTCCTCTTCCATCAGTAACCATCAGTAACTTCAGTGCTTTGATATGGAAAGAGTCTGGGAAGAAAGTGTTATTGAAAAAAACACTTAAATTTTTAGAATTAGCATAGAGTTAATATAGATACATTCGTTTTTAAATCTGATGGGTCGAAACTTTTTGGGTACAAATGCACAGAAAATAAATTTCATATGTGTGACTATTCAACAGTAAAAATTGTAAGTTTTTGGTGAAAATAAACAAATTCTACTTCATTCTTTCAAAAATCATATGCAGAATCTTCAATACTACCTGTATGAGAATACAATTTTACCAGTATTTCTCGGATTCTGAATCGCGGAACTGCTGCCAAGGGTGAAACTATCAAAATTAATCAGAGCATTTTAGACCAATTTAGATAAATAAATTGGTCAGAAAAATGTAAAAGGGGACTAGTGTGATAATTTTTCGACATAAATAATGCAAATATGTGTCTGCGAGTCTGAATTAATTACTCTGTTAAAGTCCTACCATAACAAATTACCGAGGATGTGGTGTAATTTAGTCACGCCCACTTACGAAAATTAATATCGGCGATCATCCAATGAGCTGCTTGTTTACCTTATTTCATTGAGTTAGCTGTCAATTAAAACTTTTATTTGATAAGGAAATGTGTTTGTCGCGTGTCAGACCTGATGACATAATCGACTGGATTGACAATGACTTGACTCGAGGATTATATTTGGAGGAAAATTCAGGTTGGTCTCAAGAGATGGATTGTCTTTTTTTGGCGCCATGTATTTTCGCCAAATGAAAAAAATTGGAGCCATAATCAACTTTTGTTCGCCATTTGCGAATTTGACGATCGGCAGCGTGAGCGTTGCAACATACAAATGTGTGGTAAATATTTTACCTCTATCAATGGTAAAACTTGTTAATATCCTCTGCATGTTGCGCCGATTCATTTTCAAAATACAACTTCTTATGCTGTCATTTGATTTTTTACAATAATGCACCACATTATTGCATAAAAATTTTGTTTTCAGGTCGTTAAAAGCATACTTAAACAGACAAAACCAAGACGTTAACGAGTGAAAACTTGGATTAATCAGTAAATTCACATTTCCATTAACGCACAACTTTTTTATTTAAATATTCTCGGTCTTGGCCTATACTCTTTATGGGTTTCCTTGTCAAACATTTTTATAGAGCATAATAGACCTAAAGACATTGCTGTAAATCCCATGTTAAATTGTGTGACGTCATAAATTTACCAAGCAACGTCGGTATAAACAAGATGGACAGTGAATTGCATGGCGTCATTTAAGTAGGTTTGTAACTTTTTTTTTATCGTTCTATGAAATTATTTTACTCTTATCTATCTTTTTATGCAATAACAGCATCAAATCACGCTTTTTTGGGTGTGAACATTTGCAGAGAGCCTAAAAATGGTTTAACACCCTCGTGCTTCGCACTCGGGCTTTAAACCATTTTTCGGTCTCCGCAAATGTAAACGCCCTCAAAAAAGTGAAATTACCCTTAATTCATAGACATATCTTATGAAGATTTTTGTCTGTGATTACATAAGTATTGTATATTAACTATCTCTTTGCAAAAGTGAAGTAGGAAATGTATTAGATTATATTTCCCTTTCTTTACATTAACAAGATGTTTTTGAAACACTAATGACCAGAAACAGCATTTATTAAAACCACCTTGACAGATGATCTTGACCTTACCACATTATCTCAACCTTGGTATCTATAGATGCACACCATCAAGATCTATCATAATACCAAATATCAGCATTGTATCATGCACCTCGAAGTAATTGGCAAGGCTAAGTTATTTGGTAAACTTTTACATACAGACAGTCAGACAGACAGACAGGTAGACAAAACAATATGCCCCCGATCTTTTGATGCTGGGGCATAAAACCATTTAAACTTATACAATTAAAGACAAATATTATTCTTACACTGCAAAATTTCCTACTATAATCAAGGTGAAAGCAGACAGTGTAGGCTAAGATCAGGCTGCACAGACTAGACTAAGAAATGTTTTTTGTCTAAAATGTCTGCCAAAGCTTTGTGTAGATCAAGAATATGCAAAGAATTGCATATGAAGGTTGAAATGTCCTTCAAGCCTTATGTTGTAGGAGTTCTTAGAAATCCTCCAATATTTTTAACCATAAATCAAAAATTTACAAGAGTGGCAAACTTTAACGTCAAAACTACAGTTTATTCAAGTTATATTTGAGAAGGCCTCTATAATGAAGGAACATCAATGGGTGTTGTCAACCATCCATTAATTATCACCGGGATTGACGCAAAGAGTGACTCAGGCTCCCCAAAAATAAGGAGGGATCCCCCCAAGTAAAAGCAAGGTTTTTCTTCAGGACTGTTTAATATTGTTTTTTATAATATGACCTCCCTAGTGGGAGTGAAATAACGCCCTTGAATATTTTTGATATTACATGAGTGTTATTACATTAGTGGAATAACTATGCAAATGAGCTAAGAACATAAAGCAACGCTATATTTTCTTGTTTTTAAAAATGACGTCATAATGTATGTCTGATGTCATTTTCGAAAACGGCGTTTTTTGATTAGCGGAATAATTTAAACGGATAAATTTCTGAAAATTCCTTGATTTATCGCAAAAATTCAGGTCATATTATAAATAGAATATCAAATTTGCGCTCATTAAATACCTAATTTATTAAACTTGTCATATTACACAGATGAAAACTCGGCACAGCCTCGTTTTTATCTGTTTATAGGTGACTCGTTTAATAAATTTGGTATTCAATGACCACTCATTCAATATCCTCTATTTATTTTTTTCGATAAGGATCCACCGTTTCCAAGCCCAGGTCCAGTAACTCCTCTTTGTTCCTTACAAATATATGGAACAAAGTAGAGTTACAAAACCTTGGATAGTAAAATATAACAATATATCATTACACTATGGTTTATAGCTAGCTATTTCCTTAAAAATTCTACCAGTTCAATAAAGAACGGGATCCCTAATCAAATGGGAGGAACCCTGCCATGACTATGGGGAATTCCTGCAGACCCCCATTGAAAAACAGGAAATGTCAACCACTGAATACCACCACCAAAAACTAACACTAATTCACAGCTACACATTGTATTTGTAAAACAAAGAGCAAATGTTGTTTGACAAGATGGTCTATTGATGGTTTTATATAAACATGTGGATGACATTTTCAACAACTTGAAAACTGTGTCAGGGCTATACATTAGGCTAATAATACAGCAACAAAATGTAATTACAAGATTGTCTGACTGTCTAAAGACACTTTAGACCTTATTTTTTTACAAAGCCAAACATGGAAACTTTGGTCAGATTGTGTGGATGGAGAGGCTGGCATGAGTCTTTGCTTGGTGCCTATTTGTACTTGTTGGAAAAGTCACACACAGGCTCATGTTTCATTTCATCAATTAATTGTAGAATAACAACAAAACAGAATGGGATTGATAAACAAACATTATGAGTTACTTCTATCTTCCCTAACAGATAACTTTATTCACAACATGGTATCCAATTTTGTTGTTGTTGTTGTTGTTGTTTCCATTCTGAGTATATGTACTACCAATTCAATATTATGCTAATTATTCCAGATTTGGATATCTCCTGTAACAGAAGGGATTTTTTTTTTTCAAAAATATAAGCAATCAGAAACAGCATTTTAACTTACCAAGAAATCAGAATGTACTAATGACTATGCAAGTGATTTAAGCCAGTAACCTACACAAAAACATAACAGACAAACAAAGCTTCTGTGTTTTACTTACAAGTTTCTGTGTAAAAAGACAACATACTATGATCTTTAAACAAATCTGTTTCCCAAATAGACTATCAAGGAAATATATTAAAGTACTACCCTACTGATTCAAATCATCATATAATCATAATCAATTGTTTTTCTTAAAAATAGTCTGTCTATGTACATCTGAGGTTGATTGTGAGATTGGCCGAGTGGTATTCAGAATGAGGAAAAGGATAAAAGTCAAAGGGTAAGTTCTATACTAGATGTTTGATTAATCACTGTTGCTTTTTTTTCTTTCATCTGCTTTAGTTTTCTATCCTCTTCTTTTCATTTTCATAAACATTGACAAAAAGTTCTCCATCATACTTAAAGTCAGATGAGACAGCACCAGAATTCATGATCATGTAAAACAATTGAGCCTGTGCGTGACATTTCCAACAATTTGAACTATAAGTATGGTACAAACATTTAGTAGCGTAGGCAGCCAAATACTGAAAATATAAAGTTACCTGATGGTCTATAGATACTTTGAGACCTTATCTTTCTACAAAACACATAGTGAAGACTCTGGTCAGACTGTGAGGGTTTGCTTTGCACATATTTGAAATTGTTGGAAATCTCATGCACAGGCTCAATTAATATTATAAATTAGGTCAAAAGACAAGATCAAAGGCTGTTCACATTGACAAATAAAAGACAGAGAAGAATCTTTATTATTTTTTTTCTCAATCCTTCATTATCTGTTTCTGCTATTTGGACTACAAAAATGACTACAGGGCTAACAGAAGTTTATATATTAACCCTTGTCATGCTGAACCCGGAATATTCCTGCTTTGGCAGGAGCTATAAACAAACATCAGCCTGCACAGTCTGATGTTTATCTACACCACCTGTTTCTCACTTTAAAACCAGAATTGTCAAAAGACTTAGTTTTTCAACTAAAATTGACCTACAGTCAGTACTTTCAGTGCTTTTTGTCCTTTGATTTTGATGCAAATTTTTAGCCAAAATTTATTCAGCATGACAAGGGTAAATACAATTCATGCTACTATACTGCAGTAAAAACATCGTGAAAGTGACACTCTTTCCGATCAAATTCATTCTAAATCATTCACTCAACGCTCCACTCATTCATTCCAAAGACTCACTAAAATCGATCAAAATACCTCCAAAATCAATAGAAAGCATTTTGAAATTGTTCAAGACGAATAGCATATAATTAAAAAAGATCAAAATTATTCTACGATTTTATTGGCTGGTGTGGATTTAAAAGGGTCTGGACAGTCATTAAAGTCTCAAAACTCACTCCAAACACTCATTCAATTTTATTCCAAAATCATTCATTTAGTCAATTTCACGATGTTTTTAACTGTAACAGAAATACTTACGATGACTGTAGAGCTTGGTGTTGTAGATCTCTCACTTCATTAATTCTTTTACTGAGATTCTGACTGTAATGAAAATAAATACATGGAGTAAAGATCTACAAATTATTTAGTGCCAAGGGTCAAATTCTTCAACAATTATCAGGCACAAAAATAGTGAATCTTACCTAACGTTAGATTCAATTGTTTTTTTCAGTGTAACACCAGATTGAATTCATTTAAAACAAGAGCCGTCAGAGACGGATTATGCTCCCCAAATAAGGCATTGTTGCAAAAAAATGTATGCAATCAATGGAAAAAGTTTGCTGTTGATTGCTTCTATAGGTTTTTGGATTTGCTAATTTTTGTCATTTTCTGCTCAGTACTGAAATATGAGACACAGAGAGCTAACATAGAGGTAACAAACATAAAGCCCCCTTTTTCCATGACATTTTTTTTTGTATGAAATTTTCAAATAGTTTATGGTCAAAGGCATCTGAATTTGCTACTCAAATATGAAATTTCATCAAATTCTTAACATAAGACCAGGAGAAATGAAAGAAAAAGGTAACAATCATTTAGCTCCCCTTTTTCCATGATGTAATTTTCATACGAAAATTTCCAACTGTTTATAGTAGAGGGCATCTAATTTGCCACTCACATATGAAATTTCAGTAAATTCTGACCATTAGACTGGAAGAAATAAGAGAAAATTGCATTTTAGTAATTTTACCCTAAGTACCCACAAATCTAAAAACCGGGAAACACACATCAGCATTGTATTATAGGGAGTTCACATGGCAAGTTTCATTTGATATGGCCAAAGTGTTATGGAGAAAGTACTGTAATATTAGACACAGAGTGCTAACATAAAGGTAACAAACATTAAACCCCCTTTTTGCATGACATATTTTTAGACACAAATTTCAAATAGTTTATGGTAAAGGGCATCTGATTTGCTACTCAAATGAGAAATTTCATCAGATTCTGAACATAAGACTAGGAGAAATGAAAGACTAACTGTATTTTACAAGCTAAAGTAAAGGTGACAAACAATTAGCCCCCTTTTTCCATGATTTATTTTTTGTACGAAAATTTCAAATTGTTTATAGTAGTCCATGAGACAGAATGGGTTTTGATCCCCCCTGGGGGTCCCCCAGGGGGAATTTTGTAGACTTTATTTTTCTGAAAGCCCATGTTATATAGAATGTTTTGAGACATGTTAGCACTCTGGTGAGTGGGGTTTTCGTAAGATACATTAATTTAAAGAAGCACACCCAAGAGAATTTTAAAAATGAATTTTAAAACAGTAAAGGGCATCTGATTTGCTACTCAAATATGAAATTTCATTATATTCGGACCATTAGACAAGGAGAAATTTGAGAAAAACTGTATTTAACCCTAAGTCCCCTTTTCGCTTGATGAGGCCTCAAATCCAAAAACTGAGACAGATGCATCAACACTATATCATAGGAAGGTCACATGGTAAGTTTCATTTGATTTGGCCCAAGGGATATGGAGAAATTGCTGGGGACGGACGGAATTAGAGACGGACGGAGGGACAGACGAAGCAGCGGGTATATACTCTCCATTCAGCAAGCATAAAAACATGTAGATTTTTATCTGTAAATGAATTTTTTAATTAGCAAACAGTTTCTTTTTCCTTCTTTGATTGGTACTCTGAGAACGTCCCCTTCCGAATGCCAAAAAGTGACATTTTCCCCAGAATCATTTCCAAAAAAAAAAATTCCCAATTTAATCTTAGTCAAGAAAGAACCTTGCCAAAATATAAGGGAAAATTAGATTAAGATTTTTTTACTTAAGTTTTAACTCAAATGTCTTAAGAGGCAATGAAAACTTTATTCTGGTAGTTTATTTAAAAAACTGTTTAAGTTTTTGTCCAAAACCATTTTTTTTCCAAGAAAATAATGCATTTTTCCCAATACATCTGGTTTTGGACTCGCTTCCAAATCCCGGAGAAAAAAACACTGGCAAGATTGAAATCAAAAACCAAGTTCAACTTTCCCATATGATTAATATGTTTCTTCTTATTGCTCCAACATTCCAAACACTGTATCAAAGACAAACCTCAAACTGCTTAAAGCATGCTTTCCATTCTTGTCATCTTTAAGAACTTAGCTATACACCTAAATGTGGCACAAACAAATAAGCCTATGAAAGTGATTTCTAACAATCTCACAAATTCCAAGGGGCCTGTTTTATGAAACATCTTACAATATTCTGCCATTGATCATCTCATTGTAATCGTCTTCTAAAGACAATTCAAATGAGATATTGCAAACAAGAGCACTGCCTACAGGTGCCTATGCTCGGCTGTTTTTCCTAGTGAATAAAAAATCTAGGTAAAAAAAGTGGCATAATTGGCACAAAATGCATCAAGAGTTGTCCTACTTGATATTAGACGTCACTCTTTTGATAGTGATGATGTGTGCCGAGTTTTGAGTGAATGCTCTCAGTAGAACCAGAGATTTCACAAAATGTCAAAGTCCTCACACAAAAACAACAATGACGCCTAGGCTATAGCAAAACCTCTGGTTTTTTCTCCAAAAAAAAGCAAGCCAAAATGTAAGAAAACACCAGGTACAATTTGTGATATTGCCTCACAATTATTTTTTTCATCAGAAGTTTATTAAAACTGGTCTTAGATTTTCAGTCTCCTCTACGCACTGTGGAGACAGGTATAACTCAAGGTACATTGAAGCTTTAGATGCTCAGGAAATAATCCTATTCAATGTGGAATTGCTGAAGATGACACACACTCAAATGATAAAGTTATCTTACCCCTTCAAACTGTCAAAGAACTGAGTAATAAATCCATGTATGTGTAATATCTCATCTCTACAAAGCTGTACTATATATCCTGATTGTAAGGCAGTTTTCCACAGGTCCCAGGTCTGAGCTTCTTGAAGGTTGGAATGGCACAGCATTATGCTGACTGGAATGGGAATCATGTCCTTAAAATAACTTGAAATCATAAAATAAAAGGCAAGTTACTGTTTTGTTGTTTTTTCCTCTTTGCTTGTAAAAATTATTTTGATTTTTTTTTTGATCGGACGTTTTTGCTTTGTTTGATTAGTTTGTATGAATAGGGTTTGGTGACACTTTTGACCACTTTTTAGTCATATGGCCATGCCTGCAGACCGAGCAATAGATTTCTGGTATTTTTTGCACCGGAATTACTATTTAATTCAGCTGCTATCCCAATGTGGTGTAAGATTATCATCCCATTGATGGAAGCACAAGACATGCTTGTTAAACACCAATGTCCCAGTCAAATTTAATTCTGTATCTGCAAACCTAAATTCAATGTAAAGTTTCAATTTTCCACATTTTGACCTTGAAGAATTATCATTGTTCTTTACACATGTCATTGGTAAAAACTAAAAAGCCTTGTCTCAAGCAATACATATATGAGCATGTGCCTGACATTTCCAACAATTTTACATGATTGCAACATTGAGACTAAGATCATGCTGTGCATACACACAGTCTGATGGTAATCTTAACAATGCCCTCAATAGATAGCTACTGACCTAAAATCACTATCCACAACCCAAGATTAATTTAGATGGACTTGTTGATTGTCCTGGCTACTCAACGTCTTTCCATGACGCACCCATGAAATTGTTGGAAATGTCACGCACAGGCTCATATGAAATATGAAGACTCTACCACGAAGCAATTTAAAGTTAAGGCAAAAGCTTCTGTGGCTGACAAACAGACAAATTAATTTACAGAAAAGCGGATAGGACAAAAACAATATGCTGTCAATCAGTAGATTAGGGAGTACTGAATTGTCAGAAATGATATGTGCTGCAAGCCAAGGGGTTGAACACATGACATCTCAAGATGAAAAATTTGGAACTGTGCTTCATTGATTTCTTTGTTTGAGGAATATTGTATGTTATAAAAGACAAAATCCTAAGACCTCTAAAAACAATTCCCTAATGATTTATATAGACTTATCACCAGTTTACTGCTAAGATCTCATAACTACAGCTTATTTAAAGATGTATTTATGAAGTTTTAGAAGAAAATCAAAAATATGTTATGCAAGAACAAACTTATCATTTGTTCTATAATACTCACATATTATCCATCTTTCTATTGTATCTTGAGATAAATATTCACATTGTACCTACAAAATAAACAATCATCAGCATTAGAAATAATCATCAGTAACAATGCATTCGTAAATAGTCTATTGCCAGGATTATTTCAAAAACAGTTTCATATCATGTATGTAGGGTACTTTAAGGTAGTGGAACCATAATAGCTCCGCAACATTTTGGACCACATGTTCTTTCACAATGTAACCCAAGGTTTCCTAATGAAAATCATTAGGAAACCTTGGTTAACATTGTTAAAGTTCATTACCCCCCAAACATTGCGGAACTATTACAGGTCTACTACCTTAATGAAACAGAATATTAAAGAGAAAATCTTTTATGAACCTTGTCATACTGAACCCAGAATGTGTCTGCTTTGGCATAAGGTACAGACAAAGATCAGTCTGCACATATGTGCAGTCTGATCTCTTTTTTTTTCTACTTGTTTCTCTTTTAAGCCAAAAAGTTTTAATTCAAATACTGACTAAAAATATGAGCATTCAATGCTATCAGCAATACAATTTTAATGCAATTTTGCCAAAATATCTTATTAAGCATGACAACGGTCAAATATAAATAACAAAGTGCATTCTTGACTAAATGATTAACCTATCGAGAAGAACATAGCATAGCAAGATAAACTATGATGAATCAGTTTTTGCTTGCACTGTTAAATTAGATCATTATTTCTAAAGTAGCAATGGTTAGTTTCATGCAGTATAGGCTTACAGTGGTGTGGAGGGTACTTGACAAGTTTTGGATAGAAAGGTTCCACCATTGACTTAAAAAAGTTGACAGGTAATCCCAAAATACAGTCACAAGGGATTGGCTATTCCGTATTAGATGATGTATGCGCACCTAGCACTTCTGATTGTCAAATGATTTGTTTGTAAACAATATGCTGGAAGAGGCACTATTTTGTAATCTCTGAAGTTGTTTCATCAGTATGTAATCTTTTCCCATTTAGATTAATTAATTGGATGCAATTATAACTACAGATAAACTTCAGTAGCTCGAACACCTTGGGGACTTGATAATTTGTTCGAAATATCGGTTGTTCGACCAATCCAAAAAACTATAAAGGTAACAGAGGATGGGAATGCGCCACATCCGGTAATACATCGTATTTGAATATACGTATACTTATTTGGTTCTTAAATTTCACTTTTTTATTCACTGGTATTAAGGTTTCTAACGATTGGTCCACAGGATTTGTGTTTGAAAATGAATAAAGAAAAAAAATGATGAAATAACTTTCGACTAAAGAGTCTTATTGACTGTTGCATTCCCTTTGTTTACAAAAAAGAAGCTACCGTTTTATAATTCCTGTTACGTATGCGGCCTAAATTACAAGTGAAAAAGTAATTAAAGTCCAATTTAAACACCGTTCAAATGTTGAACTTAAAACATTTGTCGAGTATATATCTTACGTCAGTCTTTGAAAAAATGTAGATCCATCAAAATTTAAACCCCACATTTCTACATGAGTCGCTCGTTCGGACCCTTCTTGTCATACTTTCAAGCAGACGTTACCTATCTGTATGTTTTTGACATCGCTAAGTTAACTAGTTCCCAAATTTACAATAAGAGACAATATATAGTAATGAATTTAAACAGCAGATGGCCAAACAACAACTTAATTCAATTAGATCAATTTGTATTTTTCACGGAATGGGCAATTTTGATGCACGGTGCGTAATTGACAATAAGGTGTCAACAAGAGTTGTCCGCAGACAATGTAGCTCGCCCAAACAGCTGCTTGTCACAAACAGCGCTTGACCGAAGTTCAAAGTGGTTTCTTTCAATGTTAAAGTCCATGATCTAATATATATCTGTTTGGGTAGTAATTAAGAAATATTATTTTTTTTTTGTTTTAATTGCATGTATAAGGTTAGGGTAAAGTGAAAGCCTACAAGCAGATGAGGTTACCAATGGAATTTCTTTGTATCAAACATGAAGTTTTTCTTTAAAATTTTTCTAAGTCCACAAAAGGTCAAGATCAAGGTCATATTGTGAAGGACCTTGGTCTCTGTAGAAGCCTATCATCTAGTGAGTATGTGTATGAAGTAATAATGTCCCTGAGGAAAGCATTTAGAAAATATAAGCAAGGTTAAATTTTTGGTTAAAGATTTTCAGTTTAAGTTTTTCCAAGTCCATAAAAGGTCAAGGTCAAGGTCAAATTGTCAAGGCCCTTGGTTTCTGGTGAAAGCCTTTCATCTGGTGACTATGTATATGAAGAAATGATGTCCATAGGTTAAAGCATTCAGAAAATATAAGCAAGGTTAAAGTTTTTGGTAAAAGAATTTCGGTTAAAGAATTTCAAAGTTCATAAAAGGTCAAGGTCAAATTATCAAGGACCTTGATCTCTCACAAAAGCCTATCACCTAATGAGTATGTATATGAAGTAATAATGTCCCTAGGTTAAAGTATTCAGAAAATAATAAGCAAGGTTGAAGTTTTTGGTTAAAGTTTTCAGTTAAAGTTTTTCTAAGTCCACAAATTGTAAAGGTCAAGGTCAAATTGAGAAGGACCTTGGTCTCTGGTGAAAGCCTATCACCTGGTGAGTATATATGAAGCTATGATGTCCCTAGGTTAGAGCATTAAAAAATATATGCAAGGTTAAAGTTTTTGGTTAAAGTTTTTTGGTTACAGTTTTTCTTAGTCCACAAAGGGTCAAGGTCAAATTGTCAAGGACCTTTGTCTATGGTGAAAACGTATCACCTAATGAGTTTGCATATGAAGTAATGATGTCTCTAGTTTAAAGCTTACAGAAAATATAAGCAAGGTTAAAGGTTTTTTGGTTAAAGTTTTTGGTTAAAGTTTTTTTGAAAGGGTCAAGGTCACAGTCTTAAGGTCATTTCGACATGGATGTTGGTCTCAAATGAAAGCCTATGCCCTAATGAGTGTTTCTGTAAAAAATAAAGCCTCTAGGATAAATACTGATAGAAATAAAAAAACTTTAACCTAATGGGGACGCCGACACCGACGCTGATGCCGACATCCGAGGGTATGACAATAGCCATTCCAAGACTTTCGTCCCCGGCAAGCTAAAAAAGGATTACTAGGTGAAAAGCGTGAAAATTACTTGAATATGACATCTCATTATAAGCGATAGACCCTTTGTTCGATTTTTCCTCGTAGAATATAGAGCATTTTTAACTCCTGGACTGAAAAATGTGTTCAAGAGTTCGGCCGTCCTGGTGTACGAGTTTTCCAAGGTCGAACACTATGAATAATGAGTGAAATCTGCTCGGACTGAGATCCTTGTTCGAATTTTCCCTAGTGTTCAAGATTACCCATGTTCGATAGTGGAGTCTCGCTTTCGATTAATAAACCAGATTATCATACAGGGAAAAGTCTCTTGTCTATCGATATAAAATCTGTGAGTTCCTGTTAGCTATAATGATAGTTGACGGTGATATCACTCTATATTTTGGATGGCTCTGCCAAAGGGCTCAACACCTGCATGGTCCTCATTTGAATAGCTGATGATATCTTTTTAGAGTAAATACTGTGTATGGGTAATATGGTTGGTAAAACTATTTATGTTCATTAGTTTAGTAGCAGTGTTTAGTTACATGCAGTATGTACTTACTGTGGTAGTGGAGGGTACTTGACTTATTTTAGATGGCTCTGCCAATAGACTCAAAACCTGCATGGTTCTCATTTGATAAGCTGATGATATCTTTTTAGAGTAAATACTGTGTATGGATAATATGCTTGGTAAAACTATTTATGTTCAATAGTTTAGTAGCAGTGTTTAGTTTCATGCAGTAAGTACTTACCGTGGTAGTGGAGGGTACTTGACTTATTTTGGAGGGTTCTGCCAATAGACTCAAAACCTGCATGGTTCTCATTTGATCTGCAGAGGGTGTCTTTTTAGAGTAGATACTGTGCAAGGATAATATGGCTGGGATTAACACCTGAAATAATGCGGACATTGTATTACACGTTTAAGTTTTTGACCAAAAGAAAAAGAAATTTGTATTTTAATAATATGCCCTATGTCGCTGGAGTGAAATAGCCTTGTTGAAATTTTGGTATTACACAGATGCTATTACACAAATGAAATACCTATGCAAATGAGCTCAGAGCGAATAGCAAAGCTATTTTATAATCACAAATAGAAAGCCATGAATGGCTTGAGGAGCTCCACAGGCTTAAAATTCTTGTAAAGGCAAATAAATGTTTTGACTTGATTTTTAGTTATTTGAGGTTCTACTGATGTTGAAAATGATTTTCAAAGTTTGAACTATATAACAGATAGAGAAATGACCTCCACTCTTGAAAGACATATTTTTCATCAAATCAAAATGATTTTTGGCTGCATGATAATGGGTCACCCAAAGATCATACCAAAATTTTTGATTGATATCCATCAATTACATTCTGAGAAAATGATTTTCATAGTTTCCACTATTCAACTTGTTGAGAAATGACCTCCACCCATAAAATGCATATTTATCATCCAATCAAAATAATTTTTGGTACACTGATAAACTGTAACTGTAAACTGATAAAGGGTCACTCAAGGATCATTCCAGTGAAATTTGGTTGATATCCAAAAATTAGATTCTGAGAAAATGATTTTCAAATTTTACACTATATAACATATAGAGAAATGACCTCCGCCCATAAAATGCATATTTTCCATCCGATCACAATGATTTTTTGTAAACTGATAAAGGGTCACTCAAGGATCATTACTGTGAAATTTGGTTGATATCCATCAATTACATTCTGAGAAAATGATTTTCAAAGTTTCCACTATATAACATAAAGAGAAATGACCTCCACCCATAAAATGCATATTTTCCATCCGATCACAATGATTTTTTTGTAGACTGACAAAGGGTCACCCAAGGATCATTCATATAAAATTTAATTGGTATCCATTGATTAGAATCTGAGAAAACTCACTTTTTACCATATTTGGATATTAGCCACGCCCCTTAAATCCATGTTTTTCATTGGATCAAAATTTCTTGAACAACTTTGAAAGAGGGTCACCCAAGGATCATTCCTGTGAAGTTTGGTTGAAATTCATTCAATAGTTTCTGAGGAGAAGATTTTTAAAGAAAAGTTTACGACCGGACGCACGCACACACGAACGGACGGACGCACGTTGGACACAACGCCATGACAATAGCCCCAGTGGCTTTCAGCCAGTGGAGCTAAAAATTACAGCATAATCATATTGTGACCTCAGTTTTAAACAGGGTTATAAGTTTGGCAAAATAGAAATGTTGATTTTTGAGTATTTTGACAATATTTCACATAAATTGGGTCATATTATAAATAGAATTTAAAATTTGTGCTCATAAAATACAGAATTTATCAAACTCGTCATCTAAGCCAGATAAAAACTCGGCACAGCCTGATTTTTATCTGTTTTAAGATGACTCGTTTCATAAATACAGTATTCATGACCACTCATTCAATATCCACTATATCTATCATCTTTGCTTAACTGATCACCATATCCTGCTCACTTTAGCTTTGTTTTAACAAAATGCCAATTTTAAATGCCAATTTTTGGGAAATGCCAATTTTTGGGAAATGCCAATTTTTGGGACATACAACAAGTCTGGCTCAAGTGTCTCCCTCAATAAATTTAAAGAATTCAGGAAGTCTAGGCTTAGATCAGACTGCATGTCTATGCAGTCTGATCTTAGACTATTCTGTCTGCCCAATATCTGTGATTTGCAGAAATGTGTGAAGAACACCATGGGAAGGGTAAAAGAAGTTTCGAAAAATAATCTGAATACAGTTTGTATGAAACAAAGACAAGTTTTCACATGATATATTAAACTAGACATAGCGATTTATCATTGATTCTGCTCGGGTTTGTATGGAAATAAAGACATGTTTTTAAAAAGAGATATTAAACATAGCATTTTATCATCTATTCTGTTCAATCATATACAAAATATACTTGACAAAACAATCCTTGTTCCTCAGAAACAAGCAACCTACCCTCGAATGTGGCACAAATTCTTCAGACATTTTCTTCATAGGATTCTCATAGTCCAAAATCATCTGTCCTAATCTGGGGAAGGAGGGGTCACTGAAAAAGAAAAAAGGCAACTTGTCTGTATTCAGATAGCTAATGCAGGTAAAAAATACTGACAAATTCATCTTAGAGTCCCCAACTGCTAAAATTCAATTCTTAAATTTAGGGAATGGACTTTTTCTCCAAAAGTTCATGGGATTAGCCCAAAATTAGGGGTCATAGGCCCCTGCTTATCCTTATCCCTGTTCATGTGATTTAGGAAACTGTGATGTGCCCTAGCATATTGATGGCTCAGCGCGAAACAGTTCTAACTCCCTTTATGTTTATAGGGAGTTACAACTTTGGCGCTGAGCCATGCATAGAAGCTTATACATTTAATACAAAAGTATGAGTACTTTATAAACTCATTCACCGTTCATGAATGTATGTCTATGTGCAACAAATGATTGAATTTTATTTAAAGTTAATTTAATACTCTGTTTTTAATATAACGATCTCCTATCAACTTTACAATCATTATACACACATAGATTGTTACAAAGTCAAGGTCGTAACTCACCCTTGTCCGTGGAGATATTCATGTGCAACATTGTACAGAGATAGCACTGACTTTCTGTCATCTACTTTCGATACCAGAATCATTATACACACATAGGTTGTTACCAGATCTAGGTAGTTCTTTGTAAGGTCAAAGTTCAAAGTCTGTAAAAAGATATAAAGATTTTCCATGCAAAAGATTGAAATGAAATTGATCGATCAAGACAAAAGTATTGTGAGTACCTTCAAAGCAATAGGCACTAACAAAAGTTTATACCAATCGCTTAAATGTACTCAGTATGTTAAAGACTTAAAGAAGGCCAAACTGAAGACACTTTCACTTGATATTCTCCATATTTCTCAGACAAGTTTGCTAGTCTACATTTCAAGAAACATGTCAAAATATATCTCTAATCACTGCAGTTTTATTTGCAACCAGGAAATTATCATTTCACATAAAATATGCATCTTTTTTTTCTTAAATGTTCACTGACAGAATCAATTACAAGTTTTAATAATTGTCATTAATTGAATAAATAAATCAAAGCCCTGAAGGGCCTGACAGTCGCTTCAACAGATGTATTAGTTAAACAAGACTTGCTTTTTATGACCTTATCAGGGAAGGTTTTAGAAAGTATTGAAGGAAATGAAATTAATATTGAATTGTATATAACAAGAGATGTTTGTCTCTTAAAAATTAGATCTATTGAACCTCTCCACAATAAATTCTATGCACCTTTGAATTTTCAAAATTGTGACCTGTCACGCTAAATGGCAGGGGTGTGGAAATACGAGTTTTCTCCACTTGTCCCTGGACAAGTATTAGCGGATTTTCTACTCGTCCAGAATCAAAATGAACTTGTCCGCTAAAGAGTAAATAGAAAAAATTGAAAAAAAACATTGCCTTTTGATGAAGAAAATGCTGGTATGCAGCATTTTCTTCATTAAAAACAATGTTTTCTTCCCCATGATATGAACATTAGGATGATTTCTCTCTTAATTCTTTTAAGTAAAATTCCAAGATTTGCCCTGGTATTTACTTGTCCTTGGACAAGTGGCTTAGAAAAATTTACTTGTCCTCAAGTACAAAAGCCCGAGTCGGACAAGTCGGGCATGGGAATTCCACACCCCTGAATGGGACCTTATCCGAACTCCAAAAATCCAAATTTTGACAAACTTGTCAGACCCAGCGCAGGTTAACCAGATCCCGTATGCGAAAAGTGAATACAGAGTAAGATAGGGTAAATACCCCAGATTTAGAAAATTACATAAAAGTGAAAAGTGTCGGCCCTAGTCTGGCTGCGCGGACAGTACAGACTGACTAGGGTCAATATTTTTCACACATGCCATAAGGTTCCTTTGAGTGTGATGGGTCACAACTATACATGTACCTTTATCAATATTTGAGCTATGTGCAAGACAAGATTTGTACATAGACGGACAGACAGGCTGATGCCAGTATAACCCCTAAAACGATCAGGGTTCTCCTAAGAATAATTGGAAGCTGTAGTGGCAGCATCGTTGGAAGCTTACAATACAGTGTTTATGCAAGTAATTATAATTATGTGAATAAAAACATTTAGGAAAAGAATAAATTGCTCATGCTAATGTTTTTATGCATATTTATTGTACAAAATGCCTTAATTCATCAGTTTTGCATTATTTCATCAGTTTTTGACATAAGATAACTAAAATTTCTCTATTTGATGACCATTTTGAAGAAATTAAGCGGTGGGGTAGTTTTAAAGCTGTAGGGGCATAACACTGTTTTAGATGAAGCTGTAGTGGGGCTGATACAGCTTATTGGGCAGGGGAGAACACTGATGATCGTTTTGCGGGGGTATGGTTTATTGGGGTTTTACGCCGTCTTCAACTGCTATGGTCATACCGCAGAGACTGGAGCACCAAACCATGGATTCTAGTTTTTTTCATACCAGTACTTTCACAATACCCTAACCGAGCCTCCTGCTATTCCTCTACATAGGTTCACGATATGGGTGACATTCTTTTAGTGGAGCTACAAAAAGTTCTGCTGGGGTATAATAAAACATACTTGTCAAAACTTCTAACCGGCCTATTATTTTCTGTCACAAATGACATTTTGAGACGGGATGAATACAATCATCGGTTTTCATTGAACAGAATAAAAATTTTGGAAGTGAAAAGGATGAAAATGTTACCACTATTCTGGTTCAAGTATTTAAAAAAAAAATACACAAGTTTCACCATATCTCCTTATTTTGACTTTGATGGATTTTAACATTGGTGGGTGGAATATTTTGTGGAAAATTTGTTCATATCTGGGAAATATTCCATAGAATCAAATTCTTCTTTTGAGAATAATGCTTCTTTATCGATTGACTAGAAATGTTGATAGATAAATTTTTAAGAATATCTAATTTTATTTGGTCCTAAATCAGAGTTTCTGTCAAAACGAAGCGAATAACAACCGATGAGAAAATGGCGACTGGATCTATATGAGAGCGTGTCTGAATTACTGCGCATAACAACTATTTTTTCAATGCTTTCCAGGGCTCTCACTAGGGTTTTGAAAGTAGGATTCCAGGAAAAAGAAAAAAAGTTGGATCCAACACAAAAAAGTTAGATTCCATCATTATAAGGGTTGATTTTGTACCATGTAAAACTATGATATTGAAACAACAATTTATTAACCTTTTACTACACAATCCAATGTTTTAGTCACCAGAATGGTTATCTTATGGAAAACATTGATTGAAAAGAAAGAATTGCTTGTAAAAAACATTTTCTTCTTTTATCCCAATGCTTTTTTACATTTTTTTATTCATTTTTGGAGATGGGGTCAGTAGATGACAAAACTTTTCCCGGTTCAGTTTAAAACCATATAAAACCAATACATAAGCAAGTCTTTGAAACAGTCATATCTTCTTTTTGCCAGAAGTTAAAAAGAGGTCAAAAAATGTTATTGTATTTACTTAGACTTTAAAAAATCTCAACATATAAGTCAATGCAATGTTTCTCTTTGCAGATGTTGCCAATTGAGAGAAAAAAATCATAATTCATTTTCATTACAAAAGATTGTATGTTTGAACTGCATTGGTTATCTCTCTCTTTTTCTTTCTTTTTTTTTTTTTTTAGATTGAAATAATTAAACTTTCCGAACCACTTGTCTCTTGATTTGTGTTCACGTGTCTGATCAGTAGGCTGATCCGGAGCTTTCCATTTTCGAAATACGGTATCCGACGGAATTAAGCACATTCACGGTGTTTCAGAGATTCACCGGTAGTGGTAATTCGTTTCGTGTTTTTTTTTTTTTTTCGGAACATTTCTTTAATTAAATAATTGTTTTAAGTCAAAATACCGATTTTACAAAAGGTAAAAGAGATTCGGGACAGTTCGAAGGACACGGACTAATCATTTACTTGTTACGAACAAATCGGGTCAATTATGTTGTCTTACGATTGTCTTCGTCTAAATTGGGGCCCTGCTCGAATTCAATTACCGGTATATAATTAGTGAATCAACTGCTTCGATCAATATATTAATAGTTCACGTGTTTCGTTTATGCCTAATAATCGCCAAAACACATTGTCGGGCAGAGTCTAGATTCAATTCATTGGTAGTCAGGCTCCGCCTACAAGGTCTACGAATAACCAATTACGATTGGCTGTTGGCGTCAATTGACGCCACACCTACCGCGCCCATCTATCGGACTTCAGACATGGCTATTATCGATTTTTCACGCGACAGTTAGCCTAACTTACGTAAACAATCAAATACATATAACTCGAATACGCTATCGTGACTTGTGATTACAGTGCATTTCTATACGATCGGCGCGTCAAAATAGCGAATTCTACTTATACATGTGTATTATACACAGCCGAGAGGTTATGAGTCGGGACGCGTGCCTTAGAAAAACTTGTCGTCCGGTGGAATCCTTTGATAGGATTTTTTGTCGTCCGCTGAGAAAAGTTGTCGTTTCAGACGACACTACTGTCGTTTCCGAGAGCCCTGCTTTCAACGAAAACCCCTTAACTGTATATAAAAACAAATTGTGGTTACGAGTTTTTCGTTGAAAACCGTTGTTATTCTTTTTCTGAAACGCGTCTGTATTACTGCGCGTAGTGCACTATTTTTTCAATGGTTTACGAAAAAACTCGTAACTGCATATTAAACAGGTGTGGTTACGGTGTTTTTGTTTGTTAGTTTTTGTTTTTTGAAATTCTTTCTCTGCCTCATATGGCGTTTAAGAAATATGATGTATATTTCTTCTACAACTTTCATACGATCGCAAAATGTGGCATTATTTCGTTATGTTTATTACCATAAAGTGCGGACAAGAAATCAGAGATCTACTTTGTCTCAAAACAGAAATACAGAAGGCGTTAAGAGGTCTGTCTTTGACCTTTGACCTGTCCAGAAAACTTCGTACGGCCACAATAAGTCGCAGCGCGAGCGCAAGCGACTTAAAAATATATCTAATTGAAACAAGAGGACCAAGATGGTTCTAGACCGCTCACCTATGTCTCTTTGACCCCTGGGACATCCCATCAATTGGTAGATGTCATAAACGAGATAATTTCTACACAAAACCAAGTTTCATGAAATTTTGGCAAAAATTGTGGCCTCTAGAGTTAAAACATGAAAATTACCATTAAGACCCCTTTTCCTGTGGTATGGCAAGGACCTTTCCCATTTTTAATAGGGTTCATCCTTGTGGCTTCTAGAGCATAATTCTGACCAAGTTTCATGAAGATTGGGCCATATTTGTGGCTTCTAGAGCATAAACAAGAAGATTGTTATTAAGGCCCCTTTTCAGATGATATGGCATGGATCCTTCCCATTTTCCATAGCGTTCAGCCTTGTGACCTGGCCAACATTCTGACCAAGTTTCATGAAGATTGAGCCTTATTTGTGGCTTCTAGAGTGTAAACAAGAAAATTGTCATTAAGGCCCCTTTTCCTGTGATATGGCATAGATCCTTCCCATTATTAATAGGGTTCATCCTTGTGACCTGGCCAACGTTCTGATCAAGTTTCATGAAGAATGGGCCATATTTATCTTCTCTAGAGTGTAAACAAGAAAATTGTCATTAAGTCCCCTTTTCCGATGATATGGCATGGATCCTTCCCATTTTCAATAGGGTTCATCCTTGTGACCTGACCAACATTCTGACCAAGTTTCATGAAGATTGGACCAAATTTGTGGTCTCTAGAGTGTAAACACTTAAATTGTTGACGCTGGACGACAGACAACGAACGACAGACATTCAATGATCACAAAAGCTCAGCTTGAGCACAATGTGCTCAGGTGAGCTAAAAATAAACTATATTTCAGATCCAAAAAGCAAGGAAAAATGTAAAAAAATAATTTCTTATAGGGCTATCCCCCTAATAGTCTGGATGGTTGATGAAAACATGTTTCAAGTTTCATCCAGCTATCTTTCATAACAACAGAGACAGGGGTCTCGTTTGCCGATTTTTGGGGCCGAAAAAGTATCTTTTTTTCCCAATTCTAGGCTGAAAATTCCCAATAAGCAGCTAAATTTCCCCTGATTAAGGCAACACAGAATGATACATAGAACTGCCATCCTTGCCTGTAAAATTATCGTAAGAAACAACTCTCGAATGAATAAACTGTCAACCGAGAGTCCCGTATTTTTGTTTACATTTCCATTGATAACGATTACCGAAATAAGCCGAATGATATCGGATAGACTGGTACTCGTCGTTTTACTGTGTATTTTACCGTAGTAATAATCAGAGACGTGACCCAGTCTAGAATGAATGGCCAGTTTATTTTGCGGCTTCCATTGCCGTTATAGAGGAATAATAATTCTCCGGTATTCGCATCGAAATTTAACTACTTTGTTTGCTTTCATGAGTTGAAATAAAAACTCAACTGATTTCTAAAGAATTGTTCACTCGGAATAGTCATTATTTGAAATTTACCGTCTTGACAAACATGATCCGCATTTTAATCTTTTACCGTAACTAAGGGTAACCGTTCAGCATCCACGGATGCAAAATGTCGCACAATGAAAAATATTACAGAAAAAAGATCGGCAAAAGTGGCGAAAAATGTGCCAAAAAAGACACAATGTTTAAAATGCAAGCTTTAAGGGCCACAGATAAACAATCTACTTCGGACAATTTACAGACAGAGGCCATTCCTTCTACCTCTTCTGAGCCGGAGGGTAAGGTCCTCAAAAACTGATTGTTTTACGCAAATCCCTTTCAACTTAGGTTGCATTTTACCTTCAAACAGGGATATGTGGCATCCAATTTATTTAACTAACTTCACTGATTATACAAATGCGTAATGAAAAGCTTAGCATTTTCGTGTGAATTTTTATGGTTACAATATATAGAGAATTGCAAAATAGACACATGGACTTTTCATGGAAAAAAAGGCGTGTCATTTATTGGTTGACACATTTTCAATTATCTCTGGAGTATATTTGATGTTTTCTTATAAAAAATAATGTAGATGTCAGGTATCTACATTTATAAACCATTTTCCAAAGAAATGATGTGATTTATAAGCTTTTTTTTTATTTTTCCCAATTTTGGGTAAAACGCTGCTATTTTTCCCAATCTCACTGGCCCCAGGCCCAAGGCAAAAATATGCAGCAAGACCCCTGAGAGATATGACGAAGGTTGAAGTTTGTCATGCCAAACTCAAACCTATGCAAACAACACCACCAATGCCAATACAAATGACGTCAAGTTTATCACAATACCTCAGCTTTGATCCAAAAACACCTAAGCTAATGAAATCACATCCTATCTTAATCTAAGGCTATATTCTTAAGGACAATTTAGTACTATTGAAGAGGGGGTAAAGTCTGCCTAAATTTTCATTTCTCAATGAAGCCGTGTTGTGGGTACTTATTTTAATCATCAATTAGACGTTTCAAATGAGTAACAACAACATAGAATTTAATGAAGGACTAAGGATATTTCTAAATTTGATACCCAAAAAATATCATTAGCTCTGACTATTTTTCAAATTTGTATCAAAGTGGTGGACCCATAATAGTATTGAAACCTGTCTGATCACATGATTGTTTTTTTCATTGTTGACCAAGGGTTCCTAGTGAAATTCATTTGGAGACCTTGGTTATCACTGTTAAAGCTCATTACTCCAAAAATGTTGCGGAACTATTACCGGTCCACTACCTTAATGGAGAAAATGCTGTACTTTACTTACAATATCTAGATGGACCTGACAAGCATCAATGGTGGTCAAGAGGTCAGCTACATGATCTTTAAAGTCCATAATGTCCACAAATGTGTAGTAGTATAGAGACAGAGACTTGACAACATCACTCTTTATATTGTTGACTGCAACCAGCTGTTAATATGGATTTAATGTAAATGAGGTTCTTTACGTCTACTAGAATCGTAATTTTTGGAATCTTACCACAAACAAATGATATCAAGAATAATGGTAAATTTCTGTAATGCTTGGATATCAGAAATTAAAAACTTACACTTAACCCTTTGCTGTTTGATCCCTGCTTTTTACGTGCCTGTGATTTCATGATTGAGAAAACATTGTGAAAAAAGAAGAAATTGCTTCTGACAAGCAATTTCTTCTTTTTCCACACTATTTTCTACCCTACAGAATGGTTATTTTTCAAATTGAATCCACTGTAAATTTTTGTCTGCAAAACCTTTGAATTTGGACAGGTCCAAAATTTTGTAAAACAGGAAAGGGTTAAATAAAGACCTGCCGGTATCCATGGTCTTGAGGTAGAGGCTCAGAGTTTGATTCCCAAGAGTGGCTATCGATCTTGGTTCTTTCAATGGCCCACACATTGGTGGGAGTACTTGAGCACTTTCCAGGAAGCAAGAATTAGGAGTAATTAATCTAAGTTGTATGAACTTGATTCAAAATGCATGTAAATTAAACAGGTTAAGACCAAACTTGCTTATACCCTTTTATACTTTAACCCTTTGCTGTTTAATCCCTGCTTTTTATGTGCCTGTGATTTTATGATTGAGAAGACATTGTGGAAAAAGAAGAAATTGCTTCTGACAAGCAATTTCTTCTTTTTCCACACTATTTTCTACCCTACTGAATGGTTATTTTTCAAATTAAACCCACTTTAAATTTTCGTCTGCAAAACCTTTGAATTTGGACAGGTCCAAAATTTTGTAAAACAGGAAAGGGTTAAGACACTAATATACTAATCCAAATACATCCGATTCACAGTCATAAAATGCAGCTGCTTAACGTCAAAAGGGCAAACAGACTTAGACTTAGATCATAATAGCTATTTCTTCAACCCAAAACAAGATTATTTGAAGTTCAGCATTAAGATAAATTAAACTTATTTGATAGAATAATAACTTACTGCACTAGCTTTAGAATCTATCTGTGGGAACCGTCGCATCAAATATTTTGTGGCTGGTTCCAGTGATTTGTCTGACAAAAACGCTGGTTTATTGTCCGCTGAACCCAGCATCTAAAAGGTAATTTTATAATATAAACAATGCTAAAACATGGTGATTCACTGTTACATAAAGAAAATTGTCAATGTCAGAATTATCTTGGAATCTAAAATATACTGTTTCTATAAAGATTAGTACAAAAGCATCTACATCAAAGCGTGTGTTAAGTGACCCCTTTAGGAAACAACAAAAAGCAATCACTTTTGGGAATGGTCGCTTTATACCATGATTTCATAAAATAAAGACTGGTTGTTTTGTCATAGCATCTATAGATTCTAGCATAATTGTTACTGAATCCTACAATGTTTCTAACCCATAAGAATTGTCCCTCTGACGATTTTAATGGGTTCAAACATCATAAGATTCAATTGGAAACAATTTTCAGTTGGAAAATGTCTACTTTTTTAAAGATTTTGATTAAAGTGAAAGGACTTTTTAAGTTGGTCATTTAATGAAAGTGGTTGCTTAATAGAGATGGTCGTTCAAGTAATATTACTGTATATATGTAATAGATCTTTCAGCAGTTCAATTAAAGCTGCTCTTGCACAGATTGGGAAAATGTGAATTTTAACATTTTTCGTAAAATTAATCGGAATTAACTACCTCATCATGTTGAAGCCTTTAAAATAATAAGATTCAATCTGGTATTGCATCGAAAGAAAGGCCGATATATCCGAATTAAGGTCAAATTCATTCTGAAAAATAAAGTGACTACTAACGCTAAAAAAATGTTCTTCAATTTCGAGCCAACTATTTTCGCTTGACATTCTGCATGTTTGTCTTATTCAATAAAAGATTAAGGTTAAAGTATTTGCCAGCTGGAAACTGCATATCAATACAAGCAAAAATGAAAGAATATTCACGGAAAATAACGATTTTGTAATATATAGACTAGAAATAAATAGACTGGATCCCTCACTGATCTTGCCACTTCGAAAAAATAAGTCAAAAAATTATTGAAATACGTTGTTTTTAGTGCCAATGCTTTGGGCTATTCTGAAAAGTCTAAAAATACACACATTTCCAAATCTAAGAACAAGTTTTGTATTTTTTCTATGAAAAACAGTGAAAGAGCAGCTTTAAGATTAAAAAATGTTTTGCCAAATTGGTTCTAGTCTTACCCTTGTCATGCTGAACCCAGAATATTTTTGCCTTGGCAGGAACTATAGACAAATATCAGCCTGCACATAAGTGCATGTGCCTGTATTCCTTTTTTGAATCCATAACAGATGATTTTTTTTATCATTTTTTTTTTTTCAAAATGATTAACTTTTCAAAATTAATGCATCCAGTGCTTTGAGCACTTTGATTTTGTTGCACTTTTGCAAAGATATTTCAATTCAGCATGACAAGGGTTAAGAACCTAATTATAATACCACAATATAATATTGTCAATTTTTATGAACTTTTGCAAATTGAGACTTCTCATTCATACTACATTGTGTATTTGAAAAATGTTGTAAATTTGCCCAACACTCAAAACTAGCATATGGTCAATGTAATTTTAATTTTTTCTTGACCATATCATATTCAATATGTGCTTCAGAAAATCAATTAGGGACCACAGAGGCAAAAGCCTACCAATGGTTATGACGCAAGGGTCCCAAGAATATACTGAGCGACTTCAAAAACGCAACAAAGTAAATTTGAAATTTGAGTACAGAAAACTAGATTTGTTTTAACTAAATTAAGCTAAAATCATACAAAGAAGATACACTGTTGAATCCACTTAATCTTTATTTGATCCGACGCTTTGGTTTGTTTCGGCATTACAATCTACTGATCACTCTTTCTTTGTCATTTCACTTGTCATTGTTGAATGATTTAAACTAGAAAGCCATGAATGGCTTGAGTCGCTCTACAGGCTTGAAATTCTTGTATTAGCAAATCTTAGTTTAGACTTGATTTTTTTCATATTATGGGTTCTACTGAAGTTGAAAATGATTTTCAAATTTTATGATAATAGGTCACCCAGGGATCATATCAATCATTTTTGATTGATATCCATCAGTTACATTCTGAGAAAATGATTTTCAAAGTTTGCAATATATAACATATAGAGAAATGACCTCCGACCATAAAATACATATTTTTCATTTGATCACAATAGTTTTTTGTAGACTGATAAAAGGTCACCCAATGATCATTCATGTAAAATTTGGTTGATATCTATCACTTATATTCTGAGAAAATGATTTTCAAAGTTTCCACTATATAACATATTGAAAAATGACCTCCGCCCATAAAATACATATTATTCATCCGATCACAATAATTTTTGGTAGACTGATGAAAGGTCACTCAAGGATCATTCATGTAAAATTAATTTGGTATCCATCTATTAGAACCTGAGAAAAGACACTTTTTACCATATTTAGAAATTAGCCAAAGCCATTAAATCCATGTTTTTCATTGAATCAAAATTTCTTGAACAACTTTGAAAGAGTGTCTCCCAAGGATCATTCCTGTAAAGTTTGGTTGAAAGTCCTCCAGTAGTTTCTGAGGAGAAGATTTTTAAAGAAAAAGTTTACGACCGGACACACGGACGGATGGACGCACGACGGACACAACGCCATGACAATAGCCCCAGTGGCTTTCAGCCAGTGGAGCTAACAATCAGAAGTGTTGAAGGTAGTTAACGATAGACATTTCATAGACTGTTAAAAGAAATGAAATCAACTCACTCACTTTGCAAAGACTGTACCCTCAATTGAGTATGTTAAAAGGCAATTTTTTTTTTAACATCGTTAACCTCAATTAGACCTAACAATATTGATTTATTCCACCAATATTTGAACATCTGTAAGGTAGGACCATGCCAATAAGGACTTTCAGACTACTTGACGTATTAAAATGACGTTAGTGTCATACCGTAAACTCGCTCAAAATGTCATCTCAGTGCAAAGAGACATGTATGCAAAGGAATAAAAAGCGTGAACAGGCTTTGTTTTCCAAAAATGCATTCACATGAACAACGTTTGTGGTTCTACGAAAGGAATGTAAAAGCATGTAAGTGATGTCTATTCTTGTCAAAAAGACGACCTTTTGGTTTCGCCTTTGGACCAAACGTGCTAAAACACAGTAATGATGATTTGTTTGACCTCTTGATTCATTCAACTTAACTCTGTAATTTGTTTGGCCTTCTGGTTTCATTTGAAAAGGAAATATCGTCCTTATTGGAGGGCTATGGAGAAATTTCAACTTTTGTGGGTATGTTTAGAATTGTCGCTGTATTGCATTTTAGTGATGTTTTTAAGCATTGTGTTTTTAAAGTCGCTCAGTATAATTGAGAACAGCATGACAAGAGTTGACTTATCAATAGATCTGCTGAATTCCACCATTCAAACTGTTTTTATTTTATAGACTTCATTAAAAAAAAATCAAAGAAGGTATGAAACTTTTTTTAACAAAAGTTAACAACACACAAGTTAGTTAGAGCTAGGTTATAATGTAGTAAAATGTCAGCTAGTTTGTCATTTTTTTCTATTGTTCTGTTTATGACATTTTTCAACAATTCTAAATATTCATCAAGGAGAGACTTAAAGCAGAAAGGACAACCATGCCCCCTTCTAGAGAATCTTTTTGGCATAGATTATCAACAGATTGAAAATTTAAGACTCTAACCCAGGACTCGCGTTCTGAAATCTGAAATCTGGGATCTAAAATCGAGGGGTCAATGACCCAAATTTTTGTGGGTCAAACCAAATGTTTTGGGGGTCAAGACTTGTTTGTAGGGAGTCAAAGTTTTGCTAAGTAAACTCAATCAGCCGCCTGCATGTTCATCTGGGTCCTTTTTAAAACATCCACATTTAAACACCCCTATGACAGGGATCTTTGAATAAATGTTTTGAGTCCCTTCTTAATGTGTAAAGTATTTCGTTTTTGCTTAGATGGTAAAACAAGTTAAACAACAACTTTGCTGGGAAATAGCTAATTTACATCCATTGAAAGTCAGACTCCTCCCACTCCGCTACGTCTTTAGATAATCAATTCCGATTGGCTGTTAACGCTTTATAACGCCAAGCCTACCGCTGTAGTTTACCTGATTTCAGATATCACCATTATCGATTCTTTTCAACCGACAGTTACTTCCGTAAACAATGTTGTGTTTATAAAGTGTGTCATAAGATAGACATACAGCTGTTTAACACACAACGCAAGGTTATATTCGACTCATTACCTAAATGCGGGTCAAAAGGACACATCAGACACGTTTTTTGGGGTCAAAAAGGGTTATTTCAGAAAATCTGTGTTCCAGGTTTACGGGTCAAAAATGAGCCCTGTAACCAAACTGTGCTGGTGCGCTGGCTGTTCTGAGTCTATACTATGCTTAATTCTTGGAAATTTCATTAACAGACTCATACTGAATGAATTTTTTCAATTTATTTTACAAATAACACAATATTTATATATGCATTCTACTTCTTCTTAGAGCAACCATACCAAATTCTTAATTCGAGAACAAGAGTAGCTGTTTCTCATTCATAATGATTTTTTGTTCAAGTTGAAAAAAACAAAATGTTCAATCACTACCAAAAGACAATGTGCCAAAATTTGCAGGGCTTGTGCCAGTGTTTGCAAAAAAGAAGTCATTGACACTTAAACTATTAAATTCTGGGGATCAAAACTCATTCTAAAGAGTCAAAACAACAGAAAGTGCAAATTGTGGGTAGAATTTAACAGGTTTCAGTGTGAATTAACCTTTTCTTGTAATATCATCAAGGCGAAAAATAACAAGAAAAAAAGTAGTGTACAAGATACATCTTGGAAAATTTGAGTAATGAAACCAAGTTTTGGCCTTTGGAATTTTCTCTCTAGGGGTCAAAATGAAATGACCCCCCACCCCTTGGAGAAATTTCTAAGGGTCAAAATATGATATTTTCAGATATTGGGGGTCAAACCCCTGGTTTAAGGGTCAAAAATGAGCCCCACTTAAGATTTGTCAATAACACATTTTGTTAACAAAGATGATCTGTGCTGTCAAACAGACTACAATACATTGTTTTCATACATAAATGAACAGAAAAAAATTAACTTGCAAGTCAAAAACTCTCAAGCTCATAATTAAAGCTTAATTCAAAGGTACAACCTTTTGGATGTAACAAAAAATAAACATCAGAATAATAAATTACATGAAAGCAAATTGTTTTCTGCTTAGTATAGACACAAACATTCAAATAAATCTAAAAAAACACGTAGCAATAGGACCTTGGTGGTCCTATATAGCTCACCTTTTATATCATTAACTCCTCCCTCAGCAAATTTAGATGTATATAAAGATAATTAAATGACCATTTAATATCCAGCAAGAAGTCTTATGATTATTTGACTATTCTGAACAAGTTCTAAAGAATTTCACCATTTGACAAGATAAACTGACAAAATTTTGGCCCCTAGAATGGATATAAAGCATTTAGCCCCCTTTTCCTGTATTTTCTTATGGGATGATACATTTATAAATATAATTCATCTTATTCACCAGACAGAGATTCTGACGAAGTTTTGTGAAGATTGTACCAAAAGTGTGGCTCCTTGAGAGTAAACAAGAACTTTTTCATTAAGGTCATTTTTCCTCTGTTTGGATCCTTCCAAATTGAAAAAGGGTTCACCATTGTTACATGACACACATTCTGACAAGTTTCATGAAGACTGAACCATATTTTGTGGTCTCTACAGTGTAAACAAGAGAATTGACATTGAGGCCATGTTCCTGAAATTTCAAATATATCATTCTCTTTTAATTGTATTCAGGCTTTGGACATTAAAATCATTCTGACCAAGTTTCATAAAGGTTTCTTGATATTTGTGTTCTTTTCAGTGTAAACGAGAAATTTGTTTTTAAGGCCCCTTTTCCTGTAATTTCAAAAGTATCCTTCCAAATTCTCCCTGGATTCTTTCTTTTTACAGAAAATATTCTGACCAAGTTTGACAAAGATTGAGCCATAGTTGTGGCCTCTGGAGTGTCAACCCTTAAATTGTTTATTTCTTACAACAGATGATGCATAAAAGGCAATGGGCATTCAATGATCACAAAAGCTCACCTATAGCATGTTCAGGCAAGGTAAAAATAGTATTATCAAAGATGTTTTAGTCTGTTCAGTCAGAATACAGTTTACTTTCATGAGGCACCGAACAATGTAACAAAATAGAAAGCCACAACAAGGCTTTGATATTGGAAACACACTTGTATAAACAATATTTAGAAACTTGACAACAACTGTATACTTACACACATCTATTTCATAAATGAAGGGGAAAGAGAAAAATAGCAATAAGAATTAGCACATGTAACAGATTTAAAGGACATTGAAAATTTGAAGTACAAGAGAGAAACATCAAACGATACATGAAAACCATACACATTCTGACACTAAATACAGTGTTTAAAATTTGTAGAAAAAAAATACTGTCAAAGCAAAAGGTCTGTAATTACTCTAATAGAACATATATAGACTCTCTTAATACGGGAAAAGTAACGCAAAGCGCCCGAAGGGCGCTTTGCGGCTTTTCCCGCTTCTAGATGACGCGTGTAAAACATTAAAATAATCAAAATCAAAATGAAATACATATACCATCAAAGTTTAATTTTGTGTCGTAATGGCGGCCTACACGGAGGATGATGATCTCGCGAGATAACGCCATTTTGTTTTATTATTTATTTTAATTTATCAACATTTTTTTCTTCGATTTTATTCCTGTCGATCATTATCAAAATTTAGATTGTTATCGTAAAATTAGGATAAGAATCAGCCTTACATGTAAAAAGTTACACATTTTTGCTTAGAATCTCGTCTGGATGACGTTTTCTTTTTACCCTCCGCAAATGACGTCATTCTACACTTTGGGGAAAAAAGACGCTATTTTTTCCCGCTAAAACAACGTAATTGTTGTTGTGCTTTAACGTTGGGTTAAAAAGCGGGATAAGACTTGAAAGAGATTAAATCTATAGCAATATTCCCGGTTAAGACTTGAAAAAGATGAAATCTATAACAAAATTCGCAGTTTGATTTTTTAAAAAAATGTAAATACAGCTATTTTAGCTAAAGCTTTGCCGGTCAACACCTTGTCGGAATCGCATCCTTTAGGATTTAGACCTGACACAGTTTCTATAATATGTGCGCCCATATTCAAAGTTACATATTTTACGAAGAGAACCCAATAAGAATTGTTTTGAGTATCTTTCACTAATATTATGTTAATTTCTTCCGATGTTAGCGCTTATCTATTCTAAATGACAGTGAGTGTCGAAATCCATCTAGAAATAAATGAGAAAAATCAAATAGCCATAGATTTGATAAATAGCCTATTTTGGTTTTTTGAAAATTAGTGATCATGTGCATGTTTTGTACAGCACCTGGGGATGTTTATTTCACATTTTAACTGTACTTATTTTTTTTATTGAATTTGATACATCATTCACACATGTCAATACCGCAAAAGTTTTGGGTGCAGGAGCCTTATAGGGGACTTCGGCACAGGTAGTGATGACGTCATCAAAATATGAGTGGTTGGCGTTTCCAACCATTTTTACATACACAAAGAGCAAAAAATCCAATTTTCAAGTAGTAAAATTATACATTTGTAATGATTTATTCCAAGTGATGAAGGTGTCAACATGTAGATAAATCACCCCTTCTTCCGGTTATGCAGTTGTCATCATGTGACAATGTCTTTGAAACGAATTATTTGTGTCGAAATATAACCACCCGGAGAGTCATACGAATCCCAATGATTCGTAGTTGAGCAACCAAAGTATCAGAAATGGGACACGAATAAAGCTGTATTTACGGCATTTTTGGCCACACAGCAATGAAATATGTAAGTTTGAATTTCAGTGCTGATTTTTTTTTGATTTTTTTTTTATCTCAGTAACGATATTCATCCCGTCTCAGAACATCCAAACATAGATTTAAGTTTTGTATTTATCCTTAATGGTCTTAACAACATAAATCCAGTCATTTTAACCTAGGATTAATGTGAATCGTCCAAAGCTATCTAAATATTAAATCCAAATTGATAAAAATGAAAAAACACACACGTTTAGAAATTAAGGTCATGTTAGATAATAAGCGAACGTTGCAAATCCAAGATATTCGGATGAAGCGGCTTTTCGAACACATACTGTTAGGTACAAAACCCTAACAGAGAGTTTACATTATGCGACATGAAATACATTATCGGCACTCATCACACAAACATGTTTCATACAGATTGTCATTCCTAACCCATTGATCTATACTACACGGCGAATCTCTTTGATCTGACCATAACCGGATGCGCCAATCAATATTGTCAATGTCATAAAACGGTAGCCGCTTATCCCACACACGTGCAAGGGTCATTTAGATCGCCCTTACTTACGCAACGTTTTATACCACATTCCTAATTTTCTTTGATCTGCATCAATCAAGCCATGTCATTTGCCACTGATTGGTTGCTTTCATTATGACACATCTAGTCTTTGAGTCCAATGTGTGAAAGCTTGATTTACACATCAAATATTATGCTTAATAAGACATGGAAATAATATGCTGTCATATAAAAAGTCAAAATATTCCACATGCTTCAAAACATTGCAACTATATAATTGCAAAATTTGACTGATTATAATCCTCCGAAGGCCATCTCGTTGATATTATAGAACTATAACAGTCAATCAAACACACACTTTTTGTAATCTTTGTAATAATTAGCAGAAGTGTAGAATTTCAACCAATCAAATTATTGATGGATCCTGAGGGGGATTGCAGTGAGGGGTCGAAGATGTGTCATTAAATCATCATAGAGAAATTCGATTTAAACTGGGCACTTATAGGAAAAGGCACCATCTATATTTTAAGTTCCAAACCTCTTTACAGAAATCCTGTATCTACCACTGCAAATGATAAAAATGTTTTCGAAATAATAAAATCAAATTCATTTATAACTAACTATATTCATTCATTCATTCATTCATTCATTCATTCATTCATTCATTCATTCATTCATTCATTCATTCATCCCTCCCTCCGTCCAACCATTCCTCCATCCTTCCGTCCATACATCCATCCGTACGTCCGTCAATCCATACATCCGTCCGTCGCCGCCGTCATAGCGCAGTTGCGTCGGACTGTCAATTTAGAGGTCCCGGGTTCGATCCCCGACGACGGCACTCATTCTTTCCGACTATTTGTCTCTCACCAATGGGTTGATAATCGTGGACCTATGCGTGACAGCAGCTGGAGGCTAGGAAAGAATGTGATGGTTGTACTGGTTAGAGAAATACCAGGAATCCATTGTTAGGTGCTACGGCCGCCGGGATATAACCTGACTGAAATAATGTTGAAAGCGGCGTTAAACTCCATGCAATCAAAAATCAATCCACCGTCCTTCCATACATCAATCCATCCGTCCTTCTACCCGTCCATCCATCCATCTGTCCGTCCTTCCGTCCATTCGTTTGTTTGTAATTTCGTTCGTTAGTTTGTTCGTCCGTCCGTCTGTTTGTCCGTCTGTCCGTCCACCTGTCTTACTAGCCGACTTTGAATTCATACGTCAGTCGGTCATGGAACATTGTTAGTACCATAAAAATCTTCAGTTTGAACACTTTGTATTTAAACAGGTCAATTAGCCCAAATCGAATACCTTTGCACTGTTTTCAACAAGGTGAAAGGGTTTGTCTAACAAATAATCGATAATGACACCACTTGTCATTCAAGAATCAATATTTCCTAATTAGGGAATGTCATTAGGCATCTAAGGAAAATTGTAACATGCCGAAATATTTTGTTATAGTGTTACAGATATTGTTTGGATGTATAATGGCTAAATTTTGAGTGATTGGAAAAGACTATCAATGCCGATTTACCGAACGATTTTGTTCGCATAAACAAACAAAACATAAACCTATTTTTTTTTTTATAATAATAAGATATTAAAGAAAAAATAATAATCAGGATTTAATAAAATCAAGATAAATCAGCGGTAAAAATGATAAATGTTTGCAAAAAATCAACCAAATCGATGTTATTCCTTTTTGATAGTGGTGTTTTCAAAGCATGGTTATTAATTCTAAATTCGTGTTATTTTCTTTATAAACATGTTTTCTGAAAAGTTCGAATGATTTACTTTTCAAAAATGTATTGTTTTGATACCCTTTTCGTCAAGTAAAGCGAAAAAAGTGATTTAGATTGGGCAATATTTACATAAATTAAATAGAGCGAGGCGATTCAACGCCAACCATTTTTATTGGCTAGTGGGCTATGACGTCATACCGAAGTTCCCTATTGTTAAATTCGGTAGCTTAAGTTGAGTACATTAGTAAATCAAGAATGGTTCTTTCTCCAAATTACTTTTCCTGTCTATAGGTTAAACCTATTATTATATTAATAATCTAGAAGGCCCAAACCTGAAGGGTACCCATTAAACACATTTCCAATCGCTGAAAAGTAAAAAAATCGGGGGGGGGGGGGTTCAGTGCGAACAAACTTGGGTACGAATGGGAGATAAACTTTATGCCTTAAAACTTTTGGTACAGACAGTTTTCAATCATGTCTGATCATTCAATTTTACGTAGTTCTTAAAAAACAGTGGATCTAGCTCGTTTAAAACCTATATTGTGCAAGAATAAAGCAACCTAAATAAACGAAAATTATCAAGTGAAGGTTTACCTTTTTAATGTTGTAGATGCGAGTCAGCATTCCCTGACCTCGATCATTTAGGATTGTCAGCTTCTCCGCCAGCTTTTGCTGACTTGGAATCATTGCACGAGACATCTTTGATTGGATGTTAGGCGAAAGTTTGGTTGTTATATTTTCATAGTTTCGACTCCATTACTTCCGCGGTTCAGATCGAGGCTAACATAATGAACACAATGGAATTTTATTTGTGCAAAGGAAATTTCGCCGTATTTGACGACCTACGTTTGCGGGCTCCGTGAGGGGTGCCCATGCATTTGCCTGCAATATCGGGCTACCGGGTGCCAGTCAACTCGTTCCTCTGTCAACTCGTGGCGATTTTGGTCAACTCGTTCCCCTGAAATAGTCAACTCGTTCCCCAATCGATTTTTCCTCGGTCAACTCGTTCCCCCTAAATCATTGTAAATTTTATAAGGATTTCTATCCCCCTTTTTGTTTGAAGATGTTATCAATATTCTGAAATATTTTTTTTATACTTTTATGAAAAAAAAATAAATAAAATAGAAAAAATACAGTAATACTAACCCTTTAACCTAAAACGAGGAAACCGATTTTCCGGAAAAATTGAATAGAAATCAAAACAATGTACATTTTACAAAAAAGGGAAATACAAACAATAGTCATAAAGAACAAGAAACAATATTGTGGAATTGAAGAAAATAACGCATTCTTGATTTTTTATTTTTATTTTTCAGAACTTTTGAATGACCGCCTATATCTAAGATGAGAAAAACATTGATTTGAAATTCAATCGCAATCTATCAAGAGATAAAGACAAAAACCAAATAGATTTTAATTTAGTTTTCATTAAATTGATAAAAAAAGAGAGTGCGTTTCTGGTTTGGCAAAACACAGACAAGATCGTGATAACAGCTTGTCATTCAAATAGTCGCTACATTATTTTGGACGTGCATCCCACAATTCACATGCTCAAAATTACCCATTCTCGCTCTGTGTCATAATGTTGCCTTTATATAAATTTTAAGTAATGTTTGAACTATTAGATAAATTTAAATAAAAGAAGTAATTCCTATAATTGATGCCCTGCTTTTTATCTTTTAAAAATGTATTTGCCCATTAAATGATTCACTACGATAATTGAGTGAAATAATGGGGGAAAAGGAGAAATGTGTTTCAAACATGTTGCTCCTTTATAAAAAAGAGAGAACCAAAACACTACGTTTATAGAATTAAATAGATCATTATACATTAAAAACCAAAGTGCATTTAAGATATATCTGCGACATTTTTTAGCTACGTTGAGTATACATTTCTACTAGTCATCCTTATAAATTATCCACAAATAGCAAATAAGGAGGAAATGGAAAGATACGGTTTGTCTCAGATTTCCGGGCCATTATTTTAATCATCAACATCAGATGGCTGCTAGTATATTGACGGCTTTTTCAAGAAATATCTGTATGGTTGATAAGTTGACTGCATATGAGAGTTGTCGTTTGTCGGTAGCACGAGAGTATACAAGATAATCGACAGAAGTGTGAAATCAATTAAAGGTGTTGAACACACTTTTCACCTCATTTAAAGAGCGTCGTAGTAATCTTGGTAAGTCCAAGACTGTGATTCCATCCGTATCCGCACGACTTTCTTGTGAAAACAAGAGAATGAAATATTATCAAAAGAGGGTTCAGTTGATCATGTTCCTCAAAGTTTAAAGAAACTATGTTTTTAAGTTTTCGCAAGTGATAAGAAAAATATTCAATGAGTATACCTCGGTTAATTCTACCCGAACTTAACCTCTGTGGAAAAAAATGCTTAAATAAGAATTACCGACATATTTTATCAATTAACAAAATATACAAAATTCAATGACGTTTGTCATTTCTATGAAAGCACGCTCAAAACCGAGTAGGAATAATTAGATTGTTTTCATCTAAATAGCAGAGGTCAGATTCGGGTCAATAGAACCGCGCTTTAGGCATACTAAATTTCAGTCTAATTAAAGCTATGGCTTAATCATTACAAGAATTTATACACACAATGGAATTTCAATTCCGATCAGCGGATTGACAAACGTCGCTGACGCCAAACTACGAGAACGTTTCTTAAAAGTTTTTTTTTTACTGTGAGTCAACATTTTTCCTTCATCTTTTTTCTCATTTTTACCCTCTGCCAGAAAGAACCTCTTGATTTGCAACAGGTCTAATTCGTGGGTATCTTTACTATAATGAGCGATTTCCCCTTTGCCTGATATTTTCATTTAAACATGTGTGACATCACAGAATATTTCCCATTCTTCAAAATTAATACAAATGAAAACAGAAATATTCACGAAATAACGTTAAAATCATGATTAACTTGGAAATGGACTTAGCCGGAAAACAGATATTCTAGTAGTTTTTAAAGGGGTCAATAAATCGCAGAATAACGATCTTCAAAATTGATAAGATAAAGTTTGCATTAACATAACATTCCATTCAATATTATAAGAACTAATCCGTTGAAATATCACTAACAAATACGATGATTTTTTTTAGGAACGAGTTGACCGAGGGAAAATCGATTGGGGAACGAGTTGACTTTTTGAGGGGAACGAGTTGACCAAAATCGCCACGAGTTGACCGAGGAACGAGTTGACTGAGGAACGAGTTGACTGTAAGCCGGGCTACCCGGAGAATAGGCTTATCACGAGTTCTGTATATTCAACCTTTCAAAGTTCTAGGCTTTGCCTACTCATTGAATGCTAGTGGCCGCGGGATTCAGACCGCCGGGCCAGCAAGTCACGGTGTCCCGGGACTGCCGGTGCCCCCTGAACTTCCCAATTATTTCATTTTCATGCAGAATTGTATATATCCCTTCTCCTGCTTTTCACGACATACTCTTGTTGTGAAGAAAACTCTGGCAGACAGTGAAGACTAAGATCAGTCTGCACAGTTGTCCAGTCAGGCTGATCTTAGCATGCAATCCCCTGGCGGCATGCCGATTATCCTGGTGTACTATATTCAAGTTCCGTGAATGCTAATTAGAATTGTCACCATTTTAAAATCAAGACGAGACCCTGTTCCAAACTTATTAGTTTTAAGACATCATGCAATAGTTAAAGTAACCTGAAAATTTAAGGTGAAATCGTCCCTTTTAACTGCGTGAACTTGATGTAATTTTAATATTCATAAAGCTACCCGGGATGATTAAAATCCACAGTGCTCATATTTCCGTGAATCCTAAATCAAGCAGTTCCTTAAGGTTCATGTAAAGTGTTTGAGACCCAATATTTAGGGCTCCTCATTAGCCAAGAAAAAGCAGTATGTCCAGGTATATTATATATCAAAATGAAGCTATTCGTGAGCACAAGCAGTTAGGCGACATAAGACCGCCATAGCTATAGCGGTATAGCCAAAACATTGTGGAAAAGGGTCATTTTGTAGAGAACAAGCAACTGCATGACGGTTGCAGAGAATTGCTCCGTATTTTAACAAAGTACAGTCTGAAGTACCATCCAGGTAGTGCTACAACCTTAGATATAAAACTCAGGCTCAAAAGGCTCTTTTGAAACAATCAATTTCCATTTATTTTGTCAACATACATGTCAAACCGGTTTGGTCTGTTTTCAAAATAGATGTAAGGTATGGTGCAACATCACACCATAATATTGTGAAATATTTTCTGCGATTTATTTCAAATTATAGTTTTTTTTAATTCAATGATCTACAATATTACAATATATTGATCATTCTGTGAAATAAAAATTGATATATTGCTAAACAACCTTACAGGTATATAAACAATTAATGTCTATTTATGTTGTGATAACACACCATACCCTAAAAAGATCTACACGTTTTCAAAATCAGAATGACATATATGACATATGTGTTTATAAAATGAGTCAAAATAAATTGCTTGCATAACTACGTTTTTGGGCTGAGTTTTATACCAATGGTTTTAGCACTACCTGGATGGTACTTTAGGCTAGACTTCGTTAAAATATGAGCCAATTTTATCCAACAGTCATGCAGTTGCTTGTTCTGTACAAAATGACCCTTTTCCACAATGTTTTGGCTATACCGCTATAGTTATAACAGTCTTATGTTGCTTAACTGCTTGTGCACATGAATACCTTCATTTTGATATATAATTTTCCTTGGCATACTGCCTTTTTCTTGGCAAATGAATGCCCTTAAAATTGGGTCTTAAACACTTTACATGAACCTTAAACAGAACTAAAGTAATGTATGGCCTCAAATTTTTCACCATAAGTCACATAATCATCACTCATTGGGATTTACAAATAACAGATACTATCAGTCTTTATTTAAAGATTTACAGTTTCCTAACACAACAAAAGTACTTAAAAATAAGGAATTTTACAGGATTTTAGCGTCAGTTACCGATTTCAAGTGATTTAAGGTATTTTGAAAATAATTTCTTTCATTTATATTCATTATTCATGATCTTTTATCAAAATAAAGTGAAAACATTACTGAAATTACAGTAAGTAGCTCTAATTGACCATTCACGGAAATATGGTCACTCACGGAAAAAGGGTACAACAAGATACTTCTTCAGAATTTTCTATGGGGAAACGAAACTTAAGTTCAGCAGGAAAAAAGGTTAAATCTGTGTAATAGTAGGAAATCAATCCCCTGTAACATGTTCGACAACCATTTATAGAAAGCCTAGAGTTACCGGCCGCATAATCGGAAAGCAGGACAATTGCATTCCGTCATTTTCTAAGAACGTATTTCGTGGTTATTCAGTGGAATTTGGGGAGAATGGACATTTGATAGAATAGCATCTTCAAAAAAGATTGCGTTTTTCTGAATGCCGATTGAGATTATGTAACTGTTGCCGGATTATAGATCTACATTCTGTGATTTGTAAGTGTATTTATCCAGTTTTGTAACCTTGATTGAAGTGTATATTTATAAAATTCAGGGAAGTACACGTGGTTTCATTTCGGCGAATCATTGGTTGGTTAGAAAGTTCCACAACGTTTCGGAAGTAATACTTTTGATAGGAGTAAACCGACGGTTTCCTAATAAATTCATTAGGAAACCTCGGTTAACATTGTGAAAGACCATGAGTTCCAACATGTTGGGAACTATTACGGGTCCACTACTGTTGAACTTAAAATGGCCCAATGCGATTTGAGACGGGCTCATTACTGAATTGAACGGTTTCATAAAAGAAATGAAGAGAGCATTTGTTAATTTCATTGATATATGAAACTAAACAACTTATTACGCTGTATGAATACGCGAAGCGGATTCACAGTGGTGAAATTTAGGGTTTATATTTATACCTCCATGAAAATCATAAACGTTACCCTCATTTCTTATAATTTAATATAACAAAGCGAAGATGTTAATATTCGTCAAATATGAAGCAGATCTCGTTTGGGACTACTTTGTGTGGAAGCTCACAAAATATAAGTGAGCACTCAAAACTGTTTTCATTGGGAAATAAAGCCAATTTTTTAGTCAATCAGAATACAATTATTGAAAAAAAGGGATGCCCGTGGTCAAGAGATAGGGAATCTGCCTTGTGATCGAGAGATCCCAAGTTCGATTCCTAGGAGCGGCTTTCGATCCTGGTCCTTTCCATAGCCCACACATTCTGTGCGAGTTGGCACCTCTGCTCGTGAGCAGAATCAAGAGGGTTTATTTATTTAGTTGTAAGAATTCCACGATGTTACTAACTGTTCGACGCTAAAGTATCACATATATAACTTAATTCAGCAAATAAAGGCAATATTGCCTATCAAACCACATATTTACAAGCAAATCATCATCATGAATCGCAGCCAATTGTAAACATATTTAAGCTCGAACAATTGAAATAAGAAAACTATTTTTCCATATTTCTGATGATTGTGATGGTTTCATAACATCAAAAACATTTGATAGAAATAAAAGAGATGGCCCTTTTTGCGATATGAAAAACGAGGGTAAATAAAAAATTACGTAGACTTGCGTTACAAAATTGTTGATTGTACATACTTTGAAAGGAAAACTACACTTGTCATAAAATTGCGGCATTTTTTTATTTTTATTTTTTTATTTATTTAGTTTTTTTGACGTGTAAATTTGGATGAAATCTAACTAATACGTCATCTGTAGCACCATTTTAAAACATGTAGTCATTTGGTACCGGCGCACGGTAACGACGTCATTATGATGCTACGGTATTGATAACTTCTGTTGAAAGTCAGCACTTTCTAACTACTCAACTCAACAATAAACACAATTTCTATATCGCCTATCCATTTGATACGTTCTTTTTTAATGACAATCTGATTCAAAAGGCTGAATTTACATGTTTAATGTGTATTTTTTAATTAAAATTACTGAAATGATGTTGATCTGTGACAATTACCGGTCAAACGTCGAGAAGACGTTTTCCATTCTTCGAGTGTCATCCTTCAGAAACGCTCTCCATTCTAAAACAAAAACTTAAAACCATTTAAGAAGAAGGTATCTACATGTACTTTCATTTGAAGACATTTTAGCATATTTTTTTTTTTTTTATTTTTACCTATCGATTAGGTTTTCCATAGGTCAAGTCTTGTCTATGGCTGCGCCTGTGCCGTCATTTCGAAGTTCAAAAATTGACGCGTGTTCTTAGTTTACCGACTTTGAATTCGAAAATACCGAATGCATTATGCTTAAATTTTTAACATCTTAAAAGATTAAGTCAACACGTAAATAGGCGAAGTTTTAAAGGGTTTGGTCCAAATTAAGGAGACAATTACGGGTGGAAACACTAGGAAGTAACGTTACAAAATGGTTGCGCCGGTGGCACCTACCCAGGAATATCAAATGTTGTATTTTTACATCATGATCATAGCAAACTCTTGTAAATTTAGTATCATGTCAACATTAAATGGTTCGAAACGTGTACAAAATTCCAATGATTTTCGTCGGGAAATTCAAAATTTAATGTAGAAAGACATGAATTTTTTATCCACCATCGTATAAACTTTGTGAATGAGACTGTGCTGACATTTTTTTATTATTATTATTTTTATTATTACTATTTTTATTTTCTGACCATGAGGAAAACAAACTGACATAAATTTGATGCATAGGTGCACGATAACCCACCAATTTATCACAAAATAGGGAAGAAAAGTATGTAAGGGATGTAATCAAATTATTTTTTCTTACCAGTCTTTTTGCGTTATTCCCCTTTGACACCGATATTCAGTCGATGAAGAGCAATAATCCAATTTTAAAGGTATTCATAAGTAGACCCTAGTTTCCCCCCCCCCCCTTACATCAATATTTACTCAGACTTATAAGTTTTAATTGTTAACCCTTGCCATAATATCCTGACTAAATTAAATAAAGTTTAAAGTTATTGTTGACAGCACTTTTTTGTTTGTGCTAGAATATCTGAAGTGTTAAGTTTTTATTTTTGCTCAGTATTTTATTTGGTAAATAATATAGGCTGTGCTTATCCAACCCTGCGTTCAGGATGACAATAGCAAACTGTTTTCCAAGTAAGCCACTATGCATGTGCATTTGCGTGCAAAGCTGGGTATAATTGGTAGACTGTTTGCACCTTTTATCACCCTGCACGCAGGGCAGAATTTTGGTTATATGGATTTTACAGACATCCATATTTAAGGCACCACGCAAGAGTCACAAGACACTCGTCGCTTGAGATAATGGCTGTTCTATTTTGCATACGTCTGAGGAATTTTCAAGAATTTGTAATGGATTAGTGATGGTGGTTGCTTAAAAAGTGGTCGTTTATTGGGGTGGTTGCTCGGACTTACGCCACACTGGCTGTATCTCAGTTTTAATGAAATATAGTTCCGCAATTAAGAATGAGTGATCAAAGGTCAATTTGTCTTTACAGGTATTAACGAAATTGACCTTTGATTACTGACTTAAACTTGTGGACACAGAGAAAACGCACGTCTTAATTTATATATTTCTTCTATTACTAGAAAAATTAGTGATTTTTTATGCTTCCATTCGTATTTAGCTTCTTGACAAGTTTGCAATCGACGCGTTAAGGATGCAAGACGGTTGTGAACATTTTTAAAATGGTACTAGACATACAACGTATTGTACGCTTGAAACAGGGTATACTATCTACAACTATTCATCAAGAATAGGATACTTTATCCTCTGATGATTAATGTGACCCGTCACGCGAAAAAGGACAATTTGGGTAATGCTGCGTAAAGTATCGACCCTAGTCAGACTGCGCCAATTGCGCAGACTGACTTGGGTCGAAACTTTTCGCAATGTGATTATTTTCTGAATCTAGAATGACCAATCGATCTCCCAGTGAAAGAATTTTTGAAATGCGACGTCTGGTTGATATATGCTGGACACAGTTTCTTTTTCAAATGTTCATTTTACAGAGTTCCGAGATAGTCCCTTTTTTGCATGACGGGTCACATATGCGTTCTTGCTGTAACTTTATTTGTTCCTATGAAAGAAATTGCTAAGCTTTCGAGAAATGTTACTCACGTGCAAACGTAGTATAGTTGTTAAACGTTAGCAATTGTTTTTGCATCCTGAAAATCGGGTCGCTGTAATAAACTAAAACAATATTTAATTCAATATTTGGCACATTTTAATGTAAACGTAATCAACAAATATAGAAAATAACGGCATAGCAAAGGGGACATTGCACGTTTACAGGTTGTTGACAACCCAGAGAGTCTTTGTTCAAAAGTAGACGCTCTTAACCTTTGGTCTGACCGATCTTGATCGTTTGTAAGCTGCTTCGCTAGTCACGTGATCGTAGAACTGTAAGATGCCAGCAAGATTGTCAGAGTCAACATTAGAAATAAACTCAGTCATGGACTCGTCCACTGGAACGCCTTTATCGTAACACCCCGCTTCTTGTTCAGTTAAGCGTTTAGCGACTGTAGATGTAATGTCCGCTTGAGTGTCAACTTTAACACGGTATCTCCTGGAGCTGCTAAATTCAGAATAGTTGGGGTCAATTGATTCACCACTGAGTTGTCTTGATTTTCCACACGACACTAAGTCCGATTCAGAATTCGACAATGTACAAAATGGCCGCCGTCTCCAATCGTTCAGGGACGATGTTGAGGTTGTTTTTCTGTCGGTGTCGGAGGATCGTCGAAGTGGAATGTGTGTTTTACTGAGTAGTACGGAACTTGGTCTCTTGGTTGATGAACTCTTTATGTCATTGACACTACAGGATGACGTCAGTCGTTCTGGTAATTCGATATCCCAAAATGAGTCTTGTTCTTGTTTAGGCTCTTTGTGTTGTACTTTAGATTTTCCCAAGTTCTTCTTGATACACAATAAGTTTTCTTTTGTGTTAGTGAATCTCCTGGTACTGGATTCCTTGGGTGTAGAACTCTTTTGAACCGGAAGATGCTGGCTCCATCTCTCCCACATTTGGAATACTTTGTGTTCATTCGGAATGATTCGCTTGTCTTCGCCGCTGGAGTCGAAGGAAGATGATGAAACATATCCGGAAGAGTTGGACTCGGTGTCAGAATGGTTAACACTCTGATTTGTCTGTGATGTCGTAGAAACCTCTTCTTGGTGATAACCAGTCACGCAGAATACTCGACCAACTCGCTTAGGATCAGCCATTCTAGACTTGAACTGAAATGATTAAATCATATTCGTGGATTAAAATGGATACTGTGGTGGATATCAAGGTCGTGTCGAAGTTACGCATAACACGCAATTTTGTAATAAAGATAAGATTGTTAAAAAGTATATCTTTGATGATTGATCATAACATCGTTACTACAGCTTAGTTAGTCTTTTTTGCGAACTTATTGCTTTTATCATTTTTAAGACTAGACACTTAATACCTTTTATAGCACAAAGTTGCCTTTATTCAAATTCCACACACGTTTCCTTTGCGTAAAACCGACGAACAAAAAAAAAATAAAAAAAATGTCCATTTAGATTTAGCTTTAGAATTTTCAAAGAGCTTTATATTAAGCTTAAACATATCCAAATTTTATTGTACCAGAAATATTTCAATGCCATTTTCATGATTGTTATTAAATTTCGATCATTTGGTGGACCCTGGTATCACATTATCTAACTATGAATATATACAAGCTGTATGAAATTAACAACTTTATCACATTGTATGAATACGCAAATTTCATCTTTATATCTTACTTTTTAATATCATGCAGTAAAAATGTAAAGATTTGTCAGATAATAAATAGATTTCTTATGGGACTGCTTTTTGTGGAAGCTGACAAAACAGCTGCGTTGTTATAAAATTGGTTTCATTAGGGAATATGACCAACAGAAAGTACGAAAAATGATGTACACAACAAATATTACATTATTATTAAGTGTCTTTGGGATAAAGCGCGGAAAACATAATTTCTGTGATTCTAAGATGAAAAGTAACAAAATGTAAATCTTCCATATACATGTATATCTGTATAAAAGACAATGTGAAAATGGTTATAAGAAGAAATGTAGTATGATATCTATTTTTTGAACTTGGAACATCGGAACCAAATACATACCTTGAGTTTAGATACTGCAGATGGCATTTTTTTTAAAGATGTAGATATCTGTAAGAAATTGTGTGATTAATGTTGAATGATAGATAGATGGAAAGTTATGATAATTCGACAAAGATGGGTGACTTTATTTATTTGAAAATGATTTACTCACACTTGAAGAACTACTTGCCATAAAGATGAAGCCAATGTCAGAGTGAAATGTGCAAAATGAGCTTGGGCGTTCAGACGGGCCGGGGAAAGTTTGCTCACTTAATTAGTCCTAATTGGCATTAGATTGTGAATCCTTAATTGTCTGGCATTTTTTTTAGTGATTATCTCAGTAAGTGTGAAAGTGATGCAAGGGGGGTATTACGCGTGTCATTTTTTAAAGGTGTTGAAATGTGTCTGAGAATGATTTTCCCCCCAGATGAAATCCTCTTATTTTTTAACTATACAAATGTCCGTGTGATTACATCCCATATAATGATTTTTATATCACATACTTATTTTTAGAACTTGAGTGATATAATGCGGTTATTTTTAAAAACTTGCATCGACGAAAACAATACAAATAGAGGTTAAAAGATAAATATGATACGTACTTAGTGTATCGTATGAAAAAATATCTTGCTCGGTTGTGTGAATTGATAATTGTCTCAGCAGGGATATTCCTGAGCGAAAATCAATGAGGCCCCTTTTCCGTGTTTTTTAAAACGAATCTGTCCAATTTTCAGAGGTCAATTTTTAATTCAAATTTCATTATTTGGCATGTCGGCAAAATATTGGCCGTTGGCCATTTACAAAGAATATTACATTAGAATATGGCTCAATGGTAAGATGAATACAGATACGTTTACGCATAAATTAACAATTAATTAGAAATACATGTACATAATTGGGAAATACGTGTAAACCTGAATTAATTTCCAAACGTTTGAGCTATATCAATTCATGATTCATATAGATACTTTTACACTTCATTAGTCACATGGAACATCTATAAATGTAAAAAATATTTTGTTGGAAAGATATGCTGTTAAAATTCTGTATTAATCTAGACTTCTTTCTTCAATATTGAGCTTCAAGTGCTCATTTGCTATGGTAATATACATGTATTTAGAGACTTTTCTCTGTTTTACTTTAAGAACTAAGAATATTGATAAGTTTTGGATCAGAATGCCTCAAAAGTGAGAAGAAATGTTTGCGGATTCTCTATCATACGGAAATACAAGTGAAAATGATTTTCTGTTTCAATGACGGATTGTGTACAACAAAGACATATTGTCTTCTCTTTCTACATGGAGATATCTACATGTAACGGTTTCAATGTGCAGATATTATTGATCTACAATGACCTGGCATACATTTAATATTCCTTTTGACCCCTGTAATAAGTCGACATATGTGTTTCTTAATATGGACTTAAACTCGCGAAGTTTAGATTTAACCAAATGTATCAATTGATCATCATGCATACGGAGTTCTGGCGCAGGTATGGCTGTTGTCCGGGAAGTCATGAGTTCAAGCCGGTTCATGACAAGTTGTATATCTTTTTTTTAAGGACAACACTGTTTAACCCTTTGCTGTTTAATCCCTGCTTTTTACGTGCCTGTGATTTTATGATTGAGATAACATTGTGAAAAAAGAAGGAATTGCTTCTGACAAGCAATTTCTTCCTTTTCCACACTATTTTATACCCTACTGAATGGTTATTTTTCAAATCAAATCCACTTTAAATTTGCGTCTGCAAAACATTTGAATTTAGACAGGTCCAAAATTTTGTAAAACAGGGTCAGGCTGATCTGACTCTATACATAACGCTATGAGTCACGTTATAATGGGGCAAGAGGTATGAGATAGAGTGTCCGGAAACGACAGTCATTTGCAACAGTTTGTTTTATAGAGCCCAGTTTGTAGCGACTATTAACTTTGTGACGTTGTTCCTTAGTTCGCTTGACATGTTTTCATTACAGTCAGGTGCTTAGACGTTCAATTTCAAAGGTAATCGAGTTATGGCACCTCTTCCACAATATAATGGAGAGCTGCCTAGGACCGTCCAGTGATTCTGAAACTACACATGCTGAATGAGAATGTCGGATTTTGCGTAATTTGACGTTGACGTCTCTATCCAGAAACGCTATGGAATCTTAAAGTAAAATTACTCTCACAAATCAATCAAAATTCATCGGAGTTTTACATGAATTCAGAAAAATCGTATGTTTAATCAGTGTCAAAGAACTTTTTTTGAAGAGAATATATATATTAAACCCAATGTATTTCATCAAAATCTTCGAATTTTAAAAAGAACATCGTGTTTGTGAATACTATCATTTCATTAAATGTTCAAGCCAATCCGGTAATATTTGTTGACCTAACGCGTAAACGAGAATATTTTGATTGTTATCCACGAGGCTCCCTTTTCAGTGTTTTCCGATTGATCCATATTGAATAGGAACCTTCTCTGAGTCCCAACAGTCAATCTGTGAAAGTTTCACGTAAATTCCATAATATTTGTGAACTCAATCGCGTACACGAGAATTCTTTGAGCGAAAACAAATAATTCCCCTTTCCCATGTTAAAAGACGGATCAGTCCAATATTAGTAACTAACAATCCATAGGATCCTTCCATCACCAAGTTTCAACAAATCCGATTAAATTTGTTGACTTGATCGCATAAACGAGAATATTCTTAGCAGAATCCAAAAAGCCCCTTTCCAGTGCTTTCCGATGAACCAGTCCCATTTTCAAAACGAGCCTTCCGTTTGTTTCTACGATCATTCTGCGAAAGGTTCCAGTTAAGGTACAGGACCCGTAATAGTTGCGCAACATTTCGGGAATAACGAACTTTGACAGTGTGAATCGAGGTTTCCTAATGATTTTCATTAGGAAACCTTGGATAACTTTGTGAAAGAACATGTTGTCCGAAATGTTGCGGGACTATTACGGTTCCACTACCTTAAACCCCTATTAAATGTGGAGTTGCTGCGTATACGTGAATATTTGAAGCGAAAAACCAGAAGATCCCTTTCTCGTGTTGTTGAACCATATTCGCAAGCCAAGGGTTCTAACGCCACTATGTTCCTTATGTTCGTAAGGAACATAGTGGAGTTAGAACCCTTGGCTTGCGAAGATGTTAAACAGATTAGTCTCATTTTCGAAAGGAACCTTCCTCGTATTCCTACGACCATCCTGTGAAAGTTTCAAGTAAATTCGATAATTTTTTGTCTGAAACGCAAAAACGGAGATATATTGAGCAAGAACCTAAAAGGTCGCCTTTCTCGTGTTTCCGGATATATCAGCCTCATTTTCCCAAAGGAACCTTCCTTTGTTCCTAAAAACATTATCCGAAAGTTCAAGTAGATCCGATAACATATATGAACTTTATCGCGTAAATAAAAAATACGGACTGACTGATAGACAGAAGGACAGTCAGAAAGACGGACAGACGAATGGCTATAACTCTTCTGGTCACCAGAGCTAGAATTAATACAATATGTTAGCGTTATCGTAGAAGTGGTAAAAAACCAAAAGAATCTTAGTGGTGAAGAACATTAAGGTAGTGGAACCGTATTAGTTCCGTAACATTTCGGCACTCATGAACTTTCACATTGTTAACCGAGGTTTCCAATGAAAAACATTCGGAAACCTCGGTTAACACTGTTAAAGTGCAATACTGCCAAAACGTTGCGGAACTATTACGGGTCTACTACCTTAAAAATATTAAGTGCGAATTGCAATAAGAATTTAGTTGTGGTTCCAATTTCACGTCGACAAGGAAACCAGCTTTTATAATTTAGACGAAACACCCTCGATTCTGCCCCCTGTATAGCTCACCAGTACCCGCGCCATGTGTTGGCCAATGATAGAACCAAGTAAAAAAGCCACTGAGAATCAAACTCGTGGACTCTCCGTATCAGTCCTTTGTCTTTTACGGTTTTAATTCTGCTAACGATCCCTGAATCTCCTTCTCAGCATTCTTGGATGTTGCTTTTTGTAAATCAATTCAGAGGCTGATTACAGTTGAACATTTTGCGAATTACGAATTTTCTGAAGCTCAAATCATCATTTTATCGTTTAAAGTAATTAATTCCGAAGTACACTTTTGGTTGACCTATGCTGGATACAAGCGTTTTATTTTTTGGAGATCCCAGATTCACCAGTTTTGTGTGGTGTGTCACAAATATTTGAAAAATTATAAATAAACGAAAAAAAAAAAAAAAAAAAAATAAATAAATGAAAATTAAAAAATAAACTATTACAGCATAGTTCTCATTTTAGAGTTTCTTTTACTAGACTGATTTAGAATCAGTAATAATTTTCTTGAAAATAGAATGACTATTCAAACCTCCAGGAGGTTTCATTTCAATGTACTCACGAAAAAAACAAGCATTTAGTCTGAAATTAAGCTCTTTAGTAATTATTAAATTACTGTAAATTGTGGTGAACTATGATAGTGATAAATCATTTAATGTTTATTTTCTGGCATCTTTTGAAAACGGAAAAATAACCTGTACCTAATTTTATCTATTTCAATACATTTAAAATGATTTTTTCCCATTTTTTTAAAATTTGAAACTTGTTTTATTTTAATTTTTTTCATATTATTTTGAATTTTTTGGGGGGTTAGGGGAGGGCGTTGGGATGGGGGTGGGGGTGGGGGTGGAGGGTTGATGCATGATTTTGCCACAGTTTGACGCATGAGATTTTCATTTTGACTCTTGGAAATTTTTACTCAAGGGTCATTGACTCTTGGCTTTTGGATGCTAATGAAAACCCTGCTCCTATATATTGATTTTTCATAAGGGCCTTTTAGTTGATCTATGCTTGATCAAATCCTAAAAAAAGAAATTAAGACGTTGCAAAATGGTCCCTTATCGCGAGTCGTCAACAACTATAATCGGATTTGCTTGAAACATTTCCAGGGTAAAGGTATGAACATATGGGAGGTCCGTTTCTCAAATTGGGCTGATCCGTCTGATATCACGGGGAAAGGTCCTTATTGGTTTTCGCTCAAAATATTGACGATTACGCACATATTATGAGCAAAAATTTATAAAGCCCTTTTCCCGCATTTTCCCATAGATCAGCCACATTTCAAAAAGGAACCTTCTCCATGATCCTTTTTCATTTTGCATAAGTTTCAAGTGAAACGATAATATTCATGGACTTTGTCGCGTAAATACAAAATAGTTTACGGGCTGAACGGCAGACAGAAGGAAGGTTGAATGGACTCGAATTGCTCCCTTGAAAAGAGCCCGCGTCAAATGTGTTGTTCAATGAAAGAACCAAGTTACATGGCCGCTCTTGGGAATCTCGTGTGCTTTTTGACAAATGGACGACACTATACCCTTTGACTTTGAATGCTAGAGGGACCTTCCGTGTCAGTCGAAGAGTCCCTGGTCTTTTTACTATTCTTATTCTGTCACGATCCACGGCTGTCTTTTTACAGTTTAATTCTGTTAAAGATCCCCGAATCTCCTTCTCAGTGTTCTTATTCTTTGATATGGCTATTTTCTATCAGAGACTGACCAGGGTTGAACTTTTCGCAAATAACGATTTTTTCTGAATCTTCAATCATCATCCTCACCTCTTTTGTTATACAATACAATAGAATACAGTTTACATGCATTTGGATTTAATTTGCTATCTGCACACATAGCAAAATACATATTTTGGTTGACCTATGCTTCGTACAAGCGTATACTTAACGCATTTCCAGATTCACCATTTTTGCGTATATTTGAATACAAAAATATCCCAACATAGATCTCATTTCGAAGATAATTATATAAGATTGTTTTAGAATCAGAAAATTATCAAAAAGCGAACATTTCAATCCTAGTTTCTACCGTTGCGGGATGATACTTTGCGCATTTACCAGTCCTAGGTAGTCGAAAGACCCTTTTCGTCTGCCGTGTAACATTTTGTAAATATAAGGTAATTATAAGGGCATTTATTTTTGTGACCTTGGAAGTGCGTAAGCTGTCGACCCTGCGATATGTGTAGACTGACTAGGATCGAAATTTTTCACAATTCGGAGTCATATGTGTAATGATGTACGATATACGCCATCTGGCTTGTGCTTGATCCAATCCTTGTATTATATACATTTAGCCATGTTAAAGGAAACCACGCTTTGGGCTACCAATGCTCTTCACTGGGTAGTTTTACACAATTGAGCCTGTGCGTGAGATTTCCAACAATTTAATATATGCGCAAAGCTACGACTCTGGCTAGCCTGTGTATCCACACAGTCTGACCAGATTCTTCACTATGCGTTTAGTAGATAGATAAGGTCTGAGAGTACCTGTAGGCCATCGCTCAGTATGTGTTCTTATCTACTAAGTGTTTGCACCTTATCAAATTGTTGGAAATGGCAGACTCAATTATATTTTTCATATTCTCATGTTCTCAACAAATCCCATGTTGTTGGAGCTCATAAGACTCCCGACAAAGTTCCAGGGGCCCGTTTTACTAAACATCTTACGATCATTACTCGCGTAAGTCAAAAATTAAAGTTGCTTCCACAGTAGTAACTAAGAAACGAATTCTGCCATGCATTATCTCATTGGAATCGTCTTCTAGAGACGATTCCAATGAGACTTTGCAAGGCAGAATCTAACAATGAATAAAACCACTAGGTACGATTTTTGATTTGGACTTACGATCATATTTATCGTAAGTAGTTTAGTAAAACGGGCCGCATCGTAGGATCTGTAATAATTTAATTTAATTTGTTCCCATCAATTTTGTGCATTCTGATTGGCTGTTTTAATTCTTCAATTGTGAGTGCGCAACTATTAACAAAGTACATGTAGTCTCGCAAGAAATATGTCTTATTATAAAGAAAATTTTCCATAATGGCTTCATGATATTAACTTTAAGATATTAAAATAGAATCGTAGATTTCATAGAGATGTGAAACTAAAAACCCAGTCGGAAGTTAATCGGATACAAAGGGGATCGAACCTGGATCCGCCGCTGTATTGGATTTTGTCGCTGAATCGGCCCGTTTGATTGATATTGTGTGCAGAACCTTTTCGAACTGTAACTTACTCCATTTTGTACGTGTACTCACGTTCAAAACGGACTACAGTTTCCAAACGTTCGCAACAGTTCTTGCATCCAATACAGGATAATGTAATATAATACCAAAACAACATTTAATTAACAGTTAGCACAATTTAATGAAAACGTAATAAGCAAATAAAGTAAAAAGGGCAAAGCAAAGGGGACAGATGTTCTAAATTGCACATTTTCGGGTATTCAATAACCCAGAGAGTCTTTGTTTAGAAGTAAACGCTCTCCACCTTTTGTCTGACCGGTCTCGAGCGTCTGTAAGCAGCTTCGCTAGTCACGTGATCGTAGAACTGTAAGATGCCAGCGAGATTTTCAGAATCTACACTAGAAATAAACTCGGTCATGGACTCGTACACTGAAACACCTTTATCGTAACAGTCCGTTTCTTGTCCAGTTAAGCGTTTAGCGACTGTAGATGTAATGTCCGTTTGTGTGTCCACTTTCACACGGTATCTCTTGGAGCTGCTAAATTCCGAACAGTTGGAGTCAATTGATTCACCACTGGGTTGTCTTGATTTTCCACACGACACTAAGTCCGATTCAGAATTCGACAGTGTACAAAATGGCCGCCGTCTCCAATCGTTCAGAGATGGTGTTGAGGTTGTTTTTCTGTCGGTGTCGGAGGATCGTCGTATTGGAATGTCGGACCCTGCGTCGTGCGTTTTACTGAGTGGGACAGAACTTGGTCTCTTGGCAGATGAACTCTTTATATCATTGACACTACAGGATGACGTCAGTCGTTCTGGTAATTCGATATCCCAAAATGAGTCTTGTTCTTGTTTTGGCTCTTTGTGTTGTACTTTAGACTTTCCCAAATTCTTCTTGATACACAATAAGTTTTCTTTTGTGTTAGTGAATCTCTTGGTGCTGTTTTCCTTTGGTGTAGAACTCATTGGGACCGGAAGATGCTGGCTCCATCTCTCCCACATTTGGAATACTTTGTGTTCATTCGGAATGATTCGCTTGTCCTCCCCGCTGGAGTCGAAGGAAGATGATGAAACATATCCGGATGAGTTTGACTCAGTGTCAGAATGGTTCACACTCAGTTTTGTCTTGGATGTGGTAGAAACCTCTTCTTGGTGATAACCAGTCACGCAGAATACTCGGCCCACTCGCTTAGGATCAGCCATTCTAGACTTGAACTGAAATGACAAAATCATATTTATGAATGGATTTTATAGATGGTTTTATCCAAATTATGGATTTTTTGAATTTCGAATTGTTTCTATCAACTGATTTTCGTCATATATGCATCTTTATTCATGTTTTTTTTTCTTTTTATTGAATTGTTTTGTTATTACTTTTTTTGCATTTTCTCTCTCGTATAATATGTATGGTTTTTATATCTATAAATAAAATATGAATCTTAATAATTTGACCTACGTCGCGGGAGTGAATATTTTTGATATTACACGGGTGTTATTACACAAGTGGAATAACCATGCAAATAAGCTCAGAGCGAATACCAACGCTATTTTGTAACCGCGAAAATGAAGTCATAATGTATAGTTGTGACTTCAGTTTTAAACGAATTTCAATAACTTTGACGGTTTTTTTTTAGCAAAATTCTGGTCATATTATAAAAAGAATATAAAAATTGTGCTCATGAATACACCATTTATTAACCTCGTCAGCTATAACAGATCAAAACTCGACGCAGCCTCGCTCATCATGGCTCGTTTTCTGTATTCCATGACCACTCATTAAATATCCTCTATTTATTTGTCCCCTATTTTTTCATTATAAAAACAAATATCTATTTTGTCTGATAGAAGTACGACTATATTTGTCTAGATATAAGGATTAAATATTTGATAAAGAAAGCTAGACGCACAAACAATTTTTTTTTCTAATGATGTCGGAATCGTATATATTAGAATAAGTACAAAAAATTTATTTCTGACACAAAACAATGATTAATGCACTTTTTTTAAATAGACAAATACCTTGAGTTTTGAAGACTGTGTAAATGTCCACAAATGTAATAATTTACAGATAAACGGCCATAAAAAATTAAATTAACTCCGACTCCTTCATCAGATAACTGTATATTAAACTCCAAACATTTTTGTTCTGTTTATAACATATGTATTGGGTATTATACATAATGATAAGTAACTCGCGATCCTTTTGTGTGCACATATTGTTTAAATCAGCGATAATTAGCTTCAGACCAGACCGTGATAAATACCTTTTGTAGCATAGAATGGCTTTTATTTGTAAAAATTCCTCACCCTTTATACACTTAAGAAAGCTTTCAAAAGACATGATATGGACATTTTTGAAAGGTTTAGTAAGAACGCATCTAATTTTTTCCAGGTTGATAGAAAAATTTGGATGGATCCTTACAAAACATTCTTTCCTTTATAGAATTTCATTGCCTTTTTCACTAAAGTAAATTGTTTCTCTTATAAATTCCCTGGATAGTTTTTTCTCTCTTTATACCCTTATATAAAATTGATAACATTTGTCAACGAAGCCCGTTGATTATTGTTTTGAAACTACATTACCACATTCGCATATCCTTTTCAAAATCTATCACAATCGGCATTCGATAAACGACAAAAGAAAAAAAAAAAATAACAATGTCTGTTGTTTTTTTTTTGATAAAAGAGTCTGCCTTGTAAATATCACAGGCAAATTTAATGCGGGTCTTAGTGAAAATAATGACAGATATAAAATTAAAATATAATGAAAACCAAATTTTTTGTAAAAAGTGAAACTTCAATGTTAGTTCATAATTTAATGATATTTTCGAATCCAGATAATGATATTAAAATTTTAACCTTAAAATTTTTCTCGTTGATCAGATTTTCAGGGGAAGTGTTTCGTTACCCCTAGAACACATTGAGTTGTTGCGCGATACTTGTGTATAGATCCACAAGTTTAATCTGTATAAACAAAATTGACCATTGACTACTCACTCTCAATTGCGGTACTATAAAAGAGTGAAAGTTAACATACCTTTAGTTTAGAAACGGTAGCCGGCATATTTGTTAACTTGTTATGTAGTTGTAAGTACCCGTATTTTAATGCTAATAGAATGAAGCCGATTGAAAGTGATGGTATCCATACGGAGACTTTTGATTTTATATAATTTGATAAATTATTTACTCACAGTTGAAGGACTACTCGCTATAAAGATGAAGCCAATGTTGGCTGATGTGTCAGAGTAATTTGTGCAGAATGAGCTTGGTCAGTCAGACGGCCCGGGGACGGTTTGCACACTTAATTAGTCTTAATTGGCATTAGATTGCAAATCCTTAATTGTTTGGTTTATTTAATTGATTCTCGCACTAAGTGTTAAAGTGATGCACGGGAATTATTACTCGTGTCATTTCTAGAGGTGTTGAAAGGTGTCCGGGAATGATTATTCCACGAGACTGCCATTAGACAATATTGACAGATGGAGACCAAATTTTGTTGCGCTTCAATCACTTGAACAATGAATTAATCTAGAATGGTCAATGAATTATAATGGAATATTCATATTATTATTCAAGTCCTATTCCCCAAAATCAATGCCATTTGCCCCTGAAATGTACTAAAAATTAAAATATAGTTTACTAACCTCGAAAACAAAATTGTGAGTATCCAATACGTATTTGGTATATAAACTAAAAAGGAAATTAATTCCTTCATACAATATCTAACATTTGAATACAGTAGGAGAGGCGTTTTATTATTACTTTACTGTAATCGGATAAATTCTTTAAATATTTTGAATACTACATGAACAACCATGCAGTTAATAAAGGTAAGATATTACTTAAGAAAAGTTTAACAGAAATGATATCTTTGGTGAACGACTAATATGTCGTAACTCGAGCTTGAATTCAGCTGTTCATTTGACGTTTTGGTAGCCAAAATGATTAAACACAATATTCGTTTTGAGGTACTAGACCCGTTTAAGTTCCACAATGTATCGGACGTAATGAACATTAATAGTGTTAAAACGAGGTTTCCTAATGATTCTTCATTAAGAAACCTCGGTCAACGTTGTTAAAGAACATAAGTATTCTAATGTTGCTAAACTATTAATGTTCCACTACTTTAATAGCGACAAATCACAAATAGTCGTCAAATCTAAAGTCTCCTTTTTTAACCACGGTTACGATACATTTTTCCCGAGTTGTCTTAGCAGAACGTCTTGGGAAAAGATACGAAACGAAGTATATCCAGAGGCTTTTGTTTTTTAACGACCTTAGTTCTATTTTAAAGCATTAGATCTCTACAGCTAAGTAATTTAAAGCCTCGCTCATTTCAATGGATATTAAAATAACTACACAGTCGATATTGCACGTGCGACAGCCTCTATCAAGCGACCACTATTATTAAATGACATTTACAAAAGTCCTTGAATAGTGAGCAAACTCTCTGAAAATGGGGACATCTAAAAAGAGAAGTTAATTATCATCGTTTCTGAAACACTGAAACGAATTAGAATTGTATCAAAGCGATTATTCTAATGGATTCGAACATCATAGGCTTCAGTGAGTTTTTTATGTGACCCGTCACGCGAAAAGGGACTAACTGGGTAGTTCGTGAAGTGTCGACGCTAGTCAGACTTCGCAGACTGACTAGGGTCGAAAATTTTTGGACCGTACCTATTTTTGCTGAATCGAGAATGATCAAACTACCTTCCGTGAAAGAAGAATTTTTGAAAAGCGACTTCTGGTTGTCTTATGCTGAATCAAATCTCTTTTTTCAATCATGCAGTTTACAGAATTCCCGGATGGTCCTTTTTCGCGTGACGGGTCACATATGATAATTCATATTTGCTAACAAAATAGCATTTTTTTTTATCGAACTCTTTGCGGTGGTCCCCTAAGAGGTAGTTAAACATAAATTTTACTGTTCATGTACATCAATTCAGAGGGGAGAAGATCAGTGTCAAGTTATTATTAACCGGATTATGTCCCTTGTTTTTTATCCGAGGCTCAAACAATGACCGTAAATTCTGGGTCCCCGCTGACATAGTGACAGTACTGCTAGCAGGATGAAAGATATATGATTGAATTTAAGTGTCAAAATTCAGTAAGACAAAAATAATTTAAGTAGCCTGTCCCTTTTAGGGGTCTCCCAGGTCCTTGTCATATACGATTTGACAGAAAGATTGAATAGGTATGCAGAAAATTGAATCTTTAATGGCCGCGTAGAAAATGAATTAATTTCTACTTCTTTAATGCGATGCGTTAAAAGTTCGTATATGGAAATGGTCAGCAACAACTACAAAAATATATAATCTTTGTGTGTAAGGCCTAAAATTTCATTTTTTTTTATTATTTTCATAGCATCTTCAATCTTTTACACAAAATCCCTGCGTTTAAGATGAAACGTGCGCGAACCGTTTCGGAAAAGCAATCCCGATTTGCCCGTGTGCAAAGCGGTGTACAATTTTAATGCGTTTACAAACGTTTTCACACGTTGCAGGACTGTATTATCTATGTTAGTTAAATACGCATTCGTGTATTGTAAAAACTCTTTCCTGTTATAAGAAATCCTATGTGTCTAGTCTCAACTCGAAAGGAGAATGCAGATCGCACGATAAAGCATTGATGCAATTCAAAATGAAATCTTAACACGAGGTAGCAATTTGTTTGGGAAAAGGAAAAAAAAAAAAAAGAAAGGTCACAAGCAATCTATGGTTCCTCGAAAAATATTTCCTATAGCAAAAATTCCAAGACGCTCGCTATATGAAAGAAATAATCCTGTACGGTATAAAGTTTATAGAGAATTGCATTACCTATGTGTTACACGATTCGAATATTGTATAGTTCTTTTCTCTGCCTAATATGTTCTGTTTCTTTAATTCATCGTAGACATAACTTTATATATATGTTGATAAATAAATTAACCAAGAAGCAGTAATAGACGCAATCTACATGAAAAGTAAACAAAATTATATCTTTTTTTCTTTGGGTAAAGACCGCCAAAGATTCAATACTTCACTTTGCATTCTTAACCGTAAAATACAAAACAAATATTTTGACCAAATATTAGACACATGAAACGGTTTTGCCCGAAGCTGCTGTTTTATTATCCGAAATCTTGTTAAAACACTTGATTTAATGTCGGATTATGACTGAAAATTCGCCTAATCTTTAAAAAATCTCGATAAAATCTGCGCGATTTCACAGTGATATGAACGATCACTCGATCACATCTTTCGGGTATCTTTTTGACGTTTCATACAGTATCTTTGTTTGAAACGATCTAAATGAACCCTTATCCGGCTGAATTTAAAATTTGTTTCAAACAAATCGCCAACTTTCGAGACATTTCAAAGATTCTGGCTAAACATTCCTTTCAACAATTCAGAAAAAATCAGTTACTGTAAGCTGAGATCAGACTACGCGTCTGTACAGGCTGATCTTAGTCTATACTGTCTACCAAAGACCTCTGTACAACAGAAATATGGGACAGGAACATCATGAGAAGGTTTCATTTCTCTAAAAACGTTCATGACTCAGTTTTTTCCTTTGCGTACACACCTGTGATGATAGGGATCTTCACATACTTAAGGTATTAGACCCATAATAGTTCAGCAACATTTCGGACCACATATTCTTTCATAATGTTAACCGAGGTTTCCTAATGAAAATCATTAGGAAACCTCAGTTAACACCGTGAAAGTTCATGAGTTCCAAAATGTTGGGGAACTATTACGGTTCCATTACCTTAAATGAAGATTCTGAATTTGAATTTTGTATTGTTTGTAAAATTAGCTCTCCTAGCGTTCGGGTAAAAATAGAATCGACTAATCAATCAATCATAATCCAAATACGCTCGATCTCGATCGAAAACTCTGTTGATGGAGAGAACCTGAAATAGTTCCGTTATGTTTCGGACGCACGATCTTTCAAAATCTTAACCGAAATCATAAGGAAACTTCGGTTAAAACTGTTTATAACTTCCGAAACGTTGCGGAACTATTACGGGTCCACCACCTTAATGGAAAACGTTAGGACCCATTACGTAAAAAGGGGCCATTTGGTTACGTGCGAAATGTATTGACCGAGGTCAGATAGTGTCATTTCCAAGGTCTGAACGGAATCGGAGCAATTGTCTCTTGTAAGAACTCCTGATTTAGAATTGTCATTCTACCCTTCTAAATAGTATTTTTTAAGATGCGACCTAGTCTTTTTCTTCTAATATTCATTATTGTGGTTTCCAAAATCATTCCTTTGCGCGTGACGGGTCAAATATATGAGGACCCTCGCTTGAAAAGCTACGTCCCGGGAACTCAATGAATCAATCATTTGAATAAGTGATCGAATCGAGCAAATATTTTTGTCCGAGACTGCATTTCATAAATGTGACCCGTCACGCGAAAAGGGAACATCCGGGCGAAGCGTTAAGTGTCGACCCTTGTCTAGACTGCGCGGACTGCGCAGACTGACTAAAGTCGAAACCTTTTGCATCATGCTTTTTTCTGGATCTAGAATGATCAACCTATCTTCAAGTAAAAGAGTTTTTGAAATCCGACCTCTGATTGGCCTGTACTTGAACCAATCTCCTTTTCAAATATTTATTTTCCAGAGTTCCTAGATAGTCCCTTTTCGCGTTACAGGTGACAAATAATAATAAAAATGATAATAATAAAAAGGGTTTTGGCAGAATGTTCTATCCTGATACGTAACTTCTTTATCAGCGCCCGATCCAGGATTGCCGTGAAGGGCGTTCGGACAAACAAAAAGAGGGTTCGTTTACCTTGTATTACACAATTTAAACCAATATCCTGCTGAGTGTAAATTTTGTTTAAACAAATTTACTGTCTTTTGGACATATCAATGAGTCTGTCTAATGGTATTTTCCCCCAAAGATCAAGAAAAGGGCAGTCAGTGTATGCTAGGATCAGACTGAACAACTGTGCAGTGTGATCTTAGTGATAACTGTCAGTCGCAATTCTGTTCATAATAGGATTCTTTAACAGCAGACGCGTTTATTGAAATTTTGTATGAAATGAAATAATTGGACTTCAGAGAGGGGGTTGTTTATTAACCGCAGAACCTCCTCTGAATAAACCACTGTTTATTAGCGAAAAGTTTCGACCCTGGTCAGTATGCTCAGATTCGATGCTTTGACACTCACTAAAATGACCTCTTTGTGCGAGACGGTACTTTTTATCGTTGAATAAGTTATTAGCGTACACCTCTGAAAGACCTTTCCTATTTATAACTCATCCAGCATCATTTATAATTCATCTTTTTCGTAATAGATTCCATTCAACAACAATAAATGCATCGTAAATTGATTTTAATAGCAAAATCTTAACTGATCGTGTCAAAACGGTATATTTGCTAGTAAAAATCGTAGCAATTTCGTTTCGCAACAATACGGTTACATTGTAAATTGATATTTAACAATTGCGCGATAAAGATTTTTACAAAGTTAATTACAAGACGATTTACCTTGTAATCCCACAATGCATTGTGTCAACATGGCGTCTGATCTCGAGAAATCTCGTTTGATGTTATCAATGAACGTTGTTTGATGTTCGATTGACAGTATCAATTATGAAGACGATTTTAGACGTCCTGTAGCTATCAATTTGTCAAAAACGTCGTAAAACTCAAATCGAGGCATTCATAAACAACCACGTGACCATTGTCCATAGAGCACTGCCCATTAATTGTTTTGTCAAGAAGTTTTCCTTATAAGAAGCCAGCATGTACTGTCCAGGTTAAGTAACTGTCAGACTCCGTATCATTCACTTCAGTGTTCTATGTTGATGTTATTTTCTTATAAGAAGGGATTTTTTAACAGGGATTTTTCTGATATTTCGCAGTAAGTAAAATGTATGTCATAATTGAGCATGTGCGTGACATTTCCAACAATTTCAAATGTGCGCTCAGCAAAGACTCTGGCCAGCCTGTGCATCTGCACAGTCTGACCAGGGTCTTCACTTAGCACTTTGTAGAAAGACAAGGTCCAATAGTGTCTCTAGAAAGTCAAAGAAACATCTAATAATACTACGAGACAGTCAAGGTTAGTTAATGTAGGTCTTTCACGAAATATCAAATTGTTGGAAATGTCACGCACCGCCTCAATTAATATCATAAATGCCTAAGATACGAGGAGAGCGAGGCGAAGAGACCAAAAACCTCATCATGTGTATGTGTTTCATACCTCCATGAAATAAAAAGAAATACACTCTTGATATATGTGACCCGTCACGCGAAAAGGGACCATATGGGAAGTGCGTAAAGTGTCGACACTTTTCAGACTGAGCGGATCGCGCAGACTGACTAGGGTCGAAACTTTTCGTACTTTGCTAATTTTCTGAATCTTGAATAATGGAATAATGAATCTACCATCCCGTCAAAGAATTTTTGAAATGCGACCTTTGGTTGGCCTGTTCTAGGTCCAATCTCTTTTTCAAGTATCTATTCACGAATAGAATATTTTACTTCTAAAAATCGATTTATCAGCATTCTATGCAATTCATCCAATCTCTCTCAAGATTCCACCTTTTTGTACATTAAGAGACAACTTTAATTTTGCGTACAATATCTAAAGGTGTTTAATTAAAGTAGTGGACCTGTAATAGTTCCACAATGTTTCGGAAGACATAAATTTTAACAGTGTTAATCGAGGTTTCCTAATGATTTCACTAGGAAATCTCGGTTTATATTGTGAAAGATTAGGAGTTCCGAAATGTTGCGGAACTATTACGTGTCCGCTATCTTAAAAGAAGAATCTTTTAGGGACTAGACATTTTGCTTAAAAATTTACCTACTTGAATCTATGTTGAAATAACCCATTGAATCTGTGTTAATATAACCCACAGAGGTCAATTTTAGATTGTAGCTGTAATGCGTGGACGTTTCGTTTCTCCACTAGTCCATGGACAATTAAAAGTCAATTTCCTACTTGTCCAGGATCATTATGATCTTGCTACCCCCCAAAAAAAATAAAAATAAAAATAAAAAAAAAGATAAATATTGGGTTTTTTCCCAATATTTATCTTTTTTTATTTTTATTTTTTGGATATCAGCATTTTCTACATTAAAAACAATGTTTCCTTCCCTCTGATACAAACAATAGGATGACCTTTCGCCTAGATATTTTTTGTACTGTATTTTGTGCTTTGGTATTTACTTGTCCACGGACAAGTGGCCTAGAAAAATGTACTTGCCCTCAAATGACAAAGCCCGTGTCGGACAAGTCGGGCATTGGAATTCCACACCCCTGAGTCTTATGTAATTCCGTATGTTTTATTCTGTTTTGTTCTTTCAACTTTGTTTCGAGCACATTTCTATTTTCATCTATACTTTAATTGCACTCTCAAGATTGTTCAAAGAACATTCAAAGCGCATCAATAGAATTTTTTAAAGGAAGAAGCGATCTTATCGGAAGATTATTTTTCTTCATTTTTCTTCTTGGACAGTTCTTCATTAATTTTGTAGTTGTTTTTGAACGACAGCCGATACGTCAAAATCGCGGGTCGAGGATCATTATTTCTGTCAACTATAACTTGCCCCAAACAAACACGCCCTACATCAAAGTACTGACATCACTGACTATCAGAGACGAGCTGGCCAGACTCGTTGTCTGGTATCATGTAATTACAGTTTATTGCGACTACAACCGCATATATAAAATTGATATTAAAAATGTCTGTATCATTAATTGGTAGAAATTGTTACATAATGAGCAAATAAAAAAAGGTTCCACGATTACTGATGAAGGCAATAGAAATGTCTCTCTAAAATATTAAAAGTGCCTTTCTACGATTTCATACTTTATCTTGGAACAACGGCGTATAGTATTTATTTGTTTATTTCTTATTCAATATCTATTTGTTCTTATTCCAGATGTCAGACGCAAAGAGTGTCAAAGATTTGGGAATTCCTCTTCGAATCGACGGTTCAACAAGATTCGTGAAAGGAGCCACAAAATACACAACATGTAGTGACGTCATCAAAATGGTGTTAAAGAAAACCGGGATACAGAAGGACTACCGCCATTTGTTCTCGATATACGAAGTTACCAAAGATGGAGAACGACTTTTACCCTGTAAATCAAGAATTATGCAAGAAATGAAGAAATGGACTGACGAAAATAACCGTTTTGTATTGAGAAAAAACGATCCACTAGAACAGAAACAGAGAATAACAGTGAAATTCGAGGACAGTCAAAAACACTCGAAAAAAGTGAGAGTTATAACAGCAGATAAACTGATTCAAATTGATTCAAGCAGCGAGTCTAGTGATACCAGCTTTGAAGATTTCTTGTCAAAAGTAGACCAGACTAAATTTATAAACTTTATGAAACTGTTCAAAGCCATGACAACCAGTGATACGAACAAAATGGCGGATGACCAGAAACCTGTACCGGAAGAAGCTTCATACTCAACATCACAGTCCGGTGTGAAATATCGCCAGCGAACACCATGTCGACTACAATCAAGAAATAAGATTAAACAGACAAGAAGAAGCAGAAGCTCGGCGAGTCTACAAGACCGACACCCAAACAAAATTCACCGAGTTGATTACGGATACGTAGATAGAGTTCCAAGATTCAGGGCTGACGCACCACAATTACCACCCAGAACCAAATATGACATTGAAAGAAAAGTTCCCATCCGTAAACAGGATTCCGTCAGTGATATGATATTCATTCGGGACAATAATAAACAACGAAAAGTAAGCAGTACAAAGAAAGCTGTGAGAAGAATGCTTCCCTTCGCAAAATATCTAAGTTCAGGAAAAAGAAAGGTCGACGACCAGCCTTCCAGTGAAGACACTGATATTTACACACGATCCACAACAGTATCCCCTGATACTGTGTTCAGAAATATCGTTCCTAATTTCAGACCAAAGGTCAATTTCGAAGTTTTGGACGGTTGTCGTGAAATCTGGGATGATAGGATCAGACAGGAAGTGTATTCTGGACAGGACGACAGTTCGGAAAGCTCGTCACAAGCAGCATCAACGTCCATGGATAGTTTATCGTCAGATATGAGCGTTTGCTGTGACGCCATTTCCGATAAGAATGACGTCAACTCTGACAGCCAATCAAATCAATGTAGTGCTCCGTGTACGCGCCTTGTAGACTATAGCATATCATCGGAAGACGCGTACGATTGTGATGACGATCTAGATGATAGTTTTGACGAGAGTGACGATCTAAATAGGCGCATCTCTTCCGACGACGAATGTCGCGTGACTGAAGAAACACCGAGAGAAAGTTCACCAGCTATTAAAGACGTCAGTTCCTATATCAAAAATGTGTTTAGTAAAAATAGACTCTTTAGTGAAGACGATGAAATGGATAGTTTTATGAAATCTAAAATATATGATGACTCGAGTGACGAAGGGGTTAGCTCCCTTGAAAGTGGTCTTGACCATGTGCATATATAGAAAATTTTTTAATCAAGATTATTCAAAGTCATTGGACGAACAAAATTTATTAAATACAGCTTTATTAAAGCTGTATTTACGACATTTTGGTCGCCCAGAATGTTGCTCCTAACCAGCCCTGCGTTCAGAATGAAAACGTGAGCGAAGCGCTTTCGAAATAATACCTCGCTTTGCACGTATGTGTACGTGCAAAGCGGGGTATCATCTCAAAGCGCTTGCGAAGCGCTTTTACATCTTGAACACTGGGCAGATAGAAATCGGTCATTCAGTAGAAGTTTCAATTGTTTTTTTTAATCATTATCAAATACGGTGAAACACTCGATTTACAATCATTTGAAACACACATTTTGATACCTGTTAGCCTACGTACATTATGAACACTCCTTTTTGCTTCCTTTCTTCTCTCCTTCTCTCCTTCTCTCTCTCTTCTTTCTAAAATTCCTTTTATTTATTAGATACAATTAATTTATTTGCAACTTACAATATTTGGTAGTTGTATATTTGTATGACATTCATACAAATGTGAAAAAAAAAATCAAAAAAAAATATCAGAAATTACTTCTTAGTTGTGTTATTAATTTTAACCCCTTCTTATCAGGGCTCAAGGTTATAAAACTTCCTCGGACTGAGAAATTTCTCATTTTTTGATAAAATGTATGAAAATAAAAGATAATATTAATAAGTTGTTACTTATTACAACTTAAAATTATTTATTATGTGAATATCCTAAAATGAGTATTAAAACAGAACTATGGCTTTAATCTCCAATTGAAATTTGAGACAATTTTGAATTGAGAATGAGAAAAGTCTTATAACCTCGAGCCCAGATAACCGTATATATAAACGGTCTTAGAAAATGAATGAGACTTGTCAAGCTAAAAAGGTTCTGTATTGGATCGTGTACAAAATATTTGAAAAGGAGAAAGTATCCAGCGGAGCTAAACCAGAAGTTGCAATTTGAAGATGGAGTCAATCTTATTCCAGAGACCACGTCTATTAAGCGACCATTTTTATTTAGCGACTGTATTTAAAATCCCCCCTTTTTAATCAAAATATCTTGAAAAGTTGGTATTGCTGATCCAAAAATTATTGAAAACGGACCCTTTGTTGTTTAAACTCATCAGAATCGTCTCAATGAGACGATTCTGTTGAGTTTTCACAGCAAAGGATTATTGCGAATTTCGAGAAATTGCCGTTCACTTCAATCAAAACCATTCAGTAAATCAATCTATTAGTGCTCCATTCATCCATTCAAACCAATCACTTAAACCATTCAAAAAACGGTACAAAATCGTACAGATACTTTTCGATAAGATCCATACTTCATTCATATTGATAACAAAAATCCGCGGTTCTATTGACTGGTGTGATTTTAAGACACCATCGTGAAATTGACAATCATCTCGGTCAAAAACACCTTAAGGTAGTAGACCCGTTATAGTTCCGCATCGTTTCGGAAGTAATGAACTTTAACAGTGTTAACCGATGTTTCTTGATGGGTTTCATTAGGAAACCTCGGTCAACATTGTAAAAGTTCATGGTTTCCGAAATGTTGCGGAACTATTACGGATCCACTACCTTAAATCACTCACTCAGCGCTTCGTTCATTCAATCCAGATACTCGCTCTAATCTCTCCAAAACGCTCCGAAATTATTATAAAAAGGCTTCGAATAGTTTAAAACGATCAACATATTATTATCATTATTGTCGGTTAAATTATTGCGTATTTTATCATCTGGTTTGGATTTTAATGCATCTGGTTGGTCCATAAAGACACGCAACCAAATAAGAATGTATAATTAATCAAGGGAGGTAAACATTTCTATAATTTTGTCCGATTTGACGAAATTAGCGATATTGGTTTACCTCCCTTGAATTTCTCAAATTTTGCCTGGTTATTCTGATGTTGTAATGCTTAATATACCGAGGTGTTTTTTTTAAACAAATAAAATTATGCTTTATGAACCTCTCTATACCGACAACGTTAAAAATGCGTCCATAACACGAAATGAGTTGCAAAACATGTATTTATGAAGAAAATACATGTAAATAATAATAATATTTGAAAAAATAATAATTAAGACACTACTACTACTACTTCTTCTACTACAATAACGACAACTACTTCTCCAACTACTACTACTTCTACTATTACTACTACTGCTACTGCTACTAATACTAACATTTCTACTACTTCTTCTACTTCTACTACTATTTCTACTACTACTTCTACTTCTACTACTAATACAACTACTAGTACTATTTCAACTTTTTCTACTACTGCTACTACTACTTCTACTACTACCACTTCTGCTTCTACTACTTCTTCTTCTATTTCTTCTACTACTACTTCTACTTCTACTACTAGTTCTACTACTTCTATCTCTACTACTTCTACTACAACAACTACTACTACTTTTCTTTCTACTACTATTTCTACTACTACATCTACTTCTACTACTACACCGACTTCTACTACTACTACTTCTACTACTACTACTACTTCTATATCAAATCTACTACTAATACTAATACAACCACTACTACTACTACTATTACTACTACTACTACTACTACTACTACTTATACTATTTTTATTACTGCTACTACTACTACTACTACTACTACTACTACTTCTACTACTTCTTCTACCTTTACTTCTACTTCTTCTACTTCTATCTCTTCTACTTCTACTACAACTACTACTACTACTTATCTTTCTACTACTACTTCTACTACTACATCTACTACTACTACATCGACTACAACTACTGCAACTACTACTACTACTACCACTTCTACTACTACTACTACTCTTAGTACACCTTCAACTACTACTAATACAACTACTTAAACTAATACAACTACTACAACTACTACATCGACTACAACTACTTCCACTACTACTACTACCACTACTACTACTACTACTACTACTACTACTACTACTACTACTACTTCTACTACTACTTCTTCTACTGCTACTACTACTACTTCTACTACTACTACTACTACTACTACTACTACTACTACTACTACTACTTCTTCTACTGCTACTACTACTTCTACTACTACAACTACTACTACTACTACTACTACTACTACTACTACTACTTCTACTTTTACTACTACTACTACTTCTACTACTTTTACTTCTACTTCTACTTTTTCTACTTCTACTGATCATAATAATATAATTCTTAAACTACTACTGATAAATAATGATAGATTTCAGAGTCAATGACAGACAGACAGACAGACAGACAGACAGAAAATTTTATTTTTGACTTGTACTTCGTCACACAAAGTCAATTCACATATAATAAATACAACAATAGGTCACAAACATTAATAAACATATAAGTTTGATCACGCGAAGTTTGCTTTAATTTTCCTATGGCTCAGTAAAAAAACAAAACAATAACCAATTTGTCTCATATTCCCGTGTCAAAAAACGAAAGCCGCATACTGACCGACTAAGGTGACAATTTGGTCCGTACACCAAACAAACTAGACTGGTACCGCCGCTGACTATAAAAACTTGCAGATAACTGCGGTACCAATCTGCGTTTACACATTCACGTGCAAAACATGAAAGTCGAGCTGCATAGTTTAACATGCTTTCTTTCAACGTTTTTAAGCGAACAGTAATCAAATATAACCGTTTGGATATAGTTTAACTGTTTTAATAAGTGATTTACGGTGTTAAATTGTGATTTACTGTTGTGCTGTTGAACAAATACTTTTGTTGTGTTTACGGCTATCGCTTTTTGAATTGGACTGTCAACCCATCACCATTCAGAATTGATAACACCATAGAGCTACTTTAGCAGAAAAAACACTTTGGGAAAACGAGAAAAAAAAAAGAAAAAAAAAAATTCTTTTTTTGTTAAATAATTTCTTGGTGTACAAGTTATGTTTTATTTTGAATCTTTTATCTTTTAGTAAAACAAAATTTAACCTGTCCTTTCATGTTTTTTGATTGGTATTGGATAACAATATGGGAAAAGGAGTAATCTTACCAGGAGATATCTACATAATGAAACGGTTATTTCCCTTTGAACATTTGAGAACTAGTACGCGCGATTTAAAAACCTCGCAAAATCTTCGAAATCTATGAAAACGCATAAAACGTGTCACTAGAGTCGACGTTTGGTTACTCAGCGTTGAAATTAATTTTTTAATCAAAACACCGTGGAAAGACATAGTGAATGTATTAAGAATCAATTTTGAAGTTGAATGTTGAAAATTAGTCTGTTATAGGACTAATTTCGAGTATTTCTAAAAGATACTTCATTAAAATACTACAAACATGTCAAACGAGACACGTGCATGAATGCCGTTTAGAAATTCGTTTCAGAGATGTTGTTGATTCTGATTGTGATTTTGGAACATTTTGTATGTTGTTTGGAATGATTGAATAGAGCCCCGAAGTACAATTATTCAGAATGGTTTCGAAAGGAGTGAGTGTAATTTTACGATCTTTGTTACTTTATTTTGAGTGATCATTTGATATGGCCCAGCGTAATGTTGGCTGCAGATTTTACTTTATTCGAATAGATTCGAAGCAAGGTTGCAATGTAAAAGTATTTCCTGAGTAGAGCATTATAGAACCGCAATTAGTATCCCTTGGAACATTAAAGTGAAAAGTTAAACCGTAGTAGTTCCGCAACATTTCAAAACTCATGAACTTTTACAATGTTGACTGAGGTTTCCTAATGAAATCATTTGGAAACCTCGGTTAATATTGTTAAAGTTGATTACACCCGAAACGTTACGGAACTATTACGGGTCCACAACCTGAAATTGAAAACTTCGCAATGCTATCCCCTAGAGGAAAAATCTAACCGCTCACAAACCGAAGCCCGTCATTTATGCCAAGAGAGATGTGAAGTACCCAACATGGGTTAGACGCCTGTTTCAATAATGTCTGACTGTGGTCCGTTGTCAATACAATTTCCAAACAAAGACGTTACATGGACGTTAAATTGTCTCTTAGTTGGGACACGGCAAAAGGAGAAGGCTCAATCAGAGAAAACGATTTGATTCGCAGTCCGCCGAGATATTGTTGTCTCTGTCTTTTAACCTTTTGCTGTTTAATCCCTGCTTTTTACGTGCCTGTGATTTTATGATTGAGGAAACATTGTGAAAAAAGAAGAAATTGCTTCTGACAAGCAATTTCTTCTTTTTCCACACCATTTTCTACCCTACTGAATGGTTATTTTTCAAATTAAATCCGCTTTAAATTCTCGTCTGCAAAACCTTTGAATTTGGACAGGTCCAAAGTTTTGTAAAACAGGAAACGGTTAAGCAATTTTGATAACTTAATTTCAGTCTTGTCCATCAATATATGTGCATTCTGATTGGCTGAAAATTTGGTTATACTCCCAAATAAAAACAGTTTTGAGTACGAAGATGTTTTGCAAGCTTCCGCACAATGTAGTCCCGTAAGAAATCTGCAAAGTGTTCAAGATATAAACGTTGTGCGAAGGTTTTGAGATGCAAAGCGAGGTACCATTTCGAAAACGTTTTGCTGACGTTTTCATCCTGAACGCAAGACTGTTTTCAAGTGACAAATCGTTTCGTTTTCGCTGCATGATATCAAATCATAAGATATGAAGATAATATGTGTTGACTTCACAGAGGTATAAAACTAAATACCTAACCACACCCATGTATGAATCCGATTATATTTGTGATAATATCTTTAGTTTCATACTTCAATGAGTTCAAAAATTCTCTCTTCATCTCTAAAATTAAAACTCCAATTTCTAGGTGCAATACATTCATGTATTGACGAATAACGTTTCGGGGAAAGGTCGGGCGATTTACATGAGATCATTTGGTTTCTTAAGGAAGTGGATCCGTAATGGTTCCGCAATATTTTGGAACGCATGCGGTTTCACGATATAAACCGAGGTTTCCTAAAGAATATCATTAGGAAAACTTGGTTAACACTGTTAAAGTTTATGAACACCGAAATAATACGAGCTATAACGGGTCCACTACCTTAATATAATTAGCCTTGTGCCCTATTTCGAAACAACTTGCGCGAAGAGTAGACATAGACCAGATAGAAATCGTTTAAGAGCGTGTTGTTAGACCTATTAATGAACCCGTAAGCCTTTGCACAGTTAATCACATCTTGGAATTGTTTTCGAAATGAGTAAGGAAATAGAGGATAATCGTTTGTTTCTCGAGTAAGATCGATTTATATTTCATTGCGTGAACATCAAAAGCTATATTTTCACGAGTGGTGAAAATATAGCTTTTGTTGTTCACGAAATGAAATATGAATCGATCTTACTAGAGAAACAAACGATTATTCCATTTCTTTATTGCAAAAATGAGACAAAATGTGACATTTCTTGTACATATTTTCGCAAAGCGCGTCATTTTGCTAGTGATTGCTAGGCAACGTTCATTGTGACGTCATTTCTTTCGCCCCGCATAGATGACGCCAGATAGGATGAAATGCACAAAAGCAGGGTATAAGTTTTTGATAATTTCACTTCTTTTGCGGTTAGATTATCAAGTGATAATCTACCGTTATTGCTCGATAAACCACCGAAAAGCATGAAAGAATATGCAATGATTTTTAGTGTGAAAAATGAGTTTTGAATGTATATTCTTGGATATAAGACAATATCCCTAATTTCGTCAAAATATGACAAAATTAGATATATAATTATTTTCGCAATTTTAAAAAAAAATTGCGTACTTAAAATATGCGTGTTTTCAAGTACCAATCAGACGCAGAAACATGTGGAATAATTTGATAAATTCCAATGAAGTGATGGTTGTTTTGAATTATTTCGAATAGTTTTTTCCTAAAGATTTTGAATTTTTCGGTGATTTTGGAATGAATGAAGCGCTGAGCGAGCGAATTAGAATGGTTTTGACCGAGGTGAATGCGAATTTCACGATGTTACAAACTGTATTCGAAAACCTATTCACATGCTAACATAATATTTCATCAACACAGCACTGGACTAACATTTTAACACAACAAGGATTCTAAGAATACTTTTTTTTCATTAATAATTATTATAAATTACCACATTTATATGGCGCTTTTTTCATGCTGAAGTACTTTCAAAAGCGCTCTTCAAGTTTGAACCAATATAACAAATACAGTATATGTAATATATATGTTAAAAAGTGATAAAATGAAACATAAATAATTTTAAAAAATAAAATAAATAACTGCTAAAGACCAAATGGTTATCAAAAAATCTTCATGTTTTATTAAAACTCTTGCTGTCGAAAATGGACTTAAGGTAGTGGACCCGTAATAGTTCAGCAACGTATTGGGAGTTACAATGTATGAACTTTTACAGTGTTAACCGAGGTTTCCTAATGATTTTCATTAGGAAACCTCGGTCAAAATTGTGCAAGATCATGATAACCGAATTGTTACGGAACTATTACGGGTCCACTACCTAAACATTCTTTGACGTGTTCATGTTTATAAATGTGACCCGTCACGCGACAAAGGAACATCCGGGAATATTGTAAAATGAATTATTGAAAAAGAGATTTGATCCAACATAGGTCAACCAGAAGTCGCATTTCAAAAAATTCTTTAATTAGACGGTAGTTTGATCACTCTAGATTCAGAAAATAAGCACAGTGCAAAAAGTTTCCACCCTAGTCAGTCTGCGCACTCAGCGCAGTCTGACTAGGATCGACACTTTACGCACAACCCAGATGGTCCCTTTTCGCGTGACGGGTCACAAGTGTTTAAAAATAGTAGGTCTTTGGTTCTTTTTTTAAAGATGCAACTGTTGTGGAAGACCTGGTAATGGATCGAGGAAATTCCACAGAGTGGGGGCTACGGATTTAAAAGTACGATCTCCATAAGTTCGTATTCGGCTTTTGGGAACAACAAGAGTAATAGCATTCGATCCTGATCTTAGATCTCGTTTTGGTTCATATATTTCTAATAAATACCAAATATAACCGGGAGATAGGCCATGAAGAACTTTAAAAGTATAAGTTAAGATTTTAAAATTAATTCCGTGTTCTACAAGTATCCTTGTAATTCTTTCAAAATGAATGTCTCTTGGTTCTCGTGATAATACGGGCGGATGTATTTTGAACTATCTGTAGCTTATTGGGAGGTTTTTGAGGTAGTTCAAACAGTAATGAATTACAATAATCTAATACCGTAACAAGTCTTGAAAGATTGCTAATCACATGCGTAACTAGGATTTTGAAATATATACGCATTCAGAAGTCGACCACCAAAGAATATATAGGATAAAGGCGATATGTGGACCAATATATGAAAAAGATACCCTCCTCTCGCTCCCCCTTTTCTTAAATGATTTCAGAATTGGTGAATAACCAAAACTACGTAACTATAGTTTGAATAAGCTGTATTTACACTGATTTAAAATATATCAACGACATTTTTGGAAGAGGATTAATTTGTATCATATTCTTGTGTAATATTCAAAATGGTAGTTACGCCCTTGCTGTTGTTACTTTTAAAATTATGCTTCATCTTTTTAAAATGATTTCATTAAGTCTAGTTTACATTTGGCTTACGGAGCCCGTACGGCGGCCGTAACTCGCCGTAACCCCCAAATCGTTCGGTGCCCGTGCCACGATGTCCGTGCGATCATTACTGGTGCCTCGGACCCTTGCGATTTTGTTTAAAAAATAGTTGTAAAAGTTTTTTGAAAAATCACAAGACCGCACGGAGACCGTCTCCGTGCGGGGATCGCACGATTACCTTGCGATCGCCTCACGGGCACCTCAATGATTTTCGTAATAGTTTTATGAAAACCCGTGTTGACACCGCACCATTTTGTGAACAAATACGCCGTAGAAGATAAAATTGTATGATGTCAAAAATACAACACAAGAAGTCGCAGGCTGCGATACCGTACGGCGACCGTGGCAAATGTAAACTAGGCTTAATCGATAGATCTATCTTTTTCATTAAATGGCTTTGCTAGTCTTGAAAGGTTTCTGTCGTTTTTTCAGATTATACGTCGTCTTTTAAATGTTTAACCGACATATCACTCCAAACGAATAGCTGAAAAAAAGAAAAGCAACAACAACAAAAAAAAAAAAAAATCAGACCAGATCAAGCAAGGGCTAACAAGACATTCAAATACGAGACCTGAACTGAAGTAATTTGCGACCCATTTGGGTTTAGAATATATACCCTGTGTAGAAACTAATCCAGTCAGGCTTTGATTCCCCTCAGGTTCAATACTTTCCTTATCTCATACAGTTAACAACATCGTCAAATTACTAAATTGATTGATTCAGGAATGATTTGCGAATAAAATGGAACGAGTGCCTGTCTGAGGATTGAGTTTTTGAGTGAAATTAAAGGAAGGAAATCAAATATCGCTTATTTCGTCCATTTGGACGAAAATGGCGATAATTTTTTACCACCTCTCCCTATGTATGTGTGTCTTCGTGGACTAGTCAGACGCTTTAAAACCTACACCAGACAATAAAAACGTGGAAATTTTTTTCTTCAGTTTTAATAAAATGTCGATCTTTTTTGGGCGATTTCAAAGTGTTTTTGAACAACTTTGGAGCTTTTGTACATGGTTGGCATGAGTGTTTGGAATGAATGAATGGATCGCTGAGCGAGGGGTTTGGAGTGGTTAAGAAAAAAATAAAAAAATATAGCCTGTCCGGACTGCGTGAATTGCGCAGCAAGACCAGGTTGAACGCTCTTCGTGATTATAATATTTTCTGAAACAAGAATCGTCTTTCTATCCTTCTCTGTAATTGTTTTCATTCGATATTTGGTCGACCGCTGCTGAATCCAATTTCGCTTTCAATGATATCATTTTCGACTCACAACACGGTACTTTTTCACATTTCAGTTATAATCAGATAGATGTACAAAAATCACACAAATTTTATGAGATATCGCCGATGTGAATCAAAAACCTCGAAACTACAGCTTTATCAAAGCTGTATAATCGAGGTTTTGGAAAAACCAGAGACGATACATTAGAAATAGAAAAGAATCGTCTAAATTGATGCGATTTCTCTGGATTTACTTTTTGCGAGAGAATGCATGCTAAAAACTCTGAATCCACGGCACTAAGATTAGGAACATCGTGAAGTTGACAAGGTTATTGATTTTGGATTGATTTTTTAAGGAAATTGAGTGAGTGCGATGAGTGATTTTTGAGTGAAATTAAAGGGAGGTAGCCCAATATCGCTAATTTTGTTCAAACTGATATTGGGCTACCTCTCTTTATTAAGATATTCATAGAAGTTCTATTTTAAGGTTCTTTTTATCAAAAACCAATAATTGTTTACAAATTTACTTATGTCAGTGAAATCGTGATTTTTTTTCTAGCTATTTTCATTTTGAACTTAGTTGTTGATCTTTAATTTGTTTTAGTGATCTTAGGGGCAGTTTGAATGGTTTGGGTGAGTGTTTGGAATGAATGAATGATTGGTGCGCTGAAAGGGCGAATTAGAATGCTTTTGATTGAGTTGATTGTTATTTCCATAATAGTGTTAACTGTGCCTTTTCTTTGGAGACTCGGTCAAAACAGTTTACTGGTGACAAGATTGCACCTTTGACTCGTGTGCACACTGGCCGCATATTTTACCCACTGAGCACCGACGATGTCTCCTTTAAATTACGTTTTAATGTTTAAAATATAATTAAATACTCGTAACCTAAAACGACAAGGCGGCGGTTGAGTACCTAACAATTACTCCATTACATGCTTGTTTCATAGCATGTAACGCTATTTAGCTACATTCACGAAGCATCGGACAAATCAGAGCGAAAAACCAAACTTTTCCCTTTTTCCTACAGTTAAATACGTCGGGAAATTGACATGGTGAATGATTTTGGAATGATTTAGGAATGAAATTGAATGAGTGTGTGGAGCGAGTTTTGAGTGAAATTAATGGGAGGTAATCCTACATCGCAAATTTTGTTCAAGATGAACACAATTGGCGATATTAATTACCTACCTTTAATAAAATATACGTACTTTTCTATCTGTTTGTCTTGGTTGACCAATCAGACACATAAAAGTACACACCAGCTAATAAAAACGTTGAATAGATAGATCGATTTGAATTTATTGTTGAAAGTCTTGAACGATTCTTATATGTTTTTGTAATGAATTTGGAACGTTTTTGATCGATTTGAGTAAGTGTTTGGAATGAATGAATGGAGCGCTGAGTGAATGATTAAACATGATTTTGATCGGAATGATTGTCAATTTCACGATGTTATTAGCTGTATTTGTTTGATTGAAAACTAAGAAAAATTGTAACAAAAACACCTTGTTATGTATGAACACAGATTTGAGAACGCATTGTGAAAGCTATAAAGTATAAACATTTAGTATGTTATCTCTGTTTCTCAATTCGTGCCTTCTCAGTGGATTCGTGTATGTCAAATTTTTAAATTATGACGATTTTTATTAAACATAACTGTGTAAAGTTTTAAAAAGAAGAAAAAAAACCCTTGAATACAGTTTTCTTTTCCAGTATAAGCAAGTAATAAATGAATTTAAAGAAATTGCCAACTTTCCGACTAACTGTGTCATACCATTTTTGAAAATAATGTCTGTGTCTGCAACTTGTTCAATTCTAAGCTTTTAAAATTAACATATGATCATATGGACTAACTTTATGTTAAGGATGTTGAAGAGAAAAATATAATGGGACAAATTCTTTGTAATAACCCCAAATAAACTTTCTAAATCAGATGCACGAATCCAATGAGAAACTCTAGTCAGAATTAGACTGGCCACCCCAGTGTACTTTACAGTATAATTTTGAAATAAATTTGTCGACTATGAATATTTTTTGTTTATTTTAAATAAGATAACATAACTCTTCAGTAGAATGCCAAGTAAACATTTTGATGTTCACCTTTTATCAATGTACACACGGGTGTTGTTATTAAGATGCACGAATCTAGGAGAAGAGGGGAAATTTTGGAACTGCCTTTCTCGAGCTGACATCTTGTCGATTCAAGACTTACTTTAAAAAAGGACACACACAAAACCCAAACGTAATTTAGTGTGTGTAATATCGTTTTAATCACAAAGTCTAATAAAATATGAGTTTTGATTCATCATCATCTCTTAAAAAGACCAATATCTATCAGTATACCATTCACAACACCTGGTACCAATGAATTTGCATTTCGTTAATTTTTGTACATAAAAGGTTTTCAGTGTGATCATTAAAGTCTTCCAAGTTAATATTGCAGATTATATAAAAAGATTTAAAAAATGGATGCAGTTTAGATATACATTTAACAACATAGTGCAATTGACATTTACTTCGATCAAATCCATTCTAAACCGCTCACTCAGTGCTACAAATTCATGCAAATCACCTACTTTAATCACTCAAAAACGCTCCAAATCGTAAAAAGCGCTTCGTATTCAAACGAAACGATCGATATTTTTTTGAAAATCGATCACATTTCTGCAAGACTTTATTGACGAATATGAATGTTAAAGCGTGTTATCCGTTCAAGAAGCCACACAAACAGAAAAAAATACTTAAACGTGTATTTTATTTAAAGGAAGTAAAAAATATCGCAAATTTCGTGCAAACTGGACGAAATTGGCGATATTATTTTACCCCCCTTTAGCTTCATTGAAAAATCACTCTTCGCAGCTATTCAATTTAATTTCTAAATAATTCCAAAACAATTTCACGATGTTCCTAACTGTATTTCTTCTCATTTATTGATTTTTTTTATTTGTGCATGTTCTCTCGAATAAACCGTTTATCTGGTAAAGGCTTATGCATGTACATGTACTACGAATTTCAAGGAATCTCTCATTCTTTGATAAAGATCGTTCACTTTTTCGGTTTTACAAACCAGGAATATATTTTGATCAAACAAATTTGTACTCAAAATTACCATTTGAGTCTTCTCAATGACATTCGAAGAAAGTAAGGATAGGTGAAGTTGAAACTTCAGTTTAAAAATAGATAAAGCCATTCAAATGAGTCATCCAAGACTTTCGTTTTCAATTTCATTTCTGAGGTCAAAATATCATCATTAAGGTCAAAGGTAAAAGATAGTTGATTGACATTGAAAACGATATGCCGTCAAACTTGACAATAATTGTAACAGCCTAATAAGCGGTGTCCCGTAATAACACATTATGCGTATAATACACCCATTACGGCGGCCATTACCGTTTCAACCAATGTCACTTTGGGCCTATGAACACGTATATATCAACCAGGGTGTTTTCACTTCAGTCTTTAAAAATTTAAAGAATTGACAGGAGAAGATAATTAGCATGACACCTGTCAAAAGTTGTGTGGTCTTGTTTTAAATGAAATACAACACGAAAATCACCGTTCTTCTCTTTTAACTGAGTGTCTTTCCTTTAATCACAACAGAACAAAATTGTGGTCTCTCATGCAATAATGACCACCATGGAACTCTGTAAATAATTTTGGAATAAATACATAAATAAATAAATAAATAAATAAATAAATAAATAAATAAATAAATAAATAAATAAATAAATAAATTAATAAATAAATAAACAAAAATGAATTGGTTCAAGAAGACTGTCAAACAGAGTTCGCATTTAAGAATATTAAAGTTAGTGGACTAGTGATATTTCCGCAACGTCTCGAAAGTTCTACATTTAAACAGCGTTAACCGAGTTTCTTAAATGATTTCACTCGGAAACCCCGGTTAACTTTTTTAAAGATCATGTGTTTCCGGAAATGTTGTGGAAGTTTTACGGGCCCATTGCGAACGGTAAAGGTCGAATTAGCATGCACAGTAAGACGTGTCTGTCGAGAGTCGATGGGCACAGTAAGCTACATCGTGAAATTGACATTCTTCTGAATCAAAACCATTCTCAATCACTCAGCGCTTCATTCATTCATTCATTCATTCATTCATTCATTCATTCATTCATTCATTCATTCATTCATTCATTCATTCATTCATTCATTCATTCATTCATTCATTCATTCATTCATTCATTCATTCTAAACACTCATTCATACCATTCAAAAACGCTCAAGATTTCTAAAAAATATAAGATCAACAAGTCAATTTAAAATGAATAAAACAAGAATCAAATCGCGATTTTACTGACATAATTGTAATTTAAAGCGTTTGATTGGTTCTTGAAGCAAAAGAAAGCTTTTTATTGAACATTTATGTATACTTTTTAAAGGGAAGTAATACACATCGAAAATTTTGTTCGTCATGAAAAAATAGCGTTATTGGATTACCCCCCCCCCCCCCCTTTAATTTCACTGAAAACTCGCTCCACATACTCATTCAACGTCATTCCGAAATCATTCAAAAATCGCCCCCTTGTAAATTTCACGATGTAATGATGAACAAAATTTGCGATATTGATAACCTCCCTATAATAAAAAATGCATTCAAGTTCTATACATAGCTTCCTATTTCTTCAAGTACCTTTGAGACACTAACAAGTTGAATTATGTCAGTGAAATCGCGATTTTTCTCTATCAAAATTTATTTTGAATGACGTTTTTTTTATTCTATATTTTTCAATGGGTTTGGGCTTTTTTGAATGATTTGAGTGAGTGAGTGTTTGGAATGAATGATTGGAGGGCTGAGTGAGCGATTTAGAATGGTTTTGATTGATTTGAATGTCAATTTCACGAAGTTTTTAACTGTACATTTGCAATTGTCTTTCGGATGAGACGTTAAACCGAGGTCCGGTGTGACGGTTCTTTATATGGAGCACGATAAAAACCATGACAGCAGTAGTTTCGTCATGCAACCTTGCACTATCCCCCGTAAAAACTAACCGTTTTCTGGGGTGTCGCTCATATTGGCAAATGCCACGGTAGCGACGACAAATAAACGGAAAACACACACACTAAAAGCAAATCATTCGGAACATCACTCGGGCTTTTCCGTAAACTGAAATGTACTTTAGAGTAGTATTTTGTGTCAACGGTTATGTTATTTTGCTTCTGGTGGTATACTTCGGTTATTTTACACGCTTGAAGAAATGCACATTTTGTTGATTCTTTCAAATAGTATGTGGAGAACTAGCCTGGCTCCCAGACTGTCAGTTAGTGTTGAATAAAAGATAAATAAGGTACACCACTCATGTTTAACTGTTTCATTTTCTAATTACCTCCAATATTCTCGAAAACTGACACTGATCGGCCAGTCAGAGAAAATAAGCTGATAAGAAATTTTCTTTCTCTTGGTGCATTTTGCTCATTTCACAATACTTCAGATCAGTGGGACGGGAGCCAGTCTAGTGGAGAACCTTTGGTCATATTATAATTTGATGACAAACTGCGTTTAGTTATCAAATTATAGTGTGCCAAATTTATTCTTTCGTCGATTTTTGTTTTTTGCAATGTATTCCTTAGCGGGATCGTTGATGTTTGTGAGGTCGTATAAACCCACATGCAAAATGACGCGCTTTCATTGCTGCGCCCGTATTTTTCCCGATGTCTATTCCGTAGAATCGCCGAGTTTTCCCGATAGAAAGCAAATGCTGGATACTTCCAGCAGTGTTCAAGAGGTCTAGCAAAGAAAAAAGTAATATAAGTAAGTGTAATGGTCATTCTAGAATCAAGAAATTCACCGATAACGAGAACTTTCGCCCCTGGTCTGCCAGCACAGCTCCCTTTCCACGCAATGGGTCACAGATATACATTGTATGTTTTTTAAAATACGTGTGTTAATTTGCAGAAGGACTTGGATCAAGTTGACGTGTAATATTACACGAACATTCATATATTCTTTCACATTAAGCCACGGTAGGTCAAAGTTGCCATTAAATGCTTCTCAGCACAATATCGAAACCAGTAAGTTGGTCCTAGTTCTGTTCAACGAATAACTGAGCAAGATTAATCCATAATGGTCAGACCCCGGTGAAATTTTGTCCTCTTTATTTTGTGGTAAATCAGTGTTTTTCTCCAAGCCGTAGCTCTTTTCAGAACGTTCATTGAGGTATGGGGTTACAGATGCTTATTCCTCTTTCTAAGAACTTCCTTTTAAAACCAATTGTCATGTAGGTTGATCAGGCAGTTTTTTAGATAATACAGTCTCAGCAAGGGAACCCTTCTTTCAGAACCAACAAAGCTACGGGCCCAGAAATCACGCCGTATATTTATCATCCCCCACCTGGAGAATAAACTCCTGCAAAGAGATAGTAAAATGCACTTAAAAACTCTAAAACAGGGGTGAAATAACTTAAAAATCATGCAAAACTACATGTAAATCACTGTTTAACACTTAAAACAGATCTATCTTTGAGGGACTACATTTTCTTTAAGAACTTCTTTTACCATACAATGACCTCAGGAAGTAATTCCCACTGGGGTCCATCCTAATATAAGAAAAAAAAAAAACAACCCGAACCATCTCCGTAGACTGGCTTCCTGGCTGAATTAAGAACTTTATACAAAATATATAGACATAGAAGATAAATGCCTTTTGGTTCAATGTAAGACCGATTTTTTTTCGAGGAGAGGATAAATAAGCCTGTGCGTGACATTTCCAACAATTTGGAATGTTCGTGCGGTGCAAACATTGAGAAGCGTTGACAGCCCCATATTATAAATAAACAGTTAACTGATGGCCTACGGATACTCTGAGACCTAATCTATCTTCTAAACGCATAGTGAAGATTCTGGTCAGACTGTGCGGATGCATAGGCTGATCAGAGTCTTTACTTTGCGCATATTTGAATTTGTTGGAAATCTCACGCACAGGCTCACATAATAGATATATTTGCTATTGATCAGGAAATGAAAAATCTATCGATTTAACGATTTTTCATTTCCCCTTTTTATAAGCGAACATGACATGAAATGTGAAAGATTATGCTAGATTAATGAAATTTCTATTTTTGACTCGATGAAAACAAGGATTTGTCAAATAAAGTATCATAATTATAATTTGTAAGTTTCGTGAGTAAGTAACAAAATCTATCAAAATAGAAAGTCAAATTGGTTTAGATTAAAAATATTCAAGCAATTTAAGGGTTTTCATATACGATTTCGACTTGTAATAGCAATTATCGAATGATAATCTGATTTTTTATATTTTTGTGTGTGTTTTTAATAGTTTTAGTTAATCCTATGGATATTTGATGTTTGAGCTCTCTGTAAAAAGCAGCACGTGGTCTTTAATCTATGATACGATTGTTGTTACAGATTAATCAAGATTATCTTCAATATGTTTGATGGTGGTTAATTCTCACAGATTATCCTAACTATATTTCGCACCAATCAAAAGCGATATACGGTATCACATTTTCTCGGTTTCGAGTATGAAAGGAAAACATACAATTTCATGTCTAGACCGGATAAGTTTAGAGATTTCGGGGAAAAAATGACCAGCCCTTGGTTCAGGATGCAAAAACGTTCACGACACGTTTCAAAATGAGCCTCGTCTTGCAAGTGCACTTTCAATTTAATCGAAGGGCGTGTCGAGGTTGCGATCAATATAGGTCGATTCGTGACGAAGCTTTGTCTTTGCGAAACTTTTGAACGTAGAATGCCTTCTTCACCAAGTAATGTGAAATAACATCCATTTTTCATTTATTATGTCATATCTGTTATTCAATTGCTCTTGATTTTCTTTATTTACTGTTGTGTTTTTTCTATCTAAAAGTTTTTGTTTTCGGAATTTTAGTTGGGTATAATTTTACCCATTTGAGATTTAAAGCGCGTTTAAAGGTGGAACATCGAACTTTTGTTTTTCGGAAAATAAAACTCGTATCTAAAAAAAGGCATTTAAATTCATATCGGGGTTAATCTGAGCTAAAATTTAAAATAGCCTAACAATTTGATCGAAAGGGTATGGATTGAATTCGAGAGTTCCTTACAAGTCAGTCTAGATCGTCATCAACAGACATAATAAGCTCCGGACGAAATTTATGATTACGTAGAGATAAAGAAGATGACTATCAATTTCTACTAGAATGTCCCGATAAATGTTTGACATGGACGTATTCATAAATCTGTGGTGTCAATCATATGTAATCAGCTAGGAAACAAGCGATCAACGTTAAATGACTTATCTGACTAGACAATCAAAATGTTGACGATTACGTTTTGATGCTTTTTTTATCCGCTATTTTGTTGTCCGAGTAGATATATACTTGAATGCACATGGAAAAAAAGTAGTATAAGTTCGATCGAACAAAAAACAAACAAACGAGCAAACGAACGTATGAAAGAAACGAACGAATAATTGAAATTCGAATGAATTTAAATGAATTTAAATGAATGAATGAATGAATGAATGAATGAATGAATGAATGAATGAATGAACGAATGAACGAATGAACGAATGAATGAATGAATGAATGAATGATCGAATGAACGAATGAACGAATGAATGATTGAATGAATGAATGAATGAATGAATGGACGGACGGACGGGTGGATGGACGGATAGACAGACGGTCGGACGAACGAACGAATAAACGCACGCACGCACGCACGCATGAACGAACGAACCAATTAATGGATGAATGAATGAATGTATGAATGAATTGGAAGTGTTTTCGTCAATATTCTTTCCTTCTTTTGTCGCTTATGATGAGAACATCGGCATTTAGATGGCTCAGCTCCAAACATATGTGACCCGTCACGCGAAAAGGGACCATCTGAGAATCGCGTAAAGAGTCGACCCTGGTCAGGCTGTGCATTTCGCTCAGTCTGACAAGGGTCAAAACCTTTCGAACTTCACTAATTTTCTGAATCTAGAATAACCAATCTACCTTCCTGTGAAAGATTTTTTAAAACGCGATCTCTGTTTTGCCTGTTTTAGAACAAATCTCTTTTTCAATCATTCATTTTACGAAGTTCCCAGATGGTCCCTTTTCGCGTGATGGGTCACATATACTAATGCCTACGCAGAACCATCGGATTAAAATGTTTCTAAAGGATATTGAATACAATCGCGTTTAAAAAATAAGAGTAAATTCCGTGAATTTAGAAATTGTCTTCACATATAAGGATGTTTACAAGACAAAACCATATCGTACGCAACTATTAAATTTTTGACTGTTGCGTATCGTACTTCCGAAAGCGCCGAAGGACAGATTCGAACCTGATTATGGTCGATAATAGTCAAGATTTATCGACAACAAACTTTTGCATTGTTGTTTTTATGTCTAAGTAGTTGTTTATTTCTATTTTAATTGCAATAAAAATGTCTAAATGAAAAACAGCATTATTACTCTCGCAATCATGTTTTGTAATTCTTTAATTGTTGCTACATGTATCAATTGACCATTGAAGTTCGAATCGTAACTGGATTTTTGAAAGCACATGTGGTTGACTTCTTGTGTCCACCTATTAGATCCATAACAGACTGTGCATCCGCATAATCTGATCGGAGAATTTCTTTTGCAATCTTAAACTATCAACCGACTCAGTATATCTCCATGTCACAAAAAAATATATCAAAAATGCAATGTAGAGCAGTTCAGGCTGTTCTTTGTCAGCACAGGGCTCCGGAATATAGAATTTTCTCAAGCTCAACTGATGATTTTCTCAAATTTCAAAGTGAGATTAGAGCTTTAATCTGAGGCAATACTGTCATTTATAAATGAACATAAAATTTGATATCAATAACTTCTTATAAATAAACAATATTAATTTTATCCTGCATGTTTACTAAAATTCTAATATCGAAACAATCTCAGTTGAGCATGACCTTTTTTTCTTTAATGCTTTTCGGTGGTTTATCGAGAAATAACGGTAGATTATCACTTGATAAACTCACCGCAAAAGCAGTGAAATTATAAAAAAAACCTTATACCCTGCTGTTGTGCTTTTGATCCTTTCTGACCTCATCTATGCGGGGCGAAATACTTGACGTCACTATTATCGTTGCATAGCAATCACGTGCAAAATTACGCGCTTTACGAAAATATGCCCTAGCAATTTCACTTGTTTTCATTTTTGCAATAAAGAAATGGAATTATCGTTTGTTTTTCGAGTAAGATCGATCAATATTTCTTTCGTTAACAACAAAAGCTATATTTTCACTAGTGAAAATATATCTTTTGTTGTTCACCCAATGAATATAAATCGATCTTACACTGAAACAAACGATTATCCTCTATATAATCTCGGACGCTGTTTCTTAAGCTTTCGGTGAAATATCACACACAAATATATATAGAAAAATCTTGCAAAGTGTTGTTATTGACCAAAAAGCTTATCCTTCCCTAACGGGCAACCCGAGAGACACAATATTGCAATTAAAGCTTAACGCCTACTGTTGATTTGATCAATCTGTAGGGTTTAGTCAAATATCTCCTTGAATGGAGGGTATCTTTCGTTCGGACTAAAATGTGCTAGTAAGATGGCATCAAATTGAACAATGTTTCAGATATTTCAAAGATAACAACCACCGAGGAAAATCCTTTCCAAAAGACAGCCCGACCTGCCTGTCCTAAAAAATACCTTAAATGAAGATAATCACAAAAAACTTTTCATTACAACGACAATGTCGATGATAGACGTTCAAATCTGAACATAATTATGATTAAGTCTAAGATCGATCAATCGATCTAGCTCAAGAACAAGCTCTATTAAAGGACCACCTTTTATTGGCGACCACCACCAATATTTCATTTCCAAGTTGAAATTGACGTTTAAGCTCACACATGTATCATAAGTGAACCATATTAATATGTAAACTCACATAAATCGTCATAATCAGACCCCTTTAGTGAGAGTACCAAATCACTTTAATCCATTGATCTAAGTAAAATAATATTTCTTATTGTCATCAAATGAGTAGTACAAAGCACACAAACAATCTCTTTTAAAGCGACCACTCTGTGCTTAACCATTACTTGAATGGTCGCTTTCTACAATGTTTACTGTGATTAGTTACCTTTGAAGCCAAAACATGGCCCAACAAGTCCTATTTATACACCCCAAGACAGACATGTACTTAGAATGAAACCACGCAGACAGATATATAGACAGACAGATATATAGACAGTCAGATATATACACAGACAGATATATAGACAGACAGATATATAGACAGAAAGATATAAAGACAGACAGATACATAGACAGACAGATATATAGACAGACAGATATATAGATAGACAGATATATAGACAGACAGATATTTAGACAGACAAATATATAGACAGACAGATATATAGACAGACAGATGTAATGATGCTATATTCAGACAAACAAATGATGAGCAACTTCAAAATAACATTGTTTCTTCATACTGGCGTGACGTTTAAACTAGACTAAAAGTTACAGGCGAAAAACAGCAAGTTCAAACAACACTGTTTGTAAAAGGATGTAAATCGCCAAGCATGAATGACCGTTTTGTTGTGCGAAAAGTATCGAACCTGGTCAGTCTGCACAGTTTGTGCAGACTGACCAAGTTCGAATCTTTTCGCCATCAACTTAATGTATTCTTAATTCATATGAGTATCCTATGTTACCATATGCACATAAAAGTTATTTTCAATTTACATTCTCTTATTGGTAATTTGAGAATCAAAATTGTTACTTGAATTTTTCTTTTGCGAATTGCCAACATGGTTCCCTTTGCTGATGTGTGTCAGATATAATAAACAACAAAAATAGACAATTAATGTAATATTTAAAAGAATTGCGTACATACTTTTCCCCAAAATGCAAAGAATGGACCGAAAATGGACCATCTTCGAAATCTAAAGGGAGAGGGGGGAGCAAAAAAAAAAAAAAAAAAAAAAAAAAGATTGTGCCATGCTTTAATGTGTGCTAAGGTAGAATAACGTAGAATGACCAACGTTAATTTCAGTGATTCTGTCGATATAAACAAGGCCAGTTGAATATGGTCAATATTTTCGAATTCCCGACAAAACAAAACTTTTTATTCGCGGGACGCTTGACAAATTTAAAAAAAAAATAACCAAATAATAGTTTCAGTAATAACAATTCTTTCCTACTTAGGATGGAAAACGTCTTCATAATATTGCGCAAAAGTTAGTGTATTTGATTAAAAGTTGACAAAGTTCCCTATATGGGTCCAGGAAATAGTCAACGCGTGTCATAAAGGTGAAAATCGATGGGATGCATTTCACTGCGGTGGACACACCCCTTTCCTTCTGGGGCTAAAAGGTCCTTATGACGTCATGGTTAATGAGCCCCGCGTGACTAGGGTATAAAACCTAACTGTCACACGGGTAAAAAGTCAAACTTCTTCGATTACATCTAACGCGAATGTGACAAGCTAAGATTATTTTAAACTTAATATAAGAACAGATAAACAACTGATTAATATAAGTGTTGTATTTAAGAATTCTCTCTGGATGTACGCGTTAAGTCAATAGAAAAGTAAGTTACATTTTTCATTGTCTCGCACTTCCAAGATGTCCCGATCATGCGACACATTTCGTGCTCATTGTAGGGTTAGTTTTTTGTCTGAATGGGGTTTTACGCCACTTCTAACATTATTCAGCCATATCGCGGCGGCTGGAGCACCTAACAACGGATTCCTGGTATTTCGCACACCAATACTACCATCACATCCTTTCCTAGCCTACAGCTACTATTCCATATAGGTCTACGATTATCAACCCATTGGTGGCTAATTGGAGGTAGCAAAATAGTTATATAGTAAGGTAGAAGGGTTATTCTAAAGTCAGAAAATATTATATAAAAGAAAAGTTATGACTCTGGACAGCCTTCGCGAACCTTTCATAATCAGCATTAACACATAAATGAAAACAATTATACATTGTTTTTGAAACCGACATCAGTTTGGTGGCTCAGCATGAAACAGTTGTAAATGCCTATATGTTTATAGGCAGTTACAAGTGTTTCATGCTGAGCCATGAAGTTGGTAGAAAAATCTGCAGAAAGTCTAAAGTTTCACATTCTATCTTTTAAGGATGATACTGCGAGTGCTGTATCAATTTCTAATAAAACGATTGTACAATTGTTTGTCGATTTACTCTGCCAACTAAAAACCAATTATCAATTGTGATTTAAAACCGATTGCCCAACACTTAGGCACACGCATGTAGCAGACTGGACAACAAAATATTTTCGGACTGCCTGAAGAGGGATAAAGACCTTATCTATGGACAGACTGTATAGTGAAAACTCTGATCAGGCCGCTCGATTGCATTGCCTTGTACACATGTAAAATTGTTGAAAATATCACGCACACCCTCGAAAATTTATCGCATGCGTTTCAACTATAATCGCCCTGCTCTGCGACCAGGATGACAAAGCAGTGATAACAGTCTTCTAATTATTCCCCGCTTTGCAGGCAAGTGCTCGTGCAAAGCGGGGTATAATTGGGAAACTGTTTACACCGCTTTGTCGTCCTGAACGCAGGACTGGTTTTAATTCTGTTCAATAAAGCAACAGCTAATAAGACATTGATTGAAAAAAAAATCCTAAGCTTCGTTTTTTAGTTTTTTTTTAATTTACCTATTTCACATATGTACCCATGTTTCAAAATGTTAGCTTTCCTTTTTGATTTGAGATATATTCAAAATGTTGTCGCATTGGCCATGATTGAGATAACGCATTAGTATTTTCAAAAATGCGGTTGTAAATAACATCGTTGTAAAGATGTCAATGCTCGATTTTGAAGAGTTTTTTACCTCAATTCTACACCATAAAACATTGCCCTTTTCACGTCATTTTAAGAATGCACGACTTAAGAAACGTTAAGGTAGTTAGCGATTGAAACATCGCAAATAGAGCTCGAACAAGCAATGGCTACGAGATAAAAAAAAAAAAAAAAAAAAAAAAAAAACGATGAATTTAACCCCTCTTTATTTTTGTAAGAATTTGGCCGGTTTTGCTGAAGCTTTTGCGTTGTGAACGTTGTCGAGTAGCCTACGCTGAAAATCGAAACTGTGATGTATCGCTGTGGGGATACTAAATGGAGTATCTTTAGCTTCAATCGAATACAGTTCTTTATCAAAAATCTTGTGTTATTTCTCTTCAAAGTAACTCTGTAACAGAACTTCGAAAATATTTTAATCTGTTAGTTGTAATATATATGTAGCCCATAACGAATGTCATGGAATGATTTTGGAAATGATGGTAAAAAGTTGAAAAACATATGCCCTGGGTTCAGGTTGTAAAAACGTTAGCGAACGTTTAAATATTGTATCCCACTTATCTTATGAGATCAAGTCCAAGTCGGGGCATCATTTCACAAACGTTTTGAGAATGTTTTTATTTAGAGAGCAGGGCCGACATCTAAAAACATTTATATATATGTATATATGCAGATAAAACATTCATTTTCCCCAAAATTTGTTAAAGAATAGTTTTTAAATTAACAGCAGAAAAGAAATGTATCTATCAATTCGTGTTCGAAAAAAGATTAAGATCACTGTGCATGAACTCATACACGATATTTAATTTTTGTATGTCAACTAAATTGTAAAACTCACTCGATTTTATGTACATGTATGCCACTGCAATAAAACTAGGAAAAACTGGACTGTAAAAAGGCGCAACTACGATTACGCACATTACGCAAGTACGTAATAATATAAATTCTAGCTGAAAAAATATCGTTGATAATTGATCAAAACATTCAAGCTGTAGTTACGATGTTTTAATCATTCACCAACGCTAAAATCATAAAATAGGGGAGCGGACGGAGGACACTCATCTTTTGTCACAGTCCAAACATTCTATGTTGGTCGCCTTCTGAGCGCGTATAAATTTCAAAATCCTAGTTACATGTACGCTTATGCTGTATATCGTGACGCGGCGAGGGAAATGCAATCGTATGTATCATGCGAAGACCATGAATTGAAGATGAAATAAGATGTATCAAGTTAAACTTCAAATGAAAATGTTTTTTCTTAACGTTAGGGAGAAAGCAAACAAAATAAAACAAGCAAACAACAACAACAAATTCTAAATTTATCTCCAAGGAAGAATGACTTTCAAAAAGAATTAAGAATAGTGCTTGTTGGTTTGACAATAGAGTCCTGTGAGGCTCGCAGGTTGCTAGGGCGGGCTCTTGACTTAAGAGAAGCATTAGCATCAACCAAAAGGTTCAAATCCCGACCGAGCCTCTGGTCATGCAGGCAAGTGATCGAAGAAGGTACTTGCAACATTGGGCTACAAAATAGTTTAATATATTTGGTTGCCCTTAAGATAAAAAGTATGAGAGAAATTTCCCATCATTAACCCACTTGCAATTATTTCATAATCCGATTTTTGTCATATTGTTATTAAATGATCAATGCACATTTCAAACCAAATAAATTATTTTAAACAATTGCATATGGATATAACTGAGTGCATGTTTAAAGCGATATTAAACTCAGAAACAAATAAAATGAACAGGGTGGTAGATTATTTCAGCACAGTGACTCCCAAAAGTGTCACAACGATATCAGTAGCGAGGTCCTTTTTTCACAATCAATGATCTGTAAAACCTGTCTCCACAGATATCAGTTCACAAATCGCTAAAACATCTTTTCACAAGATTGTGTTTTATACCCGTATTGTCCAAACAATTACAAAAAATATCGTAACTGCAGCTTGAAAAAGCTGCAGTTACGATATTTTGTAATCGCACGTATAATTTGTTTCAATGTATCAATAGGCCAACCTCGTATCGGTAATTGTTACATGAATTGAAGTGATAATATGTCTAAAGTGTCCATTACTGTCCGACTTGTCAAAGATTTCGTACCAGTGGGGCTTTCGACACCATCATCGACCCTTTATGGGGATATTTTTCTCTAACCGCCCATCTATCGGCGTCGATAACATATGTAATTACGGGTTGTCACGCAACAGCTTATTTCGCAGTCAGCGAAAACCTTGATAAATGATGCTTGTAATATCATGGCCACTATAAATTCTTAAGATAGTTCAACGTATTTATTTTAGACCTTAGTATTTTTGACCTCGTGCAAAATTCAAAAGAAAAAAAACTATATACATTTATAACACGAATCAGGATAATTCTCTACCCGGAAACCGCATTATGACATAAGTCGAAATGAATTAACCGCGTTGATTTATTTACACTGTACGGTTGTTATAACACTAGTAGAATAATCGTCGCGAGTTCGATTCCCGGGAGCGGCTATCGATCATGGTTCTTTCATTGGCCCACACATTCGGCGCGAGTACTGGTCAATTTTTTCCAGGAAGCAGAGGCGAGAGGGGTTAATCTAAGTTGTAAGAACTCGTTTCCTAATCGATGTTAAATTAATAGGTCAAGAGGACTAGACTAATTATTCAAGTAAGCTTATTTAAAGCGTATAACAGCGCTATTCTTTTACCCCAACGGATTAACTGTTATGAAGACTGTAAATCCCGTCATTATAATGATAATCTACTGTCATTCTTCGATAATTCACCGAAATCATGAAAGAAATAGACGGTTCAAGCCCAAGCAGTAGTAGCAGAGCTTAGAACTATCTTTGACTAAAGGAGATAACATAATTTTGACGTCATCATAGGGTCTTTGATACCTAAGTTTACCATTATTGCTCGATGTTCATGTTATATCTTTCTATTTCAGATGTTAAAGATGCAGCCATATATAGAAGTTTCGCTGAAGATTGATGGAAAACGAAAGTTTATCAGAGGAGTGACGAAATACACAACTTGTGGTGACGTCCTGAAAATGGTGCTCAATAAACGAATTGTTAACATGGACGATAGCAAAACTTCGTATGGATTATTTGAGTCGTCACGCGGTATTGAACGTTTACTTCCGGGTAAGAGTCGTATCTCCAAGGTCATGCGTACATGGGGATCAGCCAATGATTATGAACTCGTTCTCCGAGCAGTTAATCCAGTAATTTCAATGCCGAAAGTGTCTGAGGCTAAAAGACGAAAACTGTCAAAAGTGTGTGCCAAAATGTCTTTGAATGCAGATAGTAACAAAGAAAATAATTTTAACAATGAAATAAGAGGTAAATCTCATGCTCCGAGAAGCAATTCATCACGATTACGGGAAACTAATCAAACTTCGTCAAATGGTTGTGTTCAGGAGATTTATTTCAGTGACTCTGATAATACAATGCATAAAGCAGTTTCGAGCAAGAACGATGAATATATGTCTTATCTTGATGATAATCTAAATTTGGAGAAAGACAAAGAAAATAAAGAACACAGTAGTATTCCAAAGGTTCGCTTAAATATGAGCCGTAATATAACTGGACGGTCTGATACTCTATCTGAATTAGTCGATAGTCGGAATGTGACTTCTTTATCGAACACTAGCGAAGTTAAATATGCTATAAGGAAACAGCTAAAGTCAAAACAAACTACTGCAAAAACAAGGGCATCAAAATCAAGATCAACAAAGTCTGCTAGAGAACACCCCGAAGACACGATGCATAGTACACCGTGTTGCGTGACCAGATCTATAGCTAAATGTAACCGCTCATCCGTTATCAAACATAAGATACTAGCACAAACAATCAAGGAGCAAATCTCACAGATGAATCAAAAGGAAGGCAAGGAGGCGATCCTACAGAAATATTTCTCTGACTATCTTTTGTACAGATCTCCGAGTTCTGTGATTCTTAGTACGAAATACCGAGGAAGGGGAGACGGTGCCGACAGTCAGGACGAAGAGGACAATTTTCGTCACGGTGACGGGTCACATTCTCCAAACGAATCAAGCAGCATATCAAATGTTATAAATGTAGACACCGGCAACACGTACAATGTTATTGATGACGCCACAAGTGATTCAGGCCAAGAAGATGGCGAGTTCGGCAATGCATTTATTGGCGAAAGTCAACTTGAAGACGAACTGCCATGTTTTAGAAAACTTGTGGATTATAGTATTACGGAAAGTGACATATCTGACATTTCAGCTATCCAGAATGACGAGTCTGATGATATTAGCACACTGAGTAGTATATCTGATATTGTTAAAAGTGCTTTCAGTGAAAACGTGGACCTTAATGAGGACGATGTCATGGCAAGTTTTATGGATTCTAAAGTTTCCGATGAAAATTCTGACGAAGGACTTAGTTCTCTAGGAAGTGAAGACGATCGCGAAAAAGAGTTTGTTGTGTGAACTTATCAACAGCTTTTAAAACTATTGTTATCCTTTTATCTATAAATCAAATGATTTTTTTGTTTGCTTTTGTTAAGGAGTTTAAGATGATCTGAACTGTTATTTCTTTTGAAATGACCAATAAAATCTGATTATATAATAAAATATTGCTACAAATCTAAAACTTGTTGTTCTATGATAATTTCAGTCAATATTAAGTTGAGACCCTGTGTAAATCATCCAACAATACCACGTATATGTATATCATCGATAGATGAACAAAACGTGACAAGTGCACTATGAATTTAAATAAGACAGTATAGATATACAAGTCAAAGTGAGTGATCAAATGCCATTTTTTCTATACATTTAAAACGAAAATTGATATTTGAAGACTCGCTTAGACTGTATAGATAAACGAGTTAAAGTGAGTGATAAAATTTCATTTTTCTCTAAACTTGAATAGAGAAAATTGACCTTTGATAACTCAATTAGACTGTATAGATATACGAGTGAAAGTGAGTGATCAGATTTGATAACTAACTTAAACGTGTACATTTTTATTTCAATATTCCGATCACCTGGCGATTAAATGTACTAAGGTTAAAAAACGGAACCTTTAACTTAAGCATTAAATGTTAAAATCTAGTCTAATTTATTTTTCTTTTTAAAGAAATCAAAACAAAATGCTTTGATTTTTGGCTAAGATCGATAAATTCTTAACTTTGTTAAAACAAAAACTTTATTTTCACTCATGGGTTCGCTACATGGCTTGGCTGTTAATGTAGCTTTTGTAGTTAACTCAATGAAAGATGTGTCAACCCAACACTGGAACAAATAATACTTCTCTTTTTTATTGACAAATATCCGTTCATTTTTTGGGGTTGCTTTCGCCCCAATCGGAAAATCGTTCGGACATCCCGTAAACTGGAAAGTGCCTCGAACGTCGCTCGGGAACCTTCGGCGATTCTACGGAAATATTGACGACGCAGACATGAAAGCGCATCATGTGACGTCACAAATATTAACAAGAATGACGTTGCGAAAAAATAAAATCAATGAAAGGATAATTTGGGCATATTATCATTTGATAACAAAAGCAGTGATTTACTGTGTTATGTTATCAAATTATAATACGCCTAAAATATCTCCACAGACGATCGAAAAGAATTAACAAGATGTGTTTTTCATCAGGCGTATTAAATGACCACTAGACCCCTAGAAGCCGAGGTACCCAATAAAATGACCCAAAGTTACTACACTTACGACTGAGGTTCTTTCCAGTTTACGGAAAAGTCCGATGATCTTCCGAATGCCTCGGACGTTAGTGCACTCGGGAACCCTCGGCGATTCTACGGAATAGACCTCGGGAATAATAGGGTCGCAGCCATGAAAGCGCGTCACATCGCACGTGGGGTTTTATGACGTCACAAACATAACTAAGGATGACGTTGCGAAAAATAAAATCAACGTAAGGTTAGAATTGAGCATATTATAATTTGAAAACAAAACGCAGTGTTTCGCTGCGTTTTGCTTTCAAATTATATCATGCCAAATTGATCTCCACAGACGATCGCAAAATTTTAAAGGAATAAACTTTTCTTCAAGCGTATTAACCAAAGTACCACCAGGAGCCGAATTACCGAAAAAATGACCAAAAATTACTACACTTACGTCCGAGGTACTTTCCAGTTTACGGAAAAGTCCGAGCGATGTTCCGAATGACGTTAGTGTAGTTATTGTTTGTCATGTTTTCGGTTATTCTGCTTCTGGCGGTACTTTGGTGAATACGCCATTCGGAAACATTCGGAACATTGCTCGGACTTTTCCGTTACTGGAATGTACCTCGGACGTAAGTGAAGTAATTTTGGGTCATATTTAGGTAATTCGGCTCCGGGTGGTTCTTCGATTAATATGCTTGAAGAAAATTACATTTTGTTAATTCTTTCCTCTAAGAAGATCTTTAGGGCATATGATAATTTGATGTCAAAACTCGATGCGTTTTGTTATCAAATTATAATTTGCCCACTTTTATTCTTGTGTTGATTTCGTTTATTGCAACTTCATCCTAAGCGGGACATTTGATGTTTGTGGCGTCATATAAAACCACGTGCGAAATGACGCGCCCGTATTATTTCCGAGTTATATTCCGTATAATCGAGGGTTCCCGATTGATTCGGAACAGCACTCGGCCAATCTAACGATCAACCTCGGATGTACAAAGACGGGCTATTTTGAAAATTACAGGAAAACTCGAAAACTCGATGACGCCAGTCAAAATGGTCTTAGCTCTACAAACTTTGAGTGAAACGTTCGACGTCGCCAACGCTACTCTTTTAAATCACTTACGCTAAATCATTATTTCTTTCTTTAAATACATATCTAAATTCTTAAATAACTGCTTAAAATCTTATTTTTTGAGAATTATTTTCTTTAGAATCTCAATTTTACTATGAAAAAAATAAATTTAAAAGAAGCGCCTTTTGTACCGCGCGAGTTTTTATTACACTGTTTCCGCGAAACAAAATGCACAATTTTCTTTCATACTCATCCGCTTTATATACATCCGATGTCTGTTGCAGTTTGCGAAAATGGAAGAGGGATATTCTGAATGGTCAATACGCTTGAAGAAAAGCAAATTTCTTTAATGCTTTCAGATGGTCGATTGAGATCTTTTGCGTTTTTTGTGTAAAAATCGCAGTAAAACGCGTTTTGTTATCAATCATAATAAGCTAAGTTTTGATCTAGATTTCGTTGTTTTTTGTTTTACTCAACGTCTTCTTGAAGCGTGTGACGTCATGTAAACCAACTTGCAAACGACACTCATTCATGGCTGCGTCCTCATTATCCCCGAGGATATTCCATAGAATCGCCGGGAGTTCCCTATTGCTCGAAATCATTAGGTCCCGGGTTTGATCCCCGATCTCGACGAAATTGTTTGACTCTCGCGAATAGTTGGTTGATATCAACCCTTCGCGAGATGTGTAGATTGGTACTCTGATATGATGTTGCAGTAGGAATGTTGTGAGAAATACATGTACAAGAAATCCATTTGAAAGGATTTTGAAATTTATACGTACTCAGACGGCGACCAACATAAAGTATAAAGGATAAAGGCGATATGTGGACTGTGACAAAAGATGAATGTCCCCCGTCCGCTCCCTTTTCTATGATATGAGCGTTGGTGAATAATCAAAACATCGTAACTACATCTTGAATAAGCTGATCATTCACAAAGGTATTCAAAACAAGTTCAATTAAGTATTTTCTGTGAGTTTATTCAGTAAGACATCATTTTGTGCAATTTCAAAAAAATCTAACCACAAATTTTGAAAAAAAAAAAAAATAAATAAATAAAAAAATCCACTCCCCTTCCCGGATTTGAGAAAGATGACGTTATATAGAATCTATAGTAAAGACTGAGAAAAATGTTTTAAAGCAAATTATTTTATACAATAGCCATCTTTGGCTATTCACTGAAATGTTTCTAATAAATTTGTTAAAAGCTAGCCTCCTATCTGCTATACTTTTTTGTTGTCAAAAATTTTTTTTCGAAAGAGTGTTTATTTCTATTATGCACAGGCGTAATGTTTGTAATGGTAGCTACGCCCCTGCTTAAGGGCTCGAAATTTCGTATCGACTAAGTGTCTTTCGACGAAATGTCGTGCAATAGCTCCAGCCTTCGCGATATGACTCAAATTATAGGCCTACTGTTAAATCCGTTGAACTGTTCAGCCAACTAACTAATTCTCTCATTTTGACCGGATTTTTGGAAATAGACAACGTATTTACGACCCATTCTGCGAAAGACGAACGGCTCAGAAGTGCACAAATACATCTTCGAGTCTGATTAGACGGCTAGTGCAGACTGACCAGCCATGCGTTTATTATAACGAATCAAAAGCGAGCGCCCAAACAAGGGCGTGTCCACCAATTACGCACAGCACGTACGTACATAATAAAAGTGATTTTATTCATATTTCTTCGTAGGTAAGTGATCATAACATCGTAATTACAGCTAGACTAAGTCGTAGTTACGATATTATGATAATTCACCGATTAGATTTTTTTGCCACTGTCATTTTCATTAATCGCGTGCGTACTGTGCGTAATTGCCAATTTTTGATATTCGCATTAGATACGCTTCAATCGGTAATGCAGGGTACCGTTTCTTGGGAGCTCTTGACTTCCATATCTAATATTTTTAGCGAAAAATCCCGGAGTCCTATTATGTAAACGGGACATATTTTTTCATCCATGTTTCTCAACACGTCACGCGAAAGAATAGCAACCAGTTCCGCGTTCAGTATGGCAAGTGTGCGCGCAACGCATTGTATAATTCGCAAACAGTCTGTACCGTTTTGACACCCTGATCATTGGGCAAGTAAATGAAGAAAAAAGTGCCTTGTCAAACTGCTAGGACTTTACTTACTCCACAAAGTTGGCTTTCTTCAGTTTTGGTAGATGCCCTGAATCTTGAACGCCTATTCTACCTCACTTTTCAGATACAGTCGATTTTGCGCGAGCGGCCACATCTTTTAAGTAACCACTTTTGTTAAGCGACCATCATAAAAAGACCCCTTACATTCATCAAAATCTCCGAAAAAGTGGGCATTCTAAAACGAAAAAATGTTTATCATTGAATCTCATGACGTTGGAATCCGTAAGATTCGTTTCATAGAAACGACTCTTATGGGTTCGAACACCATAGGCTATAGTAAGAGCTATGTGACAATCTACATATTCTATCAAATAAAATGTTTTATTTATCATGAAATGTTGTATTAAGCGATCATTTCCATTAGAGACCGAACATTTTACTGTACATGTAGTTTCTGCTGGTTTCAATTACATCGAAATAGACGATGTATAAGGTTTTTTTTTATCTGTTTTAGATGACGTGTTTTTAAAATACATGTTTATTATCCATGACAACTCATTTGATAGTCTATTTGTAATTTGACCTAAATTATTACGCTTAATTAAGAAACTCTAGAAATTTGATGATTGAAACTATATACCACTAAACATATATAATGCCGAAAGTAAAATGACGTGATTGCATGTATTATGACGTCATTTTAACGGCAGCGCTGTCGTTCTCTTTAGGCTCAGTTGTGCAACTCTGTCAGTCTGCTTATATCAGTCTGTCATTCTACTATTCTGCTGATTTAATAACTTCAATGACATATTACTAACTATTCAATGTCCTCGGAAGCTTTATCCCAAACTCGTAACCCGGGGCTATTTTTCAAGGTAGGTATCAAGTTTAATTTTTTTGTTTGTCCCTAAGATCACCTTGCTAGATCGCTGCGCATTAAAGATAGCATCTTTTCAACGTGCATGCAGTGGACATTGCGTCTGCTTCAAATCTTTTGTAAAACACGCGATAAACATCATATTCATCCTTGTGGGCAATCTCAATAATATCAAATGCATGTTCGACAGTATCGATTCAGTTGATAAAATTATGATTTGACAATCAACATTTATCGTTCATGCTATACGGAAACCAATTATTTCTTAAGGACAGCCTTCACAAAGCTTCTGCATTGTTGAAAGATTGTTCAAAATGATATTAAACCAAACACAAAAACATACACGTAAAGAGTATCAAAACAATCGTGAAACCTTTATTCAATAAACATGTCCACTCTCGATGGACTGTGGCGTCTCGGACGGAGAGACTGATTAATACAGTCAGAAACATCGTGAAATTGACAAGTTAATTGACTGTGGAATGATTTTGGAACGATAGTGAATGGATGTGTGTAGCTAGTTTTGAATGATTTCCAATAAAAGTATTGTATATTCAATAATTTCGTCCGAAATTTACGGGTTTTTTTACCTCCCTTTTAATTATATCTACGTAATTTTCTGATTTCGTGACTTCCCGGTCATATCAGACGTTTATAATTCTTGACAAGCCAATAAAATATTGCAATAACTTGATCGATTGGGTATAATGTCGAATGTTTTCAACGATTTCGGACTTTTTTTTAACGATTTTTGGGCGTTTTTGAGTGATATGAGTGAGTGTTTGGAATGAAGGAATGGAGCGCTGTATGAGTGATTTAAAATGTCAGAATTTACTTACTGTATATCATTAGCTGGATTGCACTGGTCCGATGTTCTTGTTTGATATGCCAGTAAATCAAAAGCAAAAAGCAAACCTAAATCATGCAGCCATAAACGTACGTCTAAAGTAAGCTATTCCCCAAAAGCATTAAGGTAGCAACGAGCACATGGGTTCAATTTTTTGTCTTTGACCAATTGCATTGGCATAATATGCTTTCAAAAAATGAAAATGCTCTGTTTTTGACAATTTTAAAAGAGAAAAATGCCTCATAAATCATTTTTTTAAGAATTTGACCAATTATATTTTTTTAAGTTTCCGGTATATTTTAAAAAAAATATTTTGATATGTGTTGGTAAACAAATTTCATCATACCTTTCCATGCAAATAAGAAAGTTTTTGGTCATTTTTTAATGTCGTTGCTAATTGAATACTATCTTTCACGTTAATTTATTTCGTAAAATTCAATAGTTCAGTCATTAAATTGATATCAAATGTTAAAAAAGTAGCTTATGAAATCTAAGTATTAATATTCCATTCTTTTTCGGGATAAAGCCCGATCTATTTAAACAGTGCGCAAAAAGACCGTAAAATGAATACATACCCGCTTCCGGTTGATAGAGTGCGGAAGCCGATGTCCTTTACTACTTTAAAGAAAACCAAGAAAACCACCAGTAATACCAGAATCAGAATAACCTAAACATGATCTAAAATTAATACATCTACGTCGGAGGAATTTTCCATTTTAAGTAAAAGTCCGAGTGATATTCAAAAAAACATCGTGAAATTGACACGGTGAATGATTTTGGAATGATTTAGGAATGAAAATGATAGAGCGTGTGGAGCGAGTTTTGAGTGAATTTAATGGGAGGTAATCCAATAACGCAAATTTTGTTCAGGACGAACAAAATTAGCGATATGAATTACTTCCTTTAAAAAATTGCATACATGTTCTATAAATAGCTATCCATTTCTTCAAGATCTAATCAGACGCTTACAATATCAATCAATTTATAGTGAAATCCCGATTTTTTCACAGATATTTTTATTTTGAACGAAGTTGATGTTATAAATATACATGTTTGTTTGGAGCGTTTTGAATGGTTTGAGTGAGTGTTTGGAATGAATGTATGAAGCGCTGAGTGAGCGATTGAGAAGGGTTTTGATCGAGATTTTTGTCATTTTCATGATGTAATTAACTGTAATAGGCGAAATAAAGATATCAAGAATCATCACTGTCAAGAGCTAACGGAAATACAGCAGGAAAGTACACGCGAAACTAAATCTCATTCAGAAAAAGAGAAACAAACCACGCCAATTTATTTCTAGCGTCTTAGACTTGGACACTGATTAACATATCATTAGCTAGGTTGGAGTGGTCAGTTGAAATAGGAGATGAAAACATCTTGTTTAACATGGAATTTGTCTGGAGTCTGTCATTTAATTCGATTTTACGTGCAAATAAATGGTCATTTAACGACATGGGACAACCTGAACGGGGTATTATTTGTAAACAATTTGATTCGTCCACGCATTCCTTTACCGTGTCATTGATTTAAGATTCGTCGTATTCATTGAAAGTCTCCCCGCTCCGTGAATTTATCTCTTCAAATGGATGCCCACTTGAATCATGAACCTATTGAATAATGGCTCTTTTATTTCTTGGGTTTTGAAAGTCTAATTTTTCGATCTATTCAAAAACCGCTTGGTACGAAGGCGTGTACGTGCTCCCGAACTATTTTATATCATTTTTCGGCGGGGTGCGGATACATACACGCTTCCTTAGTTTGGTCCTGTACGGAAGCGTGTATGTATTTACTTGTTGAATTTGGATTTTACGCCGCTTTCAACAATCTTTCAATTATATAACGGCGGATGGAGCACCAAACAATCGATTCTTGGTATTTCTCACACCAGCACTACTATTAAATCCTTACCTAGCCTCCAGCTGCTATCTCACATAAGTCTACGCTGATCGAACCATTAGTAAGAGAAAAAAGTCACAAAGGATGAGTGTCGACGTTGGGGATTGAACCCGGGACCTTTAGATTGACAGTCCGAAGCGCTACCAACTGCGCTATGACGGCGGTCCTTCTTTGTTGGATAAGGATCAGCTAAACTTTATCGGGTCATGTTTTTAAGATTCATCTAGATAAGCTTCAGTTAACAACTACGTGAAATTGACACGACGGATGATATTGGAATGTTTTTGGAATGAAATTGAAGGAGCGAGAGGAGTGAGTTTTGAATGAACATAAAGGGATGTAATCCAACATTGCTAATTTTGTTTAAGATGAACAAAATTAGCGATATTTATTACCTACCTTTAATGACATGTGCATACAAGTTCTATAAATAGCTTTCTCATGTCTCTGTGAATCTATCGACGCTTCCAAAATCAATAAATTCTGTGAAATCATTGATTTTTTAGATCAATTTCTATTTTGAATTAAGAAGTTGATCCAATATTTTAAGTGAATTTGAAGCGTGTTGGAATGGTTTGAGTGAGTGTTTGAAATGAATGAATGGAGCGCCGAGGGAACGATTTAGAATGGATTTAATCGGATTAGAGTCAATTTCATGATGCTTTAAAATGTAGCGCCTGAAAAAAAATGAAGATGTGAACAAGTCCTTGTAAGGAAATACATGTAGTACTATCGATATTGACCAAGCGTTTTCTATGAAGCGACTAATTCCATTAAGCAACCACCATGAAAAAGCTTTTCACAATAGCAAAATTTTTGAAGAAAGGACATTCTTCAATGAAAAGTTAGACTCGTCCCCTACTGCATTTTTTTCATTCAAGAAACTTATTAGCCTGGCCAAGTTTGGACCTCGGGGCAGATATGTCAAAGATCAAACTGCTTGTATAACGTTTTGTTTATCAATAATACATTTCAATAATTATTTATGTATTTATTGTAAATGAAGTTAAAACCAGACATTAAATTGCTATTAAAGTATTAACAATCATAATTCTTTATTGACAATTCTGGTCTCAATACACGTAGCGGCGAATAAAATATCTGATAATGGCTAGTCAACATAAACTCACTTTTTAAATCTTTCAGAATAATTGCAATTTGGATATGAAACAACTTTCATACATGTAATATAAAATGCTTATTTCATTTTAAGTCTGATAGATATACGTTTACTAAAGAGGACTATTTCCCAACTTAATGGTCAAAGCTGAGTTTCGATTTGAAATTTTTTGTGGACAGTTTTTCATCACTTGACGTTTTTCAAATTGAATATTTCTCTATGTGTTTTGTCTAAGAGTTATATTATTTTTGTTATCAAAAGTCATTCCATCCAGTAACAATTCAACTTTTGATACAAGAAGATCGCCAAGCAATATGATATCAGTATCATTGGATGAGTAACGTCAAGCGAAAAGCTGGCATAGGTGGATTCCTTTAACCGTGTCATTACTTTTACTACTATTATTTCAAAACAGCCACGAACATCGTGAAATAGACAAGTTGAATGATTTTGGATTGAAATTGAATGAGTGTGATGAGCGGGTTTTGAACAAAATTATAGGGAATCATACAATAATGCTAATTATGATTAGGAAAACAAATTTACCGGATATTCATTAAACCTCCCCAAAACCTTTAATAAAATATTCATACAAGCTTTCTACGTGTTCACGAGCAAATCAGACGTTTCAATGTTCAAATAATTCAGTGAAACCTTTTTTTTTCAAAATATATCATGTTATGGTCTAAGTGATCTTTGACCGGTTCTGAATGATTTGGGTGAATGTCTAGAATAAATGAATGAATGGGGTACTGAGGGAAGAATGTTTTTGGTCGAAAAGAGAATTAATTTCACGATTTTCCTCATTTGGAAACCCAGGAGCGAGGAGTATATAAACAATATCCTCCTTTTTCATGTATTCATGGCAGCACGAAGAAGTTATAACTGCCTATTAACATATAAGCTATTACAAGTGCGTCGCGCTGATTTGTTGTTAGGCAGTGACAATTGTTTTGCACAGAGCCATCGATATGTTTATAGGCAGTAACATCTGTTTCGCGCAGAGCCATCGATATTTTTACAGGCAGTTACAACTATTTTGTGCTGAGCCATTTGATATGCGGGTTTACTTCGTTGATCCGTATACTAAAATAGAATGCATTACTATTTAAGAGTATTTTATATCATACTTATAGTTACACCCTGCAACAAAGCCTACGAATAATACTGTCGTTTTTAATTTCATGTTAAAGTTAAGAACCTCGTTGTTGACGAGATGAATGATTTTGAAGATAAATTTGGAATGAAATCTAAATGGTGTGAAGAGTGAGTTTTGGGCGAAATTCAAGGGAGGAAATCCAATATCGCCAATTTTGTCCAATATGAACAACACTAGCTATATTTGTTACCCCCTTTAATAAATAAACGTGATTTTCTGTATGTCGTCTTCATAGATCCACCAGACACTTTAAAATACGAACAGGCAAATTAAATCGTAGAATAATCTTTTTGATTCGAAATAAATGTTGATCGTTTTGGCCGATTTCGAAATGTTTTCTTCAGATTCCGGAGCGTTTCAAATCGATTTGACTGAGTGTTTTGAAGGAATGGAAGGAGCGTTGTGTGAGCGATTTAGAATGGTTTTGATCGTAACTAATGTCAATTTCACGAGGTTTTGACCATACTTATTAAATACACACATTTTTTTAAAGAACCCGTGGCCGTGGTTATTACAGTTTTAATCCAAATGCCGCATTGAAATGCGGTTACTTGTCTCATTTAAATGCGTAAATGGGACAAGTTGTTTAATGAAACAAATCAAAATTAACAAACGGAAAAGCTCATCTGTAAGACCCACTTAGACCCGTATTCACATGACTTTTTGTTTTTGTTCATTTGGGTCGTCGAGAGCTACAGTTTTGTTGAAATGTTGTAACAAAGATGTCATTTTTTCAATTATTTTTATTTTTTCAAAAGACGATCCTTTATCTTTATCTAAATCAAGATCTTGGAATAGTTTCCGTTATGACAAATAGACGTCCTAGTTCGTTTGTCGCTATATAATTTGTTTTTGTCTAAGACATTGAAACTCAAATTTGAAAATGACACTCGCTCCAATTAAAACCAATCTGGGACACTCACAAAACGCTCTATCCATTCAAAGATCCTTAAAAAAATCAAAAAAACGATTCGAAATCCATAAAAACAAGGGCGCTTCTGCCATTTCTTAATTTACGCCATTGCGTAAAAGAAACAATCCTCTGTTGAAAATATCGTTGATGATTATTCATCAACGCTCAAATTGTATATAAAAAATATATATAATTCGGAGGGCATTCATCTTTTGTCACAGTCCACATATCGCCTTTATCCTATGTATTCTTTAATTGTCGCCTCCTAAGAATGCGTATGAATTTCAAAATCCTAGATACGCCTATGTAAAAATATAAACTCCTTCGTGTCAACTGATCAATTTATCACGACTTTGATAGCATGTGCGAATTTGAAGCGTCTGATTAGACCATGAAGACCAAATGAAAAAGTATGTAAACTTTATTAATGGGAGGAAAAAAAATCTCGATAATTTCGACGAATATTTGCAATATTGTAATTACCCCCATCCCTTTAATTTCATTCAATTTCACTCATTGAATTTCATTCCCAAATCATTTCAATTCAATGCACCTTTTTAGTGTCACGATGTTCTTATCTTTAATCAAATTTTGAAGTTGCAGTGACAAAAATGTTAAATCTTTATTTACATCATGAATCAATCTGTAGATTAGAAATAAGATCTCCAACCAACGACTTTCATCATAATCAGTAAAACATAGTGAGGAGAATATTCTTTTTTGAGCGAGATCGATTAATACATTGAATTATATAAAGTGAACAACAAAAGCTATATTTTCCAAGAGTGGCGGGGCCACGAGTGAAGTTATAGCTTTTGTTGTTCACGAAGTATGATTTTAATAGATCTTACAAGAAAAACAAAACGACCGTTCTATTTCTTTAATGAAAAAATAAGACAAAATGTGAAAATTTAACAAAAAAATATCTAAAGCGCTTAATTTTGCACTTGATTGCCATGTAACGTTCAGTGTGACGTCACTTAATTGGTCCCGATTAGAAGACGTTAGATAGGATGAAATAAACAGTTTTTGATAACCACTGGTTAGGCAGTGAGTTAATCAAAAGATAATCTACTGTTATTTGCCCGAAAATTAACGGAAAATAATTAAAGAATAAGTCCTCTTATCAGGAAACTAAATGTTTTTAACCGTAAATCATAAAACTAACATTTATAGTCTTCGAAATTGCTTTACTAACTATCGTAGAATCTCATGATTAGAGAGCTCACGTTGAAAAAAATCCAGCATCTGGGAAAAAGCAATTGTAGTGCTGAGACATTTGAATTTACTATATTAAACCCAAATCTCACAAATTATAATTTACTTTGACTATCTTTGGAGTGCACATTAAAGTTTTATATTTTCTGTGAAGCCGAATTCATCCTTCATTCATCATTCATGACAACATGGCAAATTTAAGCTCTTGTTAGGATGTTTCGTTAATATCTAGCCTACTGGCGTTATGTTATATTCGTTTGAGGAAAAATAAAACAAATGTGGAAGATTTTTTATTTATCAATTTTAAGCTCATCTTTAAGAATAACATAACACCAGAAGTAAAAATATTACAACAAAAATCTAACAGCATGGCCCGACCTAAGTCAAAAGAGCAACTTTTGGATTATAACACGTTACAAAATGTATGCCGAGAGATTATGCAAACAAATAACAATTCTTTGTCAATACTATTTCTTGTTTATACTTGACACTTTCCAAACCATAATCCTGTTACCGCCCCTCGTTCGTTCAATTAGCTCTGGATTCTTTCTTAAGTGCAATTGTGCCTTAAGAAGTAGAAACCCTGCAGCAACGTTTCCCATGTTTGACCTTTCACAACATGGGCCTGTTGTACTTAACATCTTGTGATTTTTTTGCGTAAGTCAAAAATTAAATTTGCTATACAGTAGCAACTAAATATGGAATTCTGCCATGCATCATCTCATTGGAATCGTCTTCTAAAGACGATTCAAATGAGATATTGCAAGACAGTATGAATACACCAAGTACGATTTGCGATTTTGTCTTACGATAATATTTTCCCGTAAGAAGCTAAGTAAATCGGGTCCCTAGACACGGCGTTAAAGAATCATAGCAGTAAAACAGTTCTTGGAAAGAAAATGAACTTGGTAGCTACCATTTCTCCATTTCCCACTTTATTCCCTTTCTGATGATACAAATATGATATAGATTTTACCTAAATTGTCTATTTTCCGTCACTAAACATGTCTAGTAGCAAGTAAGAACTATTTATAAACATTTAATTGAAAGAGATTGGTACTTGTGTTTCACAGATTTTCGGCATTCAACATTATTGAATTACGAAAGTAAAACGCAAACAAATGTCTGTTAGAAAAAGTACAGTTAGTAACATCGTGAAATTGACATTCATGTCAATCATAACCATTGCAAGTCGCCGTGTCAGCGCTCCGTTCATTAATTCCAAACACTCACTAAAACTGTTTAAAAAACACACATAAAAAATCGTTCTGAATTACTTCGAAATAGTTCTAAGCGATCAGCATTTCATACAAAATGTTCAGCTTTTCCCAACGATTTAATTGGCGAGTGTGGATTTTAAAACGTTTGATAGGTCCGTGGAGGATAACATGAAGGAAAATTACGAACATTTTTTATGGGCGATTATAAAATATCGTAAATTCCGTCCTCATATTTATAAATGTATTTATTTACGTCTCGCCATTCTTCGTAGACAGTCCAAAAATCAAAATGGTTATATATTGCAACTATATATAAAAGACTAATTAGAGTCTTTTTCTCTTTCTTTACCAATCGCTCTGTCTCTCATATTACTATCCCTTATACTCATTCAATTATCTCCCATTCATCCAATTTCATTAAAAAATCATTCGAAAAAGCATTCACCATGTCAATTTTGCGATGTTCTTTTCTTTCATTACTTATTGACTAGAAAAGACCCAGGAATAAGAAAGTTTTTTCTTCTCCTTAAGTAAAGAAAGAAAATGAAAATCTCGTAATTACACAGTCAGATTTATTTGTATTAAAGCTTTGAGTTTATCAATTTTCAAACAATAGGAAGAACTAATTCTATTACCTATTGTCAAAATTCACCGCATGGAACCAGGAAGCGTCAACGCGTGTCAAAATAAGATGAAAATAGACAAAATATGTTATGGGCGGGGATATTCATATTTGTTCATATTGATATGGTTTACCAACGTCAGTCATTCGTGCCATAACAGTTTCTTAGCTATAAAAAATTGTAGATTTTGATTTGTTTTGCACTTCCCGATTTATCCTTGGTTAAAGAGCATAAGCATCAATATATTTTGAAGGTATAGTGGATAGCATTATATTGCTAAGGTATGTAACTTGTTATCGTATTGTAAGGTATGCATCGTATTTTAAAAAAAAAAGTAATACAATGTAATAATAATAAAAATTATACTTCTAATACTATTACTAGTACTACTACTACTTCTACCACTACTACTACTACTACTACTTCTACTACTACTACTATTACTAATGATAATACTGATAATGATAATAATAATAATGATGATGATGATGCTTATGATGATGACGACGATGATGATGATAATAAAAATGATAGTGATGACGACAATTAATAATAATAATAATAATAATTATTATTATTGTTATTATTATTATTAGCATTATAATCATTATTATTATTTATTTTGATAAAGATAATCAAGAGTTTTAAATGTACTTAAATGGCATTAAAATATACACGCGGGACAATAATAGACAATCACCATTTGCGCAGTCTGATCAGAGTCTTCACTTTGCACGCTGTTTCTAATGACGATGATTAAGATTTTCAAATTAGTCTGTGGCTGCCCAGACGGCTTAATATTTTGGATTCAACCATATGTCGATGGCTCAGCGCGAAACGGTTGTAACTGCCTATATGTCTATAGGCAGTTATAACTGTTTTGCGATGAGTCAATGATTTACATTATGTTAGTTGTTTGTTGAAGTCTTACTCTCTCATCAAACATAGTTTAGCAACAACTGATTTTGATGTCCACACGGGATTTCTTTGATACATTGTAGCTTAAAGTTGTTAAAGTAAATAATTGGAACTTAATTGTTTTTATCTCCCCCCCCCCCCCCCTGATAAAAAAAACAATTTTGAGTACGCATGGTAATTTTTTTTTTCTCTTTTCCAAACTATACAATGATTAAAATTACTGGCCTCTATATTTAGACTATTTAGAGATTCTTCGTCTCTATTGTATTCTTATTTTATCCTCTACTAAATCTGTTTTTTACTTAAATTTGATAATTTGTCTTTTTTCGTGTAAGTCATACTGTTGTTGGCATGTGCGTTTAATATTTTAAATAAATCAAAAATAACTACTAGATTTGCCATTTTGATTTATTTGCAACCATTTATTCAAAGCTGAATTTACGAGGTTTTGGTAACCCGGCGACGAAATGGGTTCATTTTTTGCAAAAGACGTTTATCATTTTAATTTTGATGTACAGTTTTGTACACGCTTAACGCTAACTGCAGAATAACTTTTAAAAGAACCCGAAATATTTAAAAGTTAACTCGCCAAATGACGTCACGACTAAGACACGCCCTGCCAGGTAAAAAACAACGCAGAATAACCGATTTACGGTCTTTTACCTTGTCAACGTTAAGTCTTACGGTTAAGAACATCGTAAAATCGACAATCATTTCAATCAAAACCATTCTAAATCGCCCACTCAGCGCTCCATTCATTCAATCTTAACACTCACTCAAACCATTCAAAACGCTCCCAAATCACCAAAAATAGATAAGATCAATACATGTAACGAAATCCAAATTAAATAGAGCTACAAAAATCGTTGTTTTAATGACTTAATTGAAATTATAAGTGTCTCATCGATTTTTGAAGAAAAAGAAAGCTATCTATAGAACCTGTAGGTAAATTGTAGTAAAGGGAGGCAATACATATCGCTGAATTTTGTTCTCTGAACAAAATCGGCGATATTGGTTGACCTCCCCTATTCACTCGAAACTCACCCTTCGCGCTTATTCCATTTCATTCCTACATCATTCCAAAATAATTTGATAATTTGTCCTTTTTTCCTGTAAGTCTTACTCTTGTTGGCACTCGCGTTAAATATTTTAAACAAATTAAAAATAATTATCTAGATTTGCCATTTTGATTTATTCGCAGACATTTTTTCCAAGCTGAAGTTACGAGATTTTGGTAACCCGACGACGAAATGTGTTTATGTTTTGCTAAACACGTTAATCATTTCAGTTTTGATGTACATTTTTGTACACGCGTAACGATAACTGCAGAATAACTTTTAAAAGAACCCGAAATATTTAAAAGTCAACTCGCCAAATTACGTCATGACTAAGACACGCCCTGCCAGGTAAAAAAATTACGCAGAATAATCGATTTACGGTCTTAAAGTTTGATTTTACCTCGTCAACGTTAAGTCTTACGGTTAAGAACATCGTAAAATCGACAATCATTTCAATCAAAACCATTCTAAATCAACCACTCAGCGCTCCATTCATTCAATCTTAACACTCACTCAAACCATTCAAAACGCTCCAAAATCACCAAAAATAGATAAGATCAATACATGTAACGAAATCCAAATTAAATAGAGCTACAAAAATCGTTGTTTTAATGACTTAATTGAAATTATAAGTGTCTCATCGATTTTTGAAGAAAAAGAAAGCTATCTATAGAACCTGTAGGTAAATTGTAGTAAAGGGAGGCAATACATATCGCTGAAGTTTGTTCTCTGAACAAAATCGGCGATATTGGTTGACCTCCCCTATTCACTCGAAACTCACCCATCGCGCTCATTCCATTTCATTCCTACATCATTCCAAAATAATTCACCTTGTCAATTTCATTATGTTGGTAACTGTAATGACCAAATCTAATGTTTTGTCTTCCGACCTTTTATTTTAAAGTCGTTACCCAACGATTTACAAAATTACCGTAGATTAGAATGTCTTGTCGTATCCTTTACAATTATGTCATAAACTTTGGTATTCGATTTCTCACACACACACACACACAAAAAGGATTTTGTTTTTTTGCATATTCATGACACCGGGCCAAACTTAAGAAATAGTATATTCAGTTTACACTATGTATGTCATTTCGCATAGATATATACATTTTGGTTGAGTAATCAAATGTTAGTCAATTTTCTTTATACAGTTATAGAAAATGTTGGCCATTGGTTTAAACATATTTTATTTGCATGAATATCATCATTATAATATACATATGAATTTGACACAAAACATTAAATCAAGCAAAAAGGATGAGAACGAAAGCACACGCTTATAATGTTCTTCTCCCCATTTGTGATTCAAGAGCTGAACTAACTAATATATCTTCTAGGTTACATGGATATTAGATTAATGATATAATATATGAAATAGTTTGATTCTTTTTTTATAGAAATTGTAAGATGTAAAGTACTATAAAGATGTGGGTGTGGGATTTGGATGGCTGGTGTTCTTTGGATGTCTTTATATGCGTTATACATACATACATACACATATATACACACACATATGTATATATACATATACATACATACATACATACACATACACATACACATACACATACATACGTCATGAATTTAATACGTCATAAATTTAATACAATTATCGTTGCCAAGTTTCATATTACATTTGGCAAGGCAAAACTTGTTAAAACCGCTTACTGTCTTTAATATATCGTTGGACTTCAAGCATTATATTTTCGTTGTCTTTATATGTCAGCCTTTCATTCCCGTACAAAAGAGTATTTACATCAATGTCCCCAATGTTTGATAATGAGTTTATGAGCCTATTTCTAATATTAATATAATTTGAACATTCTAGAAGAAAATGCTTACTAGTCTCAATCCCACCACAAGAACAAAGAGGAGACGATACTATGTTTTTACTGAACAGAATGTTGGCCATTGATGTCCCACTTAAACTTCTATATAGAATAGCAATTTCCAAACAACCATACATTTTTTTTTTATAATTTCGCTGAATTAAGAAATTACCCTGATTTAAAATAATATTGTATATTTTTCCACAATACTTCTTAATCTTTTTAAAATAAGATATGCGGAAGTAATTATTATAATGAAGATGTGTTATTATTAGATATATTCATATCTCGGTTCAGATCTTTTTCTAGCTCGCCGCTTGTGTGCGCTACAATCTCACTGACAATAAGATCTTTGTCGAGGGCGGGCTAACCCGAGTTAATCAAAAGAAAAACATTGAATATCACATTATTACATATGATTAGGAGTCGGATAATCGATTTAAAATCGAAGATATTTCTGTTAAACAGGTCGATAACATTTTTCTTTGAATCTGATCACGCTTTTAGGGCCGTCGGCTATGTTGTTGGTATATATTAGTCGAAAGCATGAATAAGCTTTATTTACTTTCAACTTTGACTTGTAACGTGAATGTTCTCACTAAAAATCTAGAAATACTTCAATAAAAATACAAAGTTTGGAAAGTAGTACTCATTGTCGAGTACATGTAAGTATCTTCATTTTAGTTTTTGAATTATAATGTCATTATCAGATAAAAACAAAAAAATGGCAAACAGTCTTGAGCGAAAGAGACCATCTGGCTTGTGAAAAAGTATCGAATTAGTCTGACTAGGGCTGAATTTTTCACATTTAGCAGGCTTTTTTATTTTAAAATGATCGTTCTACCTTCACGTATAATTTTTTTGAAAAACGAAGCTGCATTGCTGGTTCCAATCTTTTTTTTTCGCATATTTGTTTAAGGCAGATCTCGGATGGATTTTTTGTGTGTCGGGTCACATTTAAGAAAAGACCATAACCTCTTTGTACGAATTTGCGAAATGGGTGTATGTACCACTGTGCTTGAAAAAAAATTACAACAACAAAAAAATATGATATTTACTTTAAAGATTTTAATGAAAGTTGTTCGAACGCGAAGATTTTAAAAAATTTCAGACATTAACAATTAAAACAAAAAACGACAATAACAAATAACAACAACAACAACAACAAAAATCCCAAAACATTAATGCGCATACAAAAAATGCATGTTCAAATTAAGTTTAAAACGATATTGTTATTGTTATGCTGGTAATAACCTAACATTCAATCATTACCAAATGATAAAATTCTAGACTTTCCAAAGTTTACGTGGAAAGAGTCGCTTGTTTATATCGCATAATTCATATTTTCAGTTTCATACACCCGTGTTTCAAAATATTCCCTTCAGCTCTGAAAAAATCACCAAGTCGTATCTTTAATTTAAAAGTCGTTTGTATTTGCGAAAATCTTGTTTGTTATTTTTAAAGCAATGTTTTCTTATGCGTTTTCCATACAATAAAAATGTTGGATTTTTTCTGGATTTTTACCAACAAATGACAAGAAGAAGACAGTCAGTATATGCTAAGATCAGACCGCACAGCTGTGCAGACTTATCTTTAACTATACTTTCTGCAAAACCTTTTTTTACAACAGAAATATGTCGTGAACAGCAAAAGAAGGGTAATCGAAATTATACATGAAAATCAAATAATTGGACTTCAAAGGGGGATCGTTTATATCCCCCGAACCCCCTCTGGATATGCCAAAGAATTTTGACTGCTGACTATTATGGAAAATATTTCACGTTTTTAGAAAGCACGAAACAGGGAATATCCTACAAAGAAATACAAAAACAAACTGTGTTATTGTGAATAGGAACGAATCTTATCAGAATATGGGTCTATTCTTTTGTTTAACCCTTTGCTGTTTAATCCCTGCTTTTTACGTGCCTGTGATTTTATGATTGAGAAAACATTGTGAAAAAAGAAGAAATTGCTTCTGACAAGCAATTTCTTCTTTTTTCCACACTATTTTCTACCCTACAGAATGGTTATTTTAAAAAAAAAATCCACTTTAAATTATCACCTGTAAAACCTTTGAATTTGGACAGGTCCAAAATTTTGTAAAACAGGAAAGGGTTAAATTATTTTTTAGTAAATTTGCTTGACTTTTTGAGACTGTCGGCGATGGTCGACCAAAGTGCCGTATCTGCAGCTTGAATGAAAGTTTTGATACGACACTTTGGTTGTCCCATGACGATGTGTCTAACTTTTCCATTGACTGGCTAGGCTGAAATTGCCGACATTAATCTCGTATAAATTTACTACAAATTTTCGACTGTACGAATACAATTTTCAATACTTTTAGATGACGAATGCCAGTAGCAACGACAAACAGTATCAGATATCTCTGACGCTAGATGATCGTATTTTGCTGATACAAGGAGTGACAAAGTGGACAACTTGCAGTGACGTCATCGAAATGGTGTTCAAAAAGTTTCCGTTATACACAAAGAAGCGTGACGTCCCCTCATTGAAGATATTCGAATCTACGCGTGGAGAGGATAAATTACTGTCTGGCAAGAAGAAAATTCTTAGGGTTATGCGTTCATGGAACACGTCGAAGCCTGGCGAGTTCGTGATGAGGAGAATCAGCGTCGTCCAGAAGAACGAAACATGCGTGGCACGAAGAAAGAAGATAGAAAGAGTGGAACCAGACGGTTGTGAAATGGGATACCACTGCAAACCCGCAAACCAGAAAATAGTCGCATCTTCGAATTCTCAAAGGAATCAAGCACGTGTTTTTCCGGGAAGAAGTGATTTTTTTGTTCAAAGTAACTATATTGATAGTCCAGACAAAGTTAATTTAGGGAAAAACCAAGTGCTACCTACCTTTTCGCGCACGCCTTTGTGTTATTCTAGACAGGCGAAGAAAAATGGTGTTGATCTGGATTTACGTTCTACAGATACGAGCAGAAATGTTACAGGTCGCTCAGCAGCGGTCACAAAAATGATAGACAGCAGTAGTAATACGATGAGTGCAAACACTAATGAAATAAAGTATGCTTTAAGGAAAAACTTGAAATCTAGGAACACCACTGCTGCAGAGAACGAACGGCAAACAATTGACAATTTGGACAATTATAAGAATCAGACTTACTCGAAATCCATTAACAATCACCAGGAGCTTGCCAAAACCATTCATAATCAGGTTTCAATGATGGACCAAAGAGAAGGAAAGGAAGCCATTTTGAATAAATACTTCGCGGACTATTTACGGTATCAGTCTCCGACCCTACCATCCACATACAGACGTCGAGGTGACGGCTCGGAGCATACTCGTGATTGTGACAGTTTAAGAAACGGTGACGGCTCTTCATTTTCTAGTTATCACCTAAATAGCCCAGTAAACTCACCTCATTATAATTCATTCTGTAGTGATACGTGTTCGGACATTACCTGTGATTCAGGTCATGATGACTTTGAGTTTGACGTCGCATTTATTGACGATATCAAAGCTGACGCTTCCGAATTGGAAACAGAATTTATACAGGCCAACGATAGAGATATTAAAAGACTTGTGGATTACAGTTTAACTGAAAGTGACATTTCTGACATCGAATGTGACTCTGAACATGAATTGAGTAGAATAAGCAGCGTTTCTGATTTTGTTAAAAGTGTGTTTACTGACAATGTTGGGGAAAATGAAGATGACGAACTAGATAGTTTTATGAAAACAAAACTGTCAGATGAGATTTCTGATGAAGGACTGAGTTCGTTAGGTAGTGACTTCGAAGGTTAATTATGATCAATCCATACTGGATTTGACCAATGTTATATTTCGTATACATTGTAAAAGATTTTCGACTTGTTGTTTCGTTTTCGAACAAGAGATATTTTTCATGGATGGTTATCAAACTCAATATAAAGACCAGAGTCGATGAATGTGAACGTATGATTTTGATATTCAAGAGATGAATTATTTGATTCTATGTAGGTATAAAACTAAAAACCAAATTGAACTGATTGAATTGGCAAAGCGTATTCATACATAGCTGTGGTTAGTCTTTTAGTTTCATACCAAGGCGGATTAAAACCTTCTTTTTCGTATTCTTTAATTGTGACCCGTCACGCGAAAAGGGACCATCTGGGTAGTGCGTTAAGTATCGCCCCTTTTAGACTGCGCGGATTGAGCAGACTGACTAGGGTCGAAACTTTTCGCAATGTGCTTTTTTTCTGAATCTAGAATGTTCAATCTACCTTCCAGTGACAGAATTTTGAGATACGACCTCTGGTTGATCAATGCTGTTCCAAGATGGCTGCTTTTTGCGTGATGGATCACAATTTAAAATTACATAGACTTTTTTTTCCCAAAATTACTCAAATTTCTTATGGGGCTAACTTAAGCGAAGGCTAATAAAATAGTTTTGATTTCAAAAATGTTTTCACTGAGGAATAAAAGCAATGTTCAGCAAATAAGAATATATGTACATAAAACCTTTCTTTCGTTCTTTCTTTCTTTCTTTCTTTCTTTCTTTCTTTCTTTCTTTCTTTCTTTCTTTTTTCTTTCTTTTTTCTTTCTTTCTTTCTTTCTTTCTTTCTTTCTTTCTTTCTTTCTTTCTTTCTTTCTTTCTTTCTTTCTTTCTTTCTTTCTTTCTTTCTTTCTTTTTATGTTTCTTTCTTTCTTTCTTTCTTTCTTTCCTTCTTTCTGTCTGTCTTTCTTTCTTTCTTATTCTGTGTATCATTGTTGTGTTCTGTAAGTATTGTTATTAACTCAATAAAATATTGAAAATAATGGTTGATTTTATTTGACATATGTGACGCGAAAAGGGGCCATCTGGGTAGCGCGAAAAGTGTCGGACCTTGTCAGACTGCGCGGACTGACTACGGTCGGAATTTTCATCACTATCTAGAAGGTTAATCTATCATCCGTTTTAAGATTTTTTGAAATGCGGCCCATCATTGCCTGTACAAGAACCAATCTCCTTTTCAAATATTTATCTTACGGAGTTCCCAGATGGTCCCCTTTCGTGTGACGGATCACATATCATTCCTTATGTAACCACCATGTCCATTATGAAATGTTCCCTCCGTTTAAGAGGAAAGAAAATAGATCAATGCCTTTGAACAGCAAGCACAATGTTATCAAATTATAAGAAAAAAAGCACATCAATGGGATAAGAGAGAAAAAAATACTAGTGAACACGTTGTTTGTTAGTTCTCTCAGGATAGTGCTAGGTTGCAGAATATTTACAAAGAAGGGAGGGGGGGGGGGTACCGAAATAGCACAAGGCTTATTACACTGTCTTTGGGCAAGCAAATTGTCTTATGTTAGTTGACCCATGAAAGTCTGCAAGGTTTCTGAAGTAATGAACTTAAACAGTGTTAACCGAGGTTTCCTAATGACTTTCATTAGGGAACCTCGGTTAACATAGTGAAAGTTCATGAGTGCCGAAATTTTGCGGAACTATTACGGATCCGCTCCAGTAATCTTAACTTTCATAAGCTGTAGTTATGATACGACGGATGTATACTAGCGAAATGATAAATCGATATTAAGCTTTCACGAATCCCAAATTTCGACCCCTTCTTGAATGTGTATTGATGTGTTGAGCGCTAGCTCCCAACAATACCCTCTTACAGTAAGAATCATCTCGAAATTGATAAGTTGAATAACTTTGGAAAGAATTTCGAATGATATTGAATGAGTGTGTGGAGCGAATTTTAAATGAAATTTAAGGGATGTAATTCAATATCGCCAACTATGACGAAATTAGCAAAACTTTTTACCTCCCTTCAAAAGAATATACATACTTTCAAAGTGTGTGTCTTCACAAACCAAACAGACATTTCAAATCGAAACAAGCCAAAACAGAATCATGGAATAATTTGATAAATTTGAATGAAATGTTGATCTTTATTTTATCGATTTCGAAACGTTTTATAACGATTTCGGAGCCTTTTTGAGTGAGAGTTTGGAATGAACGAAATGGTCGCTAAATGAGCGCTTTAGAATGGTTTTGATCGAAGAGAATGTCAATTTCACGATGTTGCTAACTGTACCTACATGTATGACTGTTTACACGCCGCCTAAGATAGGAAATAAAGTAACACTTCTTTCGTCTGTCTGTCTGTCTGTCCGTATGCCCATGTCGTGTTAAGGAAACCCTTCGTACGATTACGGACGAATTTTGTGAAATGTTCACAGGATATTTCTAGTAACCCGACCTAGCAAATATTGACGAGGTTTAGCGACATTCTGTCACACAATTACAGTAAACAAAATCGTAAAAATGACAAGGTTAAATGACTTTGGAATGATTTTGGAATTAAATTGATTGAGTGTGTGGAGCGAGTTTTGAGTGAATTTGACGGGAGGTAATTCAAAATCGAAAATTTTGTTCAGGATGAACAAAATTAGCTATATTGATAACCACCCTTTAATAAAATATGCATACAAGTTCTATAGATAGCTTCCTATTTATTCAAGAACCCATTAAACGCTTACAATTTCAATTATGTCAGTGAAATCGTAATTTTTCCTTATCGACATTTATTTTTGAATGACGTTGTTGATTCTATATTTTTCAATGAGTTTGAGTGGTTTTGAGCGGTTTGAGTGAGTAATTGGAATGAATGAATGGAGCGCTGAGTGAGCGATTTAAAGTGGTTTTGATTGAGGTGAATGTCAATTTCACGATGTTGCTAACTGTATGAGTTGGCTTACAGTTAGTCACATCGTAAAATTAACTCTCACTTCTATCAAAACCAACCCATATAGCTTCCTACGCGCTCCGTTCATTCGTTCCAAACAATTACTCAAATCATTCAATAACGCAAGAAACACACCTTCTACATTTTTGTCTATAAATGGGTATTTGACATACTTACCAAATAATACGTTTGGGGATAGAAACACTAAAAAATTAATATACGAATATTCATTATTTATATTTCATAATTTTATTAACGACAAGGGAAAACATTGTCTCCAAAAATGACGTTATAATTTGAGCCTGTGCGTGAGATTTCCAACAATTTCATCTTCGAACGTAGCAAAGACTCTGGCCAGCCTGTGCATCAGCACAGTCTGAGCAGAGTCTTCACTATGCGTTTAGTAGATAGATAAGGTCTCAGAGTATCTGTAGACGACCAGGTAACTTTATATTTATTGTATGTGGCTGTTTACACTACTCAAAGTTTGCACCTCGCCTCACAATTTCAAATTGTTGGAAATATCACGCACAGGCTCATTTGTGATTGTATTTTGTTATGTTATAAAATAAGATATTTTTATGACAATGCCTCAGGAAACAAAACCGTTTTATGACATATTTTCCGGTAATATTGCTTTTAATTGTCGTAAAACTGACCGTTATGATCGATATGTGTCGATTATTTTTTCAATATCACCATTCAATTAATATTCAATATTCATTGCATATTTCGTAATAAAAGTATTTCGGAGAATTTAATCTTCTTACAAAAGAAATCTCACATTAATTCAAATTCATTTTTGGTTGGCGTCATTTCCAACCAAAGATTACGTGATTCGTAAATCTCTTTGACCTATATACAAGGAATACGACAACATGTATCGCAAATTATTAAGTATGTAGATGACAACAACAACAACAAAATAAATAAATAAAAAATAAAAATAATAATAAAACCGAATTAAGCTAGATAATGAACTCAATCGAAAATTCATTGGACATTCTTTTGGTCGCCGAACAAGAAAACTCGAACTTCGAATTCAAAACTTTGCACTTTTCTTACAGGTGCTGCTAGGGTCTGATTCATGAAATGAGGAGAAGAGTGAAATGCCGTGAATGCCGGTGTCTCTGGATATATAAAATATATAGAGGATATTGAATGAGTGGTCAATGAATAACGAATTTATTAAACGAGTCATATTTAAACAGATAAAAACGAGGCTGCGCCGAGTTTTTATCTGTTTATAGATGACGAGTTCAATGAATTAGGTATTTTATGAGCACAAATTTTATATTCTATTTATAATATAACCCGAATTTTCGCGAAAAATCGTCAGAATTCTTGAAATTTTACATTTCAATTTTCCGCGAAACTTATAATGCCGTTGAAACTGACGTCACAATATAAACAGTATGACGTCAATTTCGCATTTACAAAATAGCGTTGCCATACGCTCTGATCTCATTTGTATAGTTATTCCACTAGTGTAATAACACTTGTGTAATATCAAAAATATTCAACAGGTTTATTTCACTCCCGCGACGTATGTCATATTATAATGACATTTAGCAATGATTGATGTTGTTTTAGAGACAATGATCAGTCGTGAATCTCACCTAGCATATTCGGTGCAGCCCAAGCTAATGGTGCAAGAATATTTTTGAAGAATATATTTTTTTCATAACGGCAAAATACTGAATCAAATGATTTAACTGTGAAAAAAGCCCCCGATTTTTCTATTTCACCAAAGATGTGAAGGTTCACGAAAAATATATTTCATTGTGTTTTAGCGCGCCAAGTTAACACACTTCTCCTATTTTGAGAACTTCTTTGCTGAAAATCGGATGTTACAATACTCTTTGCTTTGTGTATATTTTGGTACCAAGAACGGAATATAAAATAAGGCGGGAAAAACATAAGAAAAATGTGACTAATACCGAGAAGCGGAAATACGACAAGAAAAACATTAGGGCGCAGTAAGGGGTTCCAGTCTAAAAATATTCTATTCGAATTGGCAAGGGTAAAAAAAATGAAATAGTGAAATAAACAGCTCCCCAAAGGTAAAACGAAGGAATAAAAACTGTTTCTGTTTAGATAAATCGAAAAATAATGGCAGAACGAGCTATTTGAGAATCAACATCTCCACATTTTATTCTTTGTTTCATTGGTGCAGACTGAAAATTCGAGTGCATGGCTGGTAGAGCTAGGCGTCAAAATTAAGCGCAATTGTAGGTGGTGTAATCCAAAATAGCTAAAAATGGAATGGATGGGATATACCTCTTACAACAATAGTTCAACGTGTAATAAATTTGATTTCTATTCATCATGGTATACTTTGCAAAGAATACTGCATAAGGTCTGTGGGATATCACTAAAATAGCGCCAAATTACTGCAATTAGGCCCGATTTGTTGTTGACGTTTGGCCGAGACATACTGAAATGCCATGTATTTGAGGATGTGTCTATGCAAGCCTCTAGTAATGGCTGGAAGATTTGGACCTAGTTCAAGCAAAATTGATTTTCGTTTCGTTTCAGACTGTAACTCGAAAAGCCTTTGATATATATATAATTAGTCCTGTCAAACGAGAGGTAATCTCAGAAGTACGATAAGTGCTGACCTTTGTCAGACTACGCAGTCCACACTGTCTGATATGAATAAATACCTTTCTTTTATTAGTATCGGAAACACTCGGCGAAAATACCACGGAAATAAGTGCGCTGCCATGTAAGTGCGTCATTTCGCATGTGGGTTTACATGACGCCCCAAACGTAACTGAAAATGAGATTGCGATATACTAAATCAAACAAAATTTAAAACTTGTCATTTTATAATTTGAAGACAAAACACAGTGTTTTACTGCGTTTTGTTTTCAAATTATAACATGCCAAAAAGATCTCCACAGGCGCCCGAAAAGCATTAAAGGAAATTGTTTCCTTCAAGCGTATCGACCAAAGTACCACTAGAAGCTGAATTACCTATCAAATGTCCTAAAATTTCAGTTAACAACATCGTGAAATTGACAAGGCGAATGATTTTGGAATGATTTAGGAATTAATTTGAATGAGCGTGTGGAGCGTGTTTTGGGTGAATTTAACAGGAGGTAATCCAGTATGGCAAGTTTTGTTGGGGATAAACGAAATTAACGATATTGATTACCTCCCTTTAATAGAATATGCATACAAGTTCTAAAGACAGCTTCCAAATTATTCAAGAACATTTAAGCGGGTAGACTTTGAATTATGTCAGTAAAATCGCGATTTTTCTCTTTCAAAATTAATTTTGAATGACGTCGTTGGTTCCTTATTTTTCAATAGGTTTGAATGTTTTTGAATGGTTTGAGTGAGTGTTTGGAATGAATGAGCGCTGAGTGAGCGATTTAAAATGGTTTTGATTGAGGCGAATGTCAATTTCACGATGTAACTATCTGTACTAAACATTCGTCCGAGGTACTTTCAAGTTTATGGAAGTCCAAGGAATGTTCCGAATGTCTTTAAATGTAATTAATGTTTTCCGAATTAAAATTGACTACTCTACATTTCTGTACTAATTTCTCCGAAACATGACTTCTTGCTGAGCTTTGCTAGATCCGATTCCGTTTTAAAAAATATACATTTAACGGAGTTATACGGACGATAGTACTTTTTCCTAACGTGACGGGTCACACATACTAAACACCCTGATTTTTAAAGAAAACAGTTTTTGATTTAATAGAAGCTTTAATCAACGTTAAGAATTTGAATCAAAGCCTTATTCCATTGGAGAAGATTCATTTCACTAAAAGCATTTACTCGAAAAGCAGTAAGATCAGCAAAACATTGTCACACTGAGGTTTAGTACATTTTTTACATTACAATCCACCGACCCATCAAGAAATTTAAACATTATTCTCTAATCAGACAGGATGGAGATATCAAATTGACTATGAAATTCGATATTTCGTGTGTCTGGTTAAACTGGCTACTTGAAATAGACAAGAGGAATGTCCATTGAACTGTGTGAGAATTGACGGGCTCTGTCTTATAAATAGCATCTTTAAATTGATAAAATTGACATTTAAATATGTTGACATCGTATTCCCACCACCACCCACTTGAAATCGTTAATGGCTTTTTTAAATGGGTATCGTCCGTTAATTTGGCGAGGCTTTAATAGGCGAAGCCTAATTTTCGACATACTGTGTGAAAAGTTGTTCGGTTTTTTCCGTTAAAAATGGGTACGTATAAGTCGAATTCACTAATTTTACATGTGGCTTGTCTTGCATACAAATGTACTGTAATCACAGTTGACGAAAGCATAACTTTTTCATTATCGTGTCTAACAAGACTGAACATCTTTCGGCGATGGGTGAACAAATCCTCTTTATTTCAGCTTTGGAAAAACGGAAATTGCGAGTCACCGGTATTGTGCGCCCATCGACGTTTAAACCTTTTGATGTAGATACATGTATTGTCAACTACATAAAAAAAGTTCCTTAATTTCCAATTATATTGTATATCAGAAATAGCTGCTTATCCTAACCTTAAATGAACCCACCCATTATGTAGGCTCGGTCCTACCGTGTCAAAAGACACTGATAATAAACCCCGTTTTTTCAGGCAAGACAGAAAACATGTTAACTATTCAACAAATATAAAAAATGAATTGTATAGATACGGAATCGAATATGATACACAAACTGGTCCGCATCTTTCCCACACGTCCGTTTTGATATTTGTACCCAGCAAATTGGTAGACAATCATAAGTTCCGATGTAGAATGAACAACTGTGGGCTCTAAATGGTTATCATTGTATTTATAGTGAGGTACAGTCAATCTTATTCGAGCGACCACATCTATTGAGTGACCATATTTATTAAGGGTCCGCCTTCATCATTAAATCAAAGAACCGTAATTTTAAGAGAAGATAGTTTTGGTCTGATATAAATGTACATGAATCCTAAGTTATTAAAATTCATTAGAATCGTCTCAATGAGACGATTCTTTTGAGTTATAACATCAAATGATATTTGAAAATTTCGTAATTAACATACACATTCAATTGATATGTTTCTAATTTGTAAACGAAAGGTGTATTAAGCGACCATTCTCTTTAACGACTACTTTTTGGTGGTCCCGTAGGTCGTCGTTTACACTGTGCCTGTAAATACAAGCCTTGCGTTCAGGATACCAAACGGTGAAGACTGTCTACCAATTTTAACCAGCTTTTCACGCGAGAGTATGTGCAAGGCGGGAGTTAAAGTGGCAATCAGTTTACAGTGTTTTGTCATCGTGGAAGCAGAATAGGATTCTAGGGTACGTGCTCCCTTTGAGAAGTGAGGATGTTCCTAAGCACACACCAATATTTCTAGAAAATATCATACCTAGGCTTATTTGTGGCATACGAAATTACAACCGTGACCCGTTAGGCGAAAAGGGACCATCTGTAAACTCCGTAAAATAAACAGTTGAAAAAGCGGTTTGTCCCAGTGCTGGTCTACCAGAGATCGACAATTGTTTTACAGGAAGGTAGTTTGAGCATTTCAGATTAAGAAAATAAGCAAAGTGCGAAAAGTTTCGACTCTAGTCAGTCTGTACAGTCCGCGCAGTTCATATTTTCGCTAGAGACTTTTATTTCGTAGAAAAGCAAACACAATTTACATGTATACTGGCGTCAAGAAAAAAAACAACAAAAAAAAAAAACAAAACACCAAATAACAACGCCGCAGTGAGATGTTCAATGTATTTCTTTCCCGCATTGAAATTTGCCCCGAGGAAAATATAGGCTATCCTTAATAAAACCCCCTTTTCAAACGAAAACATTTCGAAGTAGTGAAGCAAGAGAAGTGGCCACTGAGTTTTCACGTGCACCTTCTACACATTGTTACTTAGAATGAAAATTACAGATGTGTCTAAAGCATTCAATATCCAGGGGTTGACACTAATTACTTCTTGTCATCAGTCTGAAGGACCTGTTAGCCATAAATATTAAAGGTCCTTTCATTATAACAACAGGGGCCAGTTTCATCAAAACGTTTAGGACATATTTTTGTCTTACTGATGACTTCCGAAACATTAACAACAACAATCACTTAACATAGTTATTGATAGCTTGGTGATACATGATTTTTGAACTAAGTATGTGGTAAGTCATAGGTAAGACAAAAATACGTCTTAAATGTTTTGATGAAACAGGCCCCAGGTCCTGCATTTAATTTTTAGCAATTTAAGAGATACATTTCAAGGAAAACATCGTTGGAAAAGGTGAAATTGCTTTTTACATGCAATTTCTTCTTTTTCTACAATGTTTTCCTTTTGGTAATGCCAATTTTAGTATGTGGAAAGGCATTTATTTTCAATACTGGACGGATCTGAAATAATAAGCACCGCCATTTACAACAGACCAGAAGGACCTGCAGCATGGCAACATCTATCAGTCATTCCTAAATTCCACAGGTCTCGGGCCTGAGGACTGGTGTTAGTGTCGAACCCTGTATATCGCAGTGATTCACACCAGAAGCTTTTAAATATTGTGCGAGAGCACAATAACGACTGTAGTCATTGTAATTTTAAGCCCTTAAAATATTGTCGAACTGTTGAATGGAAAAAAGGTTTTAGACTAAACATTTTTATGTCAGGCCTGACAATTGTTAATAATTGTCAAGGTTGGGCGCTTATGACGTATTAACGATATGGGACTTCATCCGAAAACGTAATTGATATAATCAGCATTTGATTTCTAAGTCTTTAGCAATGGCGTTAATAAGGGTTTATGGACAATCAATTAATTTTGAGAAATCGCACAGGAGATCCCATTTTCTCCAGAGCAGATAAGGCTTGTAGCCCAGGGGCCCGTTTTACTAAACTTCTTACGATCATTCTTTGCGCAAGACAAAAACTAAAGTTACTTCTTCAGAACTAAATATGGAATTCTGTCATGTATCATCTCGTTGAAATAGAATCGTCTTCTAAAGACGAGAGCACGACAAAATCTAACAATGAATGAAAACACTAGGTACGACTTGTGATTTTGTCTTACGATTATCTTTTTCGTAAGAAGTTTAGTAAAACTAGCCCCAGAGCTTTACCAAAGCTGTAGTTACGATGTTTGGGTCAAAGAACGAAGATTTGTTCTTCGTATAACGTCGATTATCTTCTAAAAATCGTAACTATACCATTAAACACGATGAAGTTATGACATTTAGCGGAACAACGAAAGCAATATATGAAAATTATTATATTTTATCTAAATTAGCGTTCTTCTTAATTTCGTGTATTCGATTAATCGCGAATATACATGTAATTAGAGAAATAAAACTCTTATCCCATTATATTCCGAATTTAGGTACCAAGTATAAAGAAATTTAAAAGTTTCGACCCGAGGACAGTTCGTTTAATCTGCACGACCCTTCAGATTTCAGTTCTTTGAAATTTTGCACTCAGAACGAGCTCACTACTTCTAACAAATCTTCTAACAAGTCTTTCTTTAGTACTGTAACAATGGGCCAACTTATTTCTCGCCCGAAAGGGTCCCGATTTTGATGTTTTTCAGCCGGGCCACAATTTGAAACCCGGCCCTGTGTTCCGGCTGACAAGATGCTACAAACTGTTTTCAAATTATATCCGTTTTTGCAAGCATATGCACGCACAAAGCAGGGTATAATTAGAAAACGGTTTGTAGCATCTTGTCAACTGGAACCCAGGGCCGGGTTTCAAATTGTGGCCCGGTTGAAAAACAACCAAATCGGGCCCCGCCCGAGGGAGAAATAAGTTGGCCCAATGCTGCTTCAACGGGGCGGTACTCTGACGCCTTATGTTTTAAACTATTGGGTGACTTACTTCCCTTGATAACTGATACTGTTAAATGAAGCGATAATACTTCCTGGTCCTAGATAATAAAGTTTACGTGTAAATATTGATCGAACTCCTTCCATGAAGTAATTTATTGATTTTGAAATAAAACACTCAATCCTTTTCTTTGATTAAATAAAACGTGACTATCATATTTCAAAGCAAGAGACTACTAAGAACCCAGGACGTTCAGCTGGTATTCGAAAGCCCTATATATCAAAAGGCAAATTTTATGCAATGGCTATTTCAAACTGTAAATATTGTTCAATGGATTTTCCAGATAGTCCCTTTTAGCTTGAAGTATCTCAGTCATTATTTTATTGGTAACGGCGGTCGATCGCACCTTTCTACGAAAAAGACAATTGTGTCACCGATTTTATTCTTTTTTTTTCAAAGTAGTAACGTTTGATATCGAGGACAGTTTGCTCTGTCGGAGACAAGGGGACAAGACCGGAAAGACGTTAGTTTACTATCGTTTGAAGGATGCTTGAACCACTAAGCGGTGATCCGTCAACTAGAACTGACTAGTCAATCTGACATGACAAACATTAACTTTAACTGAATCTTAGAGTCAACTTATTTCTGGCCCGAATCCTAACCGGGAGTAGACTGGTCCAACTTTAAACTATCAGAATAGCCTATTCTAGGCTATTCTAATAGTCGAAATAGGGACCAGTCTAGAGCTGGTAGCCCGCTGTCTGAGAGATACTCTGATAAAGCGGGCAACAATAATTCCCGCCCGGGTTCAGAAATAAGTTGGCTCTTAAATCAAATGTGTAACATATGGTGGAAAAAGGGGTCAAAATTGTGCTAAAAAATATCCGCCTTTAGCAGAATTCGCGTCAGCTAGAATAATTGAGGGGTCAGAGATATAATGCAGTCCTGTCACTTTTATACTTGAATGAATAAAATCTCGAATCACAACGTGCACGTACAAGATGTGGTCGAATCAAGATAACCATTGGATACCAGATCGTTGACATTCAATCATGGAGTCCATTTTTTACGAAAAAAAAAAAAAAAAAAAAGAAAACATCCAAGAACAAAATTGTATTGCCAAAATATAATTTAAAGTATAGTTCCGCATGCAAGAGTAAGGTTCGAGAAACCGTTATCTCCTATCATTTTTCAATGTAAAATTGATCTTTGACCACTCACTTGAAGTTGCAGGTCTATAAGTTCATGATTTATGTGCACTCACGTGTTGTTATCATTATCATACACGACTATAAGTTGACAATGGCCGGTCTGGTACACCATACTAACAAGGCATATTTTAACACGGAGCTGCCAACAATAGATCGAATAACGTTGATCTATTGAAGTGGGAAATTTATGGTTTAAGAACTATATGTTCTCTTTTGTCGATTGGGTATTGGCAGAATGAGGAAGAAAATTATAAAAGTCGCTTCATAAACATGGATTTAAGCTGAGGTAATACAATATAAAGAATTTCTTATTCAAACTAATTTCTTTCTATTCAAATGAAATGTTTTGTACTTCTAATGTACTATCTTTTCACACCTTATCTATTAAGGTTCTATTCCATTATGCGTCACGCAAAAAGGAACCATCTTGTGACTCCAAAAATAATTGCTTGAAAGAGATATTGGATCCAGCAGATATAAATCGGAGGTCGAAACTCCGTATTCTAGTATTAAAGAATGACAAAATAAACATCTTAGATTAAAAGAGTCCATCTTGCTCGGGCGACCACGTCTTTTAAGCGACAAATTTTATCAAGTGTCCGTTTTCAAAATTCGATTCTTAAAATCAAAATATCTCATTTCAAAATTTCTTCGAAACCTGATCTTACGCATGGGTTCTGTAGAATATTTCCTGATCTACAACATTAGTATCAAATGATATACATAATACAAAATATAGTTTTACATCAACTTCGTGAATAACAAGAGGCCCAAGAAGGCCTGTATCGCTCCACTTGCTTATCATCTCCAGATACGAAAAACAGATGTTCCGAATAGAAATCAATTTTGGAATATAGTCACTTATGGAACATCCAAACCTAGTTTTAATGAAAATGGCCAAACGGTTTGGTAGAAGATTTTAAAGTGAAAATAAGCTTTGTCCTGCCACGCCAATATTTGACTGTCAATATAAAATTCTTGAACAACTAAGATACACGGTCCTCAAAGGAACATTTATTCCGAATTTCGTTGAAAACAGTCAAATGGTGTGGTAGGAGAAGATAAGATTTTAAGGTGAAAATAAGATTCGCCCTGACACACCCACATTTGGGGGTCAATTAAAATTTCTTGAACAACTTCGGTACATATACCTAAGGAATTTCCATGCCATTTCTTTGAAATCGGATCAAAGGTTTTGGAGGAGAAATTATTTAAAGACTTTATTGTGAAAATAAGTCCCGTCCTGCCATGTCCTTTTTGGGGGGTGAATCAACATTTCTTGAACAACGTTGGAAGAGGAACATTTCTGCCTAGCTTGATTAAAATTGGTCCTTTGGTTTGGGAGAAGAAACTGTTGAAAGTAAAAATATAAGTTAAGGGTCACCCAAGAAATTTTCAAGCAAAGTGCCATTCAAATCGACCAAGGAACATTCATGCCAATTTTCATTGAAAACAGCTGAATTGTTTTGGAGCAGAAGAGTTTTTAAGATTTTAAAGTGGAAGTAAGCACGGCCCTGCTAAGCCCATATTTGGAAGCCAATAAACAATTCTTAACAACTTTGGAAGAGGGTCTCAAAGATTTATTGACATCGGCCCAATGGTTTGGGATGAATAGATTTTATAAAGATTTTATCGTCAAATAAGCCCCGCCCTACCACGCCTTATTTTGGAGTCAATCATTTTTTTTTAAACAATTAAAGTGAAGGGTCACCCAAAGAACATTCATGCCAAGTTTCATTGAATGCAGCGTGACGGTTCACATATATAAAATTCGGCGACGTCGACACATTGGCGATTCCTATTTTTATTAGTAAAATAGCATCGTCTGGACGTCGGCGATGGTTGGCTTTTTTGCCTGTCCCATAAACCCGCCGATGTGACGATGTTTTACTTATTGAATGGCAATGAGACAGAAATTGCGTGGTCGATTAATTAAAGCGAGCCGTCGATTCACCGACAATGCGTCGATGATTAGTCGGCGATACCACACGAAAGTGAGAAAGTCCAGACAAAGACAGAAATAAGATATGAATATACTGAATCAACTGAAGCTCAGTCGACGATCGACCGTAGCCCGAGCGATCGCCGGCGATACGTAGTCGATACAATTTTGATTGCCGATGTTATCACCGATTCTAGAAATAGCTGTCGGAGACCCATCGCGCACGCGTCAGAACGTTTATGCGACACTATCTTTACAGAGGTCAAAAACTCATCACATACAATCTATTACGAACATGTGTGTTTGAAAATGAATTTACACCGCACTTGGACATTGGTTCTTCGTTGCATTCTTCACATGGAATTTTGACGATGCGATATTATATCGAAATGAAAATAACGACAAATAATTTCGACAACTCGTTTTCGACAAAATGTTCACTTGTCATACCGATGCGAGAGCAATTCTACTCATTAAAGGAATAAATGTAATCAGAGTCCTTAATCTTAATCGACCTTAATCTACACCACATGTTCTTCTCTTGAAGCTGTCAATAGATCTGATTTTTAAAATGTTTCGAGTCCTTCTAACGCTTTTATTTGGATACAACGCTTTTACGGTTTTAAATCGGAAGGACAGTGATTAAATTTTACTTTGTTTATTTCCAGATACCAACGATAGTTGTAGGATGGGGGCTGGTGCCACTAAACCCGTTGCTGGTAAATGACATTGAATCCTTTACAATCGCCGTCGATAATGGATATCTTACCCATCACACAAAAAAGGACCATCTGGGTAGTGCGTAAAGTGTCGACCCCAGTCAGACTGCGCGAACTGCGCAGACTGACTAGGGTAGAAACTTTTCGCAGATGACTCAATTTCTCAATCTAGAATATTCAACCTACCTTGCTGTGAAAGAATTTTTGGAAGGCGACTTTTGGTTAAGCTGTACTGGACTCAATCTCTTTTTCAAATATTCATATTATGGAGATTCCAGATAGCCCCTTTTCAAGGCATATATATATTGAAATCACCATCTCTGTCTGTCTGTCTGTCCGTCATTACGTCAACTTAACCCGCGTATATACTGACGGGACTAAGTGGTATGGAATTAAATGATTCTTTAACAGAATGTTACCATAAAAAGATAGCTTTTGATTACTGTAGAGATTCGATGATATTTTGCCGCTACTCAGAAAAAAATGGCCTCCTTGTAAACATAACTTCTCCTAAATATTTGCATTATGATGTAATTATTTCTTCCTGATAAATTTTCACATCATGTGATCTTAAGGTAGTGGACCCGTAATAGTTCCGCAACATTTTGGAACACATGACCTTTCCCAAAGTTCATTACTTCCAAAACGTTGCAGAACTATTACGGGTCCACTACCCTAAGAGCAACGTTAGGGCTTTGTGATACTCTGCTGTTTCACATAAAAATAGGTTCTTCGTGTCAAAATGTTTGAGAGAACAACGTTTTTCCTGTGGCACAGTAAATTGTGAAGACGGCACTCTCGCTCTTGTATTATCCTTTAAATGTGTACGTATTACACATTCACAAGTTTAAGTTAGTAACAAAGGTATATTTTGTCTATACATGTAAAGACAAAATTGACCTTCAATCACTTACTTAAACTTGTGTGTTTATACTTTAAGATAGCTTTTAGCACGAGTAAGGAGCATCGAGTTTAGCACTCGGCCCTTAGGCCTATTCGCTTAATAAAGCAAGACACGACGCATTTCAAATTCAATTGAATAAATGTTATTTTTTTACGTTTGCCTGAACTAATGTAATAGTTTCGAAGAGTAAAGTTTTTTTTCCAAATTATATTTTAATACAAAAAAATAGCACATTACTTTCAACGCTTGCCAAAACCATTACAAGATGGAAACGTATTAGCATGTTCCTATTTCGAAGAAGTTGAAAACGAAACTATTTATTTGATGGAATTGAAAAGAAAAACAAACTTTTTAATAGGGGGGGGGGGGGGTTAATGTGGACAATGAAGAAGTTGTTTCTGACAAGCATTAAAAATCATTTTTTTTCTCTATCCGCCATGTTTTCTGACACTTTTTCTTCTTCGGAGGCATCAAAAAGTGCGATTGAGAAGAAACAGGTTAAATTTTCGTCCCAGTTCAACTGTAGTTATTATCCGACAGTATAAACATAAGAGATTGATTACGATTAATCTAAAATATTTGACACGTCAGGACGCCAAAGGTGATCATTTAATACGTCCCGTCTTTTGACGAGCGTATAGAAAGAGGCTGGTTTTAGTGGAGACTAACCGGAGGTCGCATTTAAAAAATATTTTTATACGGGAAAGTAGAATGGTTATTCTTGACACAGAAAATCACCCAAGCGCTAAAAGTTTCGATTTTAGTCAGCACGCCCAATCTGCGCAGTCTGACTAGAATCGTCATTTTACGCACTATCCGGCCTGCCTTCGTTTAGTATCACTTAACAGCGCAAACAATTTTCCAATTATACTCCGCTTTGCACGCAAATGTGTAAATTCTGACAGCTTTATCAACAACAATGAAGACATTTTCTTTCTTTTTAGAACCTGTGGAGTTTAAGTCCAACAAAATATTTGCACAGAATCAGGAATACACCAGAGTGATTTTTAAGCAACACGACAATGACGTTAAGGCAATATCCTGCTTTTCGTCGTCAAAAATATCCCTGAAGAACAATTCAGAACAGATTAATATTTCCGTCAGAGGGGCTGGTGTTTTGAGAATCGGCGTAACAGAGAAAGATCCAAAATTACAAGAGCACTTCCCAGAGGTATCTTTTAATATATATTGATCTAAACTTTACATAAAGAAAAAAGTTCTGCCAGGTTTTATTTTCTTTACTTTTTCCATTAGGTTCTGGAAGAAATAGGAAGCTATCTATAGAACTTGTATGCCCGAACAATATTTGCGATATTGGATTACCTCCCATTAAATCCACTCAAAACGCGCTCGACACACTCAATCAATTTCATTCCTGAATAATTCCAAAATCATTTATCTTGTCAATTTCAAGATGTTATTAACTGTTTTCTGAAAGAACTTTTTTTTTTAAATATTGCTGTGTAGTATTGGACCTGTCTTCAAAATATAGTGACAGTTTTCACTAGCATTGGATCACAAATGAAGTAGACCTTGTCCCTGTCTTTTCCGGATAAACGTAACAAGCAAGTTCGTGAACGATACAATTCTTTTCTGATCTCAGTCCCTGACCTTAATAAGACCTGATTCTGACGTTGAAATTGTGAGCCATAGATCAAAACTTCACAAAACAAAAAGTGTAAACGTCCCCGTTACAATAATGCTACATGGATTGGCGTTTGACTTCTATTATGTACCGAAGATTTAGCCTTATCTTTAAATTCGCGAAACCGTACAAGACTTTTGTCTCTAAGTATACATGTACATGTATGTGATCGATATAGTTAAATCCTACATATGTATTCATCTTGCCTTCAATTCGATCTGCAAACAAATGAAGAGAAGAAAGTACATGTAATATGAAAATAAAAGATAAACGATTATTTCAATGGGTGGATACACGTTTGTTTACTTTGTATTCTCAAATAAAATTATATTTCAGCTAAATTTTTCATAACAATTTTACGGGCCGGCTAGTAAGCATTTTTATCTTAAATAATAAAATAAGTTCTAGCAGTTATGGTCATAGGCGCGTGTGTAAGGTCGATTGTTTTAGCATTGCATATAAAACTCATTTATCAAATAGGCACCTTTGTTTGAACAAGAAGATGGATTCGAACCAGGAACGTCAGAAAGAGTGCTGTATTACCACGATAATTCACTCATGTTTTGTTACGGACCGCCCGGCGACCACATGGAGTTCTCACCAAATGGGGTCAAGGCAACCACACATGTGTATTTGTATGTGATGTTCTTGTACGGGAAACCAACGGTATCTGTGAAATACAGTGAGTACAGTTAGTTACATCGTGAAATTGACATTTAACTCAATCAGAACCATTCTAAATCGCTCACTCAGCGCTCCATTCATTCATTCCAAACACTCACTCAAACCATTCAAAAACGCCCCAAACTCACTGAAAAACATATAACAACAACTTCGTTCAAAATAATAATAGCTAGGAAAAAAATCGGGATTTCACTTATTTAATTGAAATTTTAAGCGTCTGATAGGTTCTTGAAGAAATAGGGAGCTATCTAATGAACTTGTATGCATATTTTATTAAAGGGAGGTAATCAATATTGCTAATTTTGTTCATCCTGAACAAAATTTGTAATACTGGATTACCTCCCATTAAATTCACTCAAAAGTCGCTCCACACACTCATTCAATTTCATTCCAAAATCATTCCAAAATCAAATACCCTGTCAATTTCACGATGTTGTAAACTGTATCTATTTGTACACTTTCTTCTCTAACAAGGTAACAACCAATTGCAACAAAAAATTCCAGAATGTTTATGACATTGTGTTATGGGTACAGTTAAAAAATCGTGAAATTGACATTGGTTCCGATAAAAAGCATTCTAAATCGCTCACTCAGCGGTCCATTTATCTATTCATTCCAAAAACTAACTCAAACCATTCAAAATACCCCAAAACCACTAAAAATGATAAAATAAACATCTACATTCAAATTGAAAATAGTTAAAAAAAACCGCAGTTTTCTAACTAATTGAAATAGAAAGCGCCTGATTGGTTCTTGAAGCAAAAAGAAGCTGTTTAAAGAACTTGCATGCATATTTTATTAAAGGGAAGTAATAACTATCGCTAGTATTAGTTATTCTAAACAAAATTAGCGCTCAACGTACTCATTCAATTTCATTTCAATGATATGTATGTATGAATGTAAAATTAATAATAGTTTTTCCAATGTCTATTTCTAGAATTAGTCTGGGAAAATTCCGATCCCTTGACTGTTAGGTGAACATGTGTGTATAATATTTTAGATCTTTCTAGAAAGGACTTTTAGAAAGTGATTCAAACTCTAGAGTCTTCTTATGTTATATGCTATTCTTGATCGTTCTATCGTATTATATAAAGGGATTCCTACAACATTTTTGGTCCACTTGGTTTAGACTAATGGTTTCATTTAGTAGTTCTGTGTTAAACTAAAAGGGGATTTCTCGTTATCTTAGAAGTGTGATTAAAAATGTGTTTAATTTTAAATTCGGATTTTATTGGACTTATTATTTGTGGACCAGGAACTTAATTCAATTGGATCTAAAATTAAAACTTTATGATTAAACATTCAAGTTATTGTAATTTGTTTTGTATTTATTTCATATTGTCAATAATTCTGTTATTATTGTCAATAAATATTTTTAATTGTAAAGTTTGTTGCTAGCTTCTTTGTTCTTGTTACATTGGCACCTAACACCAAATACATTCCAAAATTATTCATGTAGTGAATTTAACGGTGATGTTGACTGTATAAACTCGCTTATTACACCCATTCAATTTCATTTTAATATCATTCAACTTGTCAATTTCACGATGGTCCCTATACACCCACTTATTACAAATTAATGATAATTTTTAATATCTCTTTAAACAAATCCACGTTCTCTTCTGATTTTGTGTCTTCACAGACAAATCAGGGGACTAAAAAATCATCACCAGCCAACTGGATAATGCATTGTGTGATTGCTTTGTTTGACACGCTGTTCATTTTTTCAGTAGTAACCTATAAGTGGACTTAGGGATACTTCGGTGATGATCATTTGACATTAGGCGATTAGAAAATTCAAAATGCATCCAGCTTGCATTTCAATTTTAAAGAAATGGCACGCGACATTGTGGGAAAACTCAAAATATATTTTCTTATTTTCTTTCCTGAACAGATAATTTGCTACACACGTTGTTCGGGGTGCCACATTTTAAAAGTAAATAAATGACCCGACGAAAATTATAATAAAAATATATGTATATAAAACACAAAAACAAAAACAAACCAACAGTTTTTGTTAATACAAATGTAACTGATGATACATCAGTGCTCCGTAACTGTGACGGTGTCGAATATAATCATAATGTTACCATGCTAAATTGGTTGAAAATGTAAATTCGACCATAAGATTCAGCCAGAAAATGATCTCAGAATTTCACCAGCATCACCTAAATCCATGGTTTTCCGGGGCCTCCAACCCCTGCACATGGCTTTACCCTGGACCCACCGGGGGCCCTAGCGGCCCCTGCCCCCCCCCCCAGCGCTTCCGACCACACCCATGACATTCGGAGACCATTGTTAACTATGTTTTGAATCGTTCCGAAGCGTTTTTGAATGACTACGGAGCGTTTTTTATTTGAGTGATTGCAGTGAATGTTAGGAATGAATGATGTGAGCGAGATGAATGTCAGTTTCACGATTTGATTTACTGTACCTCTTGATGTTTCAGAAGATGATGACATTCATATGACCACCTATGAAACATCAAATCTAAGAACAGTGGATGATAGATCGATCACTGTTACGAATGCGGAACATGTTTCAATCATGAAAATGAAGTAAGTTTTTTAATAGGTGGCGCTTTTCACAAAGCTCATTGCTATTCTAAGATGCCTTTATCACGTCCTTTTCCAAAATTAAGCAATGGTTGGCCCTGGAATGGGAATTGATTTTATTCTAATGGAAGTAACTTTAATCATATTATATACATTCAAATTACTCGGTAAAAATATAGCAAATTTACATAAATCATAAAGCCTTCAAACACCTCTGATAAGGAGCTTTTTATGAGTGGCATTCGCAGACAGAAGGACTTACAATATTAAGCACCAAATAATTAATTACATATATGTGCCCCGTCAGACGAAAAGGGCCCATCTGGGAACACCTTGAAATAAATGTTTAAAGAGGAGATTGGCTCATGTACAGGCAAACCAGACGTCGCAATTTAAACATGCTTTCATAGGAAGGAAAATTGATAATTCAAGATTCAGGAAATCAGTAGAGAGAAAAAAGTTTTGACCCTAGTCAGTCTGCATAGTCCGCGCAGTCTGACTGGGGTCGACACTTTACGCACTACCCAGATGGTCCATTTCCGCGTGAAGGGTCACATATTATACCTGATAATTTGAATATAATATTCTATTCATTTAGAAAGCTTAAGAAGAAAATTGTATTGTTTGTTATCAATATATTCCATATCAGGGTTATAAGATAAATTAGATAAAATAAGTATAAATAATACGGAAAAGGACCTGTTCCATTTTTATTCACAGGAAGAAAATTGAGTTTGGAAATGTGTATCACATTAATTGGGATATGGAACTGTCTAAAGAGCTGTTTGCTGCAAAAACACCGAAATTTAGTTTTATGAGAATCGGGCTAATGCATGGTGGAATACATGATATAGACACACATTCTTTGAACTCTGAAAGTAAGGCTATTACTATTTCATTTTCTAAGGGGAAATCAAACAAGACAAAGGGTTGGAGAAAAGAATGAAAATGAAATACCAAAAAACCTGTAGTAAGAAAAAAAAAATAAAATAAAATTGATTAAAATTGATTACACATATCTTAATACTTTTTGAATTCGATCAGAATAAGATTTTACTATGTTTCTTCTTAGGTTGGTTCTACCAAATCAAAACTTTCGTGTCAAAAACGCAAATCAATCAACTCGAGAGGCCGACTAAGTATTTTCCAAAGAAAAATAAATCCTATTTCAGAAAATGTCTAAGTAACACCCATGAATTATAGATACCAGACAAAAACATACCATTGAAGGAAATAAGAAAATCAAAATCATTAGATATTCAAAAATATAATGGCCTATGTTGTTTTTTAAGCATTAGTGTTATACAGAACAGAACAGAACTTTATTTCAAATTAAGCATACATAGCTCATAATTGACATAGATATACAAAACACATTGAAATGTGTATAAGAGCATATAACTAATACACTGAAATGCATTTTCCAATAAAACTATTATATCGGCGAGACTGTTACATAATTTCGTAAATTTAGTTAAGGATCAAATTAAACTTTATCCTGCGTAATACAAAAAAAAAAAGATGCCAATTTACACAATGTAGATATTTTGTCTGAATTCAAAAGTTGTACAAATTTGAACATGTTTGGTATTATAATGAAATAACTCGGAATCAGTTTTTGTCGCAACTCTTTGAAGAAAGGGCATATTAAAACAAAGTAAAATTCATCTTATATTTCGTTTGTAGAACGGAGGTTGCAGATACGCTGATACCTATCATTTTTTTCACGTCTTCCGGTCTCTATATTCAAAATATTCGATCTTAGCAATCTTATTTTGCTATTACGATTTTATATTTTGTGCAATTAAGAATATCTAGATAAAGAGATCTTCCAAATACCAATTTTATGTTTCTTAACAAAGTCAAAGACGAGTAGTATTTTACATTTTTATGCCAGCCACATTCATAGATTTCCCTTAACCGATCACGTAATAACACCGTGCAATTGGCAATATGTTAACCAAAACCATTCTAAACCACTCACTTAGCGATCAATTATTTCATTCCAAACACTTACTCAAGCCATTTTAAAACGCTCCAAACTCACTAAAAATGAAAAGATCAAAACTACATTAAAAATAAATATCGCTAGAAAAATACGAGTTTTTACTTTTTTAAGTTTGTAAGCGTATTATGAATTCATGAAGATATGAAATCTATTCATAGGAACTGTATTTATATTGTATCAAAGGTAAGTGCTAAATAATGTTAATATTCTTCACCTTGAACAAAATTAGCGATAATTGATTACCTACTTGAAACAATAGAAAGATTTTTATAGAAATTTTATGCATATCTTTTTAAAGGGAAGTAATACATATCGCAAATTTTGTTCATCCTGAACAAAATTAGCGATATTGAATTACCCCCCTTTAATTTCACTCAAAACTCACTCTACATACTCATTCAACACCACTCCGAAGTCATTCCGAAATCGTTTACCTTTTCAATTTCACGATGTAATTGACTGCAACTGCATGATTTAATAAAATAGGCATTTCATGTCTATTAAATATATAAGCAAAACACTGTACTGAGGTGTGCTATAAATAGAATCTTCGTTCATTACAGTCGAACTAGATGAAAAGACAACTTGGTGCACAGAAAGCGCTGTTACTCAATATCCATACAGCGGAACGATAGCTCTGGCAGTAAATAAATCCAATGTCACGCACAACCTACTTCTGTCGTCTGTGGAAAACACCAAAAGAGAAAGGTTGCCAGAACGCATGTATGAAACGCCGTGTCATCTGTTCATAGAAGCAGCCTCGGGAGAACTCACCATCCAAAGAAGCCCAAACTTTTCAGTGAAACAGGGTCGGTAGTGTGTTACATGCGGCTTATAGCTTTTGATGAAGCAACTAATTTCTTTCAGTTAATATAAAGGCAGATAACATAAATACAAAATTGAAAACGTTCAGTCAATACAAGTCAGTCTATAAATGCATTTTAAGGTACGTACAGTCTTCCCTTAAGATCAAAAGCCCGACGTCGGCACTCCTCCTTTCCGACTATTTGTCTACCACCAATGGGTTGAAAATCGTAGACCTATGTGAAATAGCAGCTGGAGGCTAGGAAAGGACGTGATGGTAGTATTGGTATGCGAAATATCAGGAATCCATTGTTGGGTGCTCCAGCCGCCGCGATATGACTGAAATAATGTTAAAGACGGCGTAAAACCCATTCAAACAAACAACAAAAAAATAATAATAATAGGAAACATTCCCCTCCTAGGCAAAGATCATGAAAGGCACAACAACACCATTAAGTACCCACACAATCGCGATTTTTTTATTATTATTTTTAGCATTAATTGAAAATATACAGTTAGTTACATCGTGAAACTTACATTCCTCCCAATAAAAACCATTCTAATTTGCTCAGTCAGCGCTCCATTCATTCATTCCAAAACACTCATTCAAGGCATTCAAATATGCTGCAAAATTATTAAAAGATGATAAGATCTGCAACTGCATTTAAAATAAAAAAAAAACTTAAACAATCACGATTTCAATGACATTATTGAATTTGTAAATGCCCGATTGGTTTTTGAAGAAATGGCAAGCCTATTATAAAACTTATATGAATATTGTATTAAAGGGAGGTAATCAATATCGCTAAGTTTGTTCATCCCGAACAAAATTAGCTATATTGGATTACCTGCCCTTGATTTCACCCAAAACTCACTCTTCTCGCTCATTCACTTTCATTCAAAAATCATTCCAACATCATTCACCTTTTCAATTTCACGATGTCGATAACTTTACATGTATCAACGATTATATTTTGAGAGGTATTCTTTTTCGTTTCCTTTTAGGCTTGGGTACAACCTACTTTGTACGAGATCACGATGAACTGGGGGATAGTCCGAAATTTTGGATACAAAACAAAGTAGGCTACGAGCCTTATCATATACAGTATGGACTCAACCCTCGATCCTTCGTCATCATGTTTAACAAATATTTCACAAATTCAGGTATGACAACCACAAAATTTCAATCTACAATGTAATATTGATGCCTTCGCACCAATAGGAAAAAAGGAATATTTGCCCTGCATGTGTGTGCCAGTTTGTCTTAAACATCAATTGAAAGGAGAAAACGTTGAATAATGAGTAAATTTTTCTACTTTAATATCCTCGGTCTGGGTCTATACACTTTATAAGTTTCTATATCTTACATTAATATAGAGCATAAATAAATACGTTGATCCTATTCCAGCGTTAAATTTTGTGACGTCAGAAATTTACCAAGCAACATCGTATAAACAAAAGTGACGGCGTAACGCATAATGCATTTTTCTGACACATATGTGGTCTTGGAGCTAGTTTTAATGAATTATTTGCAATCCCCGTTTGAAGGAATTCAACAACCTTTCTTTCTATGCAATGATAGCGTGAATTCACGTATTTTCGGGGCGTTATCATTTGCAGAGACCCTAAATTTACTTTAACAGCCTCGAACCTAGCACTCGGGCGTTAAACCATTTTTCGGTTTTCTGCAAATGCTAAAGCCCTCAAAACCGTTCATTTCACCCTATCTGACGTTATCTAAGTGGAGTAGGATAAAGGGCGTCAGCATGAACGTTTTACGAGGATCATTTGCAAAGTAACGCGCTTTCAGGAAAATTGCCCTAAATTTTTATATTTTGTCTCATTTTTGCATTAAAGAAATATTTATTTGTATTTTTTTATTAGTAAGATCGATTGATATTTCATTTTGTGAACATCAAAAGCTCTATTTTACTCGCGAATTCGCTACTCGTGAAAATATAGCTTTTGTTGTTCTCTCAATGTAGTTTAACGATTATCCTCTACAGGTTTATTGAGATCTTATTTTTTCAGATGAAGTAACGTTTAAGAAAGAGTTTTTCAACAGCGTGAAGATAGGAAAGTTTGACACCATTCAAGTTCTTTACAAAGATGGCGAACTTTCTCAACATACGATTGAACAAGCATTTAATAGAAGACAACAAACCGGCGGTGGAGAGTTTCATAGAAATGGTGTAACAAAGGGGAAACATGTTCAGCATTGCTGGATTATACAGTATAAGAATGCTGAAGGTAAAAAGTTGACGTGACAAATTAACAAGGACATTCTATTATAAAACTAGAAAAAGTGAGATAGAATTTTTCTTTCAAGATTCAGAAGCTCGTCCAAGATCGTAATTCATCTTTTAACTATACAAGTATCCGTGTGCTTTCATCCCATATGATATTTTTTATGATATCACATTGATAGTTTTAGAACAATGACATAATGCGGTTATTTTCAAAATCTTACATTTCCGTAAGAACCATCTACAAAATCAAGACAAATAGAGGTTACAAGACAAATAAAATACGGTTTTAGTGTACTGTATGTAAAATATCAAACTCGGTTGTGAGAATTGATAATTGTCTCGACAGTGCCGCGGCAATTATAAATTCCCACAACATCGTTAAATATTTTTTCGTGCAAAACACTATGTACGTATTATGTTTATATAAACGACGCTGCACCGATGACAAATTGAATAATTTCGAGAATTTATGAGCTCAAATTTGATATTCTATTTATAACATAACCTAAATCTATGCGATAAATAGAGAAAATTGAAGAACTACATGTTATTTAAGTTTTTCCGCGAAACATGTAACGCCGTTCGCCAATTGACGTCATCAAATAAATTATGACGTCATTTTCACAACGTAGATATATCGTTGCTATACGTTCTTAGCTCATTTGCATAGTAATTCCACGAGTAAAATGACATCCGTGTAATATCAAAAATATTCAACGGGGTTATTTCTATCCCGTGATATAGGTCATATTATGATCTATTTTTAGTATGAGTTCATCTGTGAGAAATCGACGTATTTCTTGAAGTATACTTCCTCTTGATATCAAAGTAATATGATGGCATCTTCACTGCAAACAAAAACACTATAACTATACGCACTAAGCTAATTTGCTAAGTAAAACATTAGCGTCATAACATTTCTGTAAAACGATTTCAAAAATAGCGAATTTTTACGCTAACCGCTTTTTATTTTAAATTACCGAAATATTGGCCAAACCGATTACAATTTGCAAATCGAGCAAATATTTTCAAAATCGTGAAATGTAATGGAGCTATGAAGGCGGGTAATTAATTATATTTCAAAGAGAAAGTATATGAACCGTCACACAAAAAGGGACAATCTAATAACTCCATGAAATGGGTGTTTTTTAAGAAGAAAGTAACCCGAAAAGAGGTCTCGAAAAAGTTGCTTTTGGATAAGAATAGTTTAGGAATGCTGGATGATTATTCTACATTCCCTAAATTGCCAAATATTTCAAACCTCACAAGCTGACAAATTTGGATATTTCTTTGAACTTCTACTCTGAACCCGTTTTGTATGAATGGTAGCCGCCACCATAGCGCAGTTGGTTAGGCATAAGACTTCAAATCTGGAAGTCGTGGGTTCGATCCCCGGTGGCGGCAAATATCCTTTCCGACGTTAGTCTCTCACCAATGGGTAGATAATCGTAAACCTATGTGAGATAGCAGTCGGAGGCTAGGAAAGGGTGTAATAGTAGTACAGGTGACAGAAATACCAGGAATCCATTGTTAGGTGCTCCGACCGCCGCGATATAACTGTGAAATTGTTGAAAGCGGCGTAAAACCCATTCAAACAAACAAATTGTCTGAATGGTAACGTTTATTAATCTTCAGATGCTAGAAGAGTTTGGTTGAGAGGAGAGTTAGATATAGATGGTGTCAAAGTCCACATTCTTCCATGGTATGCGGAAATCGGAGAAGCTGTGAATTACGGAGACAAACCTGTATTTGATGACACTGATCTTGTCATTTCCGATATAGATCAGGATGAATTACGGTATTCTTATTTTGGACCATTTTCAAACACATATTCGGTCCGTTCTCCAGGAAAACCCGCCTAAATGATGTCACTTTATAATTCAAGATGTCTTCCCAGATTCTACAAAAATGAAGAAATATCGACTAATCCAACTTCAAAGAGTTCGCAAACGTAAAAATAAGACTTCAAAATATTGGTGAATATTGAGGAAAAGGGAGAACGTGTTCGAAACAAGTAATTTCTTCTTTGGTCTCGATGTATTCCCTCGTTTTTTTACTTTGATTGTAAACAAATTTAGGTATGTTGGAAAATGGTTGCAAAGACATATACAAAGGGTCTTATTGTTTATGGAAATAAGGTGATAAAGTCTTGTTTTATAATTCCGCATTTAAAAAAAAGGAAGTATGAGTCTACTATCCATTTAATTAATATTTGGGCAGGTTGTCCTGTAGAACGGATCATTTATATCATAGACACAGAGTCAGGGTCACTCGCTTTAATCCACTACTACCAGTACTGGTGACAGAAATACAGTTAAAAACATCGTGCAATTGACAAGGTGAATGATTTTGAAATGATTTAGGAATGAAATTGAATAAATGTGTGGAGCGAGTTTTGAGTGAATTAAATGGGAGGTAATCCAGTATTGCAAATTTTGTTCAGGATGAACAAAATTAGCAATATTGATTACCTCCCTTTAATAAAATATGAATACAAGTTCATTAAATGGCTCCCTATTTCTTCAAGAACCTATCAGATGCTTACAATTTCAATTAGTTAGTGAAATCTCGATTATTTTTCCCAGTTATTTTTATTTCAAACGAATTTGTTATTATATGTTTTTCAGTGAGTTTGGAGCGTTTATAAATGGTTTGAGTGAGTGTTTGGAATGAATGAATAGATTGCTGAGTGAGCGATTTAGAATGGTTTTGATTGTGATGAATATCAATTTCACGATGTTACTAACTGTACCAGGAATTCGTTGTTAGGTGCTCGAGCCGCCGCGAAGTAACTTAAAGATTGTTGAGAGCGGCGTAAAATTCCATTCAAACAAACAAACCCAAATTCTACAACTCCATTGACTGTGGCTGGTTTTTAAGTGTCTTGGCCGGTGACAGTAAGCTCGAACCAAAACACCGAATGATCGCGAGTCAAGATGTTTACTACTCGGCCATCAAAATAGCCGAAGACGCCGTCATAGCGCAGTGGTAGCACGTTGGACTGTCATTAAAATATCTCGGGTTCGATCCCGAGGGCGGCAATCATCCTTAACATTTTTTTCTTCAACCAAATGGTTGATAATCGTAAACCTATTTTGGATAACAGATGGAGACTAGGAAAGAATGTAATGGTAGTACTGGTTTGAAAAAAACCAGGAATCTGTTGTTACTTGCTCCAGCTCCCGCGATATAACTGAAAAAAATTGTTGAAAGCGGCGTAAAACACAATTCAAGTAAACGAACAAAATTAAAGCAGTCGATGAAAATCTTTTGAATGACACAATCTTTTTGTACTAAACGTCGCGAACCCTATCTATATTCGAGAAAAGAATATCGATTCGAAAATGTGGATGACATACTACACTTAAAAACATCGTGAAATTGACAAGATGAATGATTTTGGAATGATTTCGGAATGAAATTGAATGAGTGTGTGGAGCGACTTTTGAGTGAATTTAATGGGAGGTAATCCAGAATTGCAAATTTTGTTCAGGATGAACAAAATTAGCAATATTGATTACCTTCCTTTAATAAAATATGCATACAAGTTCATTAGATAGCTCCCTATTTTTTCAAGAACCTATCAGATGCTTACAATTTCAATTAATTCAATGAAATCCCGATTATTTTTCCCAGTTATTTTTATTTCAAACGAAGTTGTTGTTACATGTTTTTCAGTGCGTTTTGAGCGTTTATGAATGGTTTGAGTGAGTGTTTGGAATGAATGAATAGATTGCTGAGTGAGTGATTTAGAATGGTTTCGATTGGGATGAATGTCAATTTCACGATGTTACTTACTGTAGCATAAACTTTATCCGTAAGATGAAATGATTGAAGTCTAGAAACAACTTTAAGGTTAATTTAAGTTATTTTCCTATTTTGGCACATCCTTTGAAAAAATCAATTGTTTCCATTTTATAGAAAACAATATACATATAATATTTATGTAGAATTGTCCGTGTTATTTTGTATAACCTCTAAATATATTGACATCTATACATTAATATTGTCATCGGGTCGAAGAAAATCGGCTCACACCTACCTCCGTGTAAATGTTAAAGTTAAAACTACTTGTTTTGCATTATTTTGACAAAAGATATACTTATTTCAGATTTCTTTTTGGAAGCGATACGAAGCAAAGAGAATTAGAACAAAGCATTAACAAGCATGTTCCAGCATCATTAATATCGCATCAAGCCGACGAATTCAATCCAGACGACGGTGCCAATTTAAAGTTAGTCATACAGTGCGATTTTGAAAAATGTAAAGATCATGAAATAAGAGCTACTTGGAAGGAAATTGTAAGAGATGAGGTGAAGAAGTTCTTCGCAAGTTCCATCTTTTCTGCTGAAATTAAATTAGACAAGAGGGGTTATGAATTGGCAGTGAAAAAACTAGACGAAATGAAGGAAACCCAACAGCAAGACGACGATAACCTTGTATTCAAGAGAAATAGACGAGAACATATAATTAAGATCGTAATATCCAACAGTGAACTACTTGATTCAATTTGTGAAAAAATTCGAACAGAACGGCAGCATCCAAACAAGAAGTCTTTGACCATTAACAAAGACGAAGTTGATAAATATAGATATCACGCCTTAGATGATGAAGGCCATCTGGAAGAGGTACGAAAAGAATGTAGCAACACTAGGTTCGTGATCACTACGAAAGGAGAGATCGAACTGCAGGGTCCAGCAGATGAAGTTCAAAGTGCCAAAGATAAAATCTGCAACTTGGCTATTCATATGAGCCAACTTCATGAACCTCTATCAGAAGGAAAAGCGAAAGTACTAAACCAATACAAATGTTCTGAAGATCTACAGAAAGCCTTAAAAACGGAGAAACTTAGTTATCATTTTAGAATAGAAAAGATGATGTGTAGACTTTGGATATGCACAAATAAAGACCAGGATTTTGAAGAAAAAGGTAGACTACTTAAAAAATGTATTAACAGTGTGGTTCATGAAATTACTCTAAGTACTTCCAACACATCTAGACAGTCACAACTGAAGAAATGTATAGCGACAATGCAAAAGGACACACTACATATTCATATAGATGTGAAGGGAGAGCATGTGGTCATATCTGGAACAGAAAAAGAAGTTAAGGAAGCAGAAAGACGAATACATACAATTATAGCCGAAACACCTGAGGCCACTAAATTCATTGTGCTCAGCATTGATGTTTTAGAATATATGGAAACGTGGTGTGAACAGTTTAACAAAGACCCATATAACATTATCTATGATAGAAGAGACCCTGCCTATGTAGTGCCTATCAAGATTAATATCAAATCAACAGAAACGTCTATCAAAAAATTTGAGGATGGACTTCTCCAAGAAGCAAGGAATATCAAATCCCATTGGTTTCATTTATCTAAGCCTTGGATTGCAGTGCATAGAGAAGAAATAAAAGATATTGTAAAAGCTTTCATAAGAAAACACTCAGCTACGATAGATATCGAGACAGCTCCGTCGCTCATACATAAGAATATCAGTGGTGTGGCTGTACATACAAGTATTGGAACCACGTGCCTTCCTATGTGCTGTGATATTATCCAGTTAAGAGTTGATGTAATTATTGTCCCAGTTTACTCGGACAATCTCAAAGATGCAAAATCACCCATGGTTAATCAAGTAATCAATATAGGTAGGCTACATCAGATGAAATGAGTATAACTTCCAAATAGTTTACCAATAAATCTTTTTACAGTTTGTTATGGGAGACCGCTCTCACCGTCCTGCACACCTTCTATGGTTTAGCTACAACGTCTGCCACTTACGCAGATCTTTTTGGCCCAGTGGTTAGCGCATTGGTCTTGTAAACCAGGGCCCGTTTTACTAAACATCTTACGATCATTTTTTGCGTAAGTCAAAAATCAGTGTTGCTTCTACAGTGGAAACTAAATATCGAATTCTGTCATGCATCATCTCATTGAAATCGTCTTTCAAAGACGATTCCAATGAGATATTGCGAGGCAGAATCTAACAATGAATGAACACACCAGATACGATTCGTGATTTTGACTTACGACCAATTTTGTCGTAAGAAGCTTAGTAAAACGGGCCCCAGGTATTTCAATATTTCTTGACCGCGTGGGTACGATAACGGCCCGCGTAGGTTATTTTCAGCTATTCTTCAGTTGCAGACTTTTTTGTTCGTAAGAAGTAAATAGAGGATAATCGTTTGTTTCAGTGTAAGATCGATTGATATTTCATGGAGTGGACAACAAAAGCTATATTTTCACGAGTGGCGGTGCCACGAGTGAAAATATAGCTTTTGTTGTTTCTCCAAATGAAATATTAATCGATCTTACTCGAAAAACAAACGATTATTCTATTTCTTTAATGCAAAAATGAGACAAAATGTGAAATTTCTAGTACATATTTTCGTAAAGCGCGTCATTTTGCGCGAGATTGCTTTGCAACGTTCATTGTGACGTCACTCATTTCGCCCCGCATAGATGACGTCAGATAGAATGAAATGCACAAAAGCAGGGTATAAGTTTTTGATAATTTCACTGCTTTTGCGGTGAGTTTATCAAGTGATAATCTACCGTTATTTCTCGATAAACCACCGAAAAGCATTAAAGAAATTAAAGTTAATCAAATATTTAAAAACTGAGGCATAGTTAAAAACTTCTATGAAACGGTTGTAGAGTATTTCGTTAAAATTATCGTTTGTAAGTTTACGGATCTTGATTGAAATATGTAATAAATGAGTGAAAGATTTTTTTTCATTTACACATTAAACATGATGCTTTATTACTTTGTATATGTACCGATACTATGTAATACGATCTAACATTTAATATAAAAATGATTCGAATCGTCTTCTTATAAATCCATTCTATATCTTTTAACCATATTGCAAGTAGATTAGCTTTTCAGAATACAATAATCTTTACTTCAGGTGGAAAAGAAATAGAAAAGGAAGGTAAAAGTAAAGAACAGTTTGTAGCTGATAAGCCATTGATGTTAGATGCAGGAAATCTACCATGTCAGAAAGTTTTACTTGTATATTTACCCCCTGGAAAAGATGTTTCTCGCGTTGAAGCATTGAAAAATTGTCTTAAGGTAAGTCCTCTTGTACTGGCGTCAAGAAGAAAGACTGAAAAGGTTGACTTCTTTTAACTAATGCATTTTGATTGAGGCATTCCATGGGGGGGAATGGACGCGTGCTATAACAAAACTGAATTTACTAGTGCCAATTTGAAAACGTGAAAAAAATATGAATGAGATTCACTAATATCTGGCGAAACCCATGCGACTTCTGAACCGTTTCTTCGAAACGAAATTACACGCATGGAAAGTCGATACGCTAGTGATTCAGGTAAAGCTTAAACAAAACAACTAACTGTATCATCGTGTTTTGGGTTCCTAAAATGGTACAGTGTAAGATCGATTTATATTCCATCGATGGAACAACAAAACCTGTATTATCAAAATTGGTGGAGCCACGACTCAAATAAAGCATTTTTTGTTCACGAAATGAAATATTATTCCATCTTATTTGAAAAACAAACGACTATTTGATTTCTATAATGTAAAAAAAGAAACGAACTGCGAAAAGTTTCGAACAAATATACTGAGAGCATGCCGTTTTGCACTTGATTATATAGAAACGTCATAATGACACCAATAATATTTTGTGTGTTGGGCTGCGCTCAGAAATCATCAAATAGGTTAAAATCAACAAAAGTGGGGTATTTTTTTTATATTTTTGATCTAACTCGATTAGTGGTGAGATACAGTATCAAATTGTAACTGTCATTTCTCGATTCACCACCGAAAATAAGGAACACTTCTCAAGTGGGCCGCTTATGACAAAAACTTACCCCACCCACCAATGTTAATTTTGAAATTGGGGGTACCGATGCTCTCATGCAAGTTACATTAATTTTCCCGGAGAATTTTTCGTTGAATTTGGATTTCGCTATCTACAAAGTGAACAGGCTATCAGATCTCAACAAACATTTGCATCTTCAACATTATTAAGAAATACTTTTCGTGCTTTTTTTAAGTGCCCGATAAGAAGTTGGTTTAAGTTTGTATCATACAAAAACTTTGAATCTGTGTCTGAAATAACCCTTAACTGAGTAACCTGCCTGCAAAACAACCATTAACTTATTCCCTGCAAACTAATGGTTTCAGGCACCTGACTTGATCTTTTCCGTTGGTCGTTGAGAATGGCTTGCGATTCGTGTATTCTTTTACTAGAGATGTAAAATCATTTGTATGGTGAATACAAATAGAATTCGGTGCTTGGCTTGGGCTCATAATTCCCTTTCTAAAACCGTTACTAGTAGAAGACCAGAATCCGAAACCACAGCTTTGGATTTAGATAGTACAATTGTAATATTTAAGGTTAAAAGGGTTACTATAGATAGATTTTGCGCGGTGAGCCGTGGAATAAATTTTTATTGATAGATTCCCGTGTCATTTGTTCGAAATAGATAAATCAGGTTGAAATAACCCATAAAGAAAGTTTAAAATTAAGATTTAAACCAACGCTTTTGCTTGTCTTAAAACGTAAGGTCCACTCAATCATGTACTTTCATAATATCAGTGAAGGGATTAGTTAAATTCCTATCATTTGCTTTTTTAACTATACCCGATTTACCTACGGTAATGGACTCAGTGCATAAAGTTAACAACATCGTGAAATTTACAAGGTGAATGATTTTGGAATGATTTTGGAATGAAATTGAATGAATGTGTGGAGCGACTTTTGAGTGAATTTAATGGGAGGTAAACCAGTATTGCAAATTTTGTTCAGGATGAACGCTATTATGAAACCGCGACGTCATAATGTATGTACTTTGACGTCAGTTTTAAACGGCGTTATATGTTTGATCTATTGAATGTCAAGAATTTTGAATATTATTATAATCAGAATATAAAATGTGGAGTCATAAAATATAGGATTTTTAAAGGTCGTCATTTTTAACGGATAAAAACTCGGCGCAGCCTCGATTTTATCTGTTTAAAGATGACTCGTTTTCGGTATTCCATGATCACTCATTTAATATCCTCTATATCATTTTTTAAACCAAGGGCTCTAACTTCTCTTTTTACCTTACACATGTTAGGAATAAAAAAGAGCCAGAACCGAGGATTGAAAAAAGAGAATGAGACTGAAAGATCAGTCAAATTAAGGAGTTTTGGTATCCCCTCTTAATGTTTTGGGACCCCGGGACACTGTTATTGTTAGCTCTGACGTGCCTGCAACCGAAATCACGGAACTATGAAGGCCCCCAGGATGGTCAACATACTGCAACAGTTATATTCTTAACTTTTATAGGCTGTACAAGACGCATTCCTATCTTCTGTTATGGTACCAATAAAGGCTTTTTGTGACGGGAACAAATTGGACCAATCTATTGATGAAATAGTCAAAGCAATCGATGTACTTGTAGCGAAGGTAAGACATTGCTGGATGTCAATGTACGAAATATACATCAAAAGGAAATAACTATTAAAATGTTAAGCTATCTAGAGACACAGTTTTTATACATTGCACTCTGTAATCCTGACAGAAAAATAAGTACCAAGTTTCAAATCCATCGAAAATGATGTAACATAATTATGCTCTGGAAAAAGAAGTGATCGCCCGGTCACCATAGGTTATCCCATAACACTTTTCGTATTTCGACGGTCGGATGAAAACGATTAAAAATTGTTCGTGGAATGTCGATTTATCAAATTTTTTATCTGTAAGCAGAACGCTTTTTGTGTAATAAAATAATTACTTTGTCATGAAAATAGTAAACAGATTTATTTACAACCAGGCCCTTTGACATTTCATTCTAGTACTATAGACTATGGACATTACATACGTAAGTGATCCAAACAATTAAAACAAGCTCTTAAAAAAAAAAAAATAAACAACAAGTAAAAATTATCATGTTACTTATTTCTACCATTGTTTTTAAAATATACCAACTGCATCTGTTCACCACTCGATCCAATCTTTTGTTTTCACAGCTTTTTTTATTATTATTATTTTGCGGGGTTTCGCAATTTTCCTCTTTCGTATTGATATTCTTATTTATTCTTTTTTTTCAGAACTCGAAATCTTCGCTCAGGGAGATTGGACTTTGTGATATGCAGGTTGATGTGGTAGAAAAGGTAGAAAAATCAATGAAAAGAAACTTAAAGAAGTCATGGTATAGTTTTTGGCATGGCAAGAAAGTTAAACCATTAAAGAAAAATGAAGGTATTGATATAAAATCAAAATCATCAGCAATGCACTAGTTAGTTTTAATTCAATTATAGAAATTGAATTGGTGCTTAACAACAATATAATTGGAAAACGAGGCACGTCGAAAAAATATTTGACATTCAATTCATGTTATATTTAATATTATTAAATTCATATTATATACCCGAAGATGCACGCAGAAAACCTGTTATAATATTTATAATGAAGTTGATTAATTATGTCATTGGTCCCGGGTTGTATCCCCGAAGGCGGCACTCATCCTTTCCGACTATTTGTCTCTCACCAATGGGTTATAATCGTAGACCTATGTGAGATAGTAGCTAGAGGCTTGGAAAGGATTTGATGAAAACACTGATGAGAGAAATACCAGGAATCCATTGTTAGATGATCCTGTCGCCTGATATAAATGAAACATCGTGAAAAGCGGTGTAAAACCCCATTCAAACACTCACAATTAAGTCAGTAGACGAAAATGTTCGAAAATCCGACATCGTTTCCATTGTTTTTTGTTTTAATAAATTGCTTAAAGCAAATGACCGGTAAAGGAATATTGCGAACAACGCTGAAAATTGGAATATGTGCTGCAATTAGATTTTGAAAGAATTCAGGTTGTTTCTTACTCTAACATGTGAAAAATGAGCAGGTTAATTCTGGGAAGCATGTTCCGTGTTCAAATTGGTAGATAATCGTAAACTATGTGAGATAGCAGTCGGATGCTAGGAAAGGGTGTAATGGTAGTACAGGTGAAAGAAATACCAGGAATCCATTGTTAGATGCTCCGGTCGCCGCGATATGACTGCGAAATTATTGAAAGCGGCGTAAAACCCATTCAAACACACAAAAGCTAGCGTTACTGCATTCAAGAAAACAAATCTTTTTTGATGTAGATGCTAATTTTGGTCATGAAAATAGGTACTGTTAGTAACATCGTGAAATTGACAAGGTGAATGATTCTGTAATGATTAATGAATGGTATTGAAGGAGTGTGTGGAGCAGGTTTTGAGTGATTTTAATGGGAGGTAATCCTATATCGCAAATTTTGTGCAGGATGAACAAAACTAGCGATATGAATTACCTCCCTTTAATAAAAAAATACATACAAGTTCTATACATAGCTTCCTATTTCTTCAAGAACCTATAAGACGCTTACAATTTGAATTTTGTCAGTGAAATCGAGATTTTTCTCTATCCAAATTTATTTTGAATGACGTTGTTTATTCTATATTTTTCAATGGGTTTAGCGGTTTGAGTGAGTTTTTGGAAATAATGATTGGAGCGCTGACTGAGTGATTTAGAATGGTTTTAACTGATGGCAATGTCAATTTCATGATGTTACCTACTATAGTCACTTGATGGATCGATTCACATTTCTACATTTCTTCATCTCTTTGTCCGTTATCGGTTGATGGGTAACGTGAAAATTTTATGATTTCAGAGCCAAAAGTTGTTCGTCCCTTGTCAAGCAAAGGTCAGAGAAAAAGAAATGAAGTATTTTGGGGTGGAGATGAGTATGGAACTATAAAAGTAAATAGAATTATATAGGGGATTATCGTCCGTTTCAGTGAACGATGTCTTAATTTCTCTTTGGGCCTGGCCTAGATAAACTTTCATCGCCGAAAGGGAAAGCAATGGTTCCATTTACAAAACTTAAAATGTGTAAAAAAAGAAGCTGCAAAATAATAGACAATACTGTGTAAGTCCGGCAGAAAGTTTTGTAGCTAAGGCCGTCCCGAACAAGAATCTGGCTGATGACATCTTGTCGTCACTGAGCATTTAAGAATTCCGAGTTGGCAGCCAGGACTATCGTATGTAACGGCAACAGCTCGGTTAATCACAATGACGTCCTTTTAAATGTACTTTTATATTTTCGTAGCTGCTAAAGTTGGAGATTAAAAGTATTTGACATAATAAATGCATATTATGACATTAGAAATTAGTATGGTAGTCAAGATGGCAGCCAAGTCGAATTATTAAATTACATTTAAGGTATTTCTTGACCCATATGACATAAAAATCTTAGAAAGGGATTTTAGAGCGCCTGAATTGGTTTAATACCGTTTGAATATCAGGCAAAAGACAACTCTCATCTTTTGTTGAATTAATTCTTGATTTGAAGATGACAGCCAGGAAAGAGAAGATTCTAAGTTAATTGTGTTTTAATTGGGGTCTTAGAAAAAAAAATGCGCCGACATCAATAGTTTCAAGGCCTATTTCAAAGTTGTTTTCAAAATTGATGCCTTAAATAATAGAAGCACTCGAGATGGCAGCAAAAGAAATATGCCCGAAAGGAAGTTTACGGTTACAAAAATCATAATAGAAAATGATTCATATTTACTAACGAAAATACAGGTCATCATTTTAAAATTAGAAGAGTCAGCAATATAAAAAGTATTTTTGTGTACTAAGACAGCAGCCAATATTGCATACACATCGCATTTCCATTGGTTTTTAATGTTTTGACAATTCCACCGTGTATCAACGTACACCGGATATAGCGATTAGTGAGTCGAGGGAAATATCTACGAAGTGGGATCCATGGTTAGTATTTCTTTTATTATTTCTGTGTTTGTTGTGATTTTACTTATTGAAAAACGAATTTACACCACTGAGGTAGTCGGTTATGTTTGTCTCTTTGGAAAACATGAAATAATTTGTTTCTGTCATAGAATAAAGGAAAATAAACCGTCTAATCACTGACAATTTTCTTGGCCTTCTGCGAAATCGAATGAAAATGCTCATATTTTACGTAACTGGCCCACGATTTACTTTGCTATACTTTCTTTGTTGTCCAAAGATTTTACATACTAAGTTTTACTGCGAGATTATTTTTTGTTTTTGGAATATTTAGATAGGGAAAAATCTACCGGTGTACGGTCTATAGCAGACAATTTCAAATCAGTGTACGAACGATAGAAAAAGGAGTGTACGAATATAGCTCAAGGGAAGGGTAAAATATATAATACTTACTTAAACGTGCGCAAAATAAGAAATTATGTATGAAAACGCATCTCCCCTACATGACTCTGTAGTAACATTTTGGCGTTTTCGATTAGGATTCTTTTCTAGTTTTTTTTGCGAAAAACGGGGGAATCGTTAATCATATTGATTAAAAAATATAGATGATAATCATTTACAGAACTTTATGAACCTATTAACATAATTATTCATTACACTGATTGTAAACATATTTTCAGCATGGTTTTCTTAGACAACGGCTAGTCCCGTTGCAGAAGGCAACTTCCTGTGAAACCAAGTTGTTTCGTTGAAATCAATTTATAAGCAAAAATTTCGCATTTCTACAGATTAAGCGTCAGGTTAATGTCAGATTAGTTTTACGAACTGTTTCAGAATCGGATAGCAGGTCGATTTCTTGTAATATATCAGAATACTATCATTTAAATGTTTACCCTATCGTCCTATGTCATTGAATAATCGCGGCGTTTTAACCATGGGGTCTTTGATTTTTACTAGATACCTTTCTACATCAAAAAATTAACAGATAGAGAGAAAAAAGATGTGATTTGTAACAAGGTTGTTAAAGAATCACGATTCCGCCCAAAACATTTGAGCGGCCTCAGACGATTTATGATATTCACATGGTAATAATTAACGCGTATTTTCGAACCATGTTTATTCACGCACATCAATATGACCGATAACAATATTGAATTGACATATATTTCCTATATCCAATATCCCCGAAAAATAAAAACCAACGAATACGTTTGAAAAGACAAAATCAAAATCCATTTCAAGCCTGTCTCAATTGTGGTTCAAAATGGAAGCGCTTGGGAACTATTTGATATTCGAAACGCATGACTGGTTGAAGTACCGTTTACCTACATCATGCAAACGTTCCCAGCTAGGTAGGGGTATACAATAATAAATATAAATCGGATTGGTCTCTTTACCGTTTTGAAATTGATAGATTAGCCGAAGCCACATACAATTGTTTTACAATCCAATTTCGTTTTGTAGATTAGTATAGTAAACCTACTACACAAAATCAAGACACAATCTCTTGCAGTCGAAGGCTGTTGCTGTGAGAAGTTCTTGGTGACAAAAGTTAGCTTAGTTTTAGAACGGATCTCCACATGGGGATTTCCATTTAGCATGGTACCGTTGCTTTACGTTTTAATCGTAAACATATGACAGGGTTTGGCCATTTAGTGTATACAAATTCATCGTAATCACAAGTCATGATACAATGATACTAGTAATATTTTAATTACGAATCTCAGGCCTCGAGGTCCGCCCTGCCTTCTAAATGAAAACGTTCGAGAAACAATTTACAAATTTTGCCCAACACAAGCATTTGCGTGCAAAGCGCGGTATCATTTTCGAAAATAACAGGCGTTTTTGGTAAATGAACGCAGGGCTGGTCTGACTGCCAAACAGGGACAAGGGGTGTGCAAAACGGACACGACGGAAGAGCAAAGGTTTAGAAAGCGCTCAAAACTGGGCCCTCGAAGTAAAGAGCGTATGCAAAGCCTATGCACCGGGTACAAAACAAATTCATGGCGTCTTTTCAGTGTATGTAACAATTTTCGTAAGTTTAACATCCTCGATTCACCAGTAAGTGTAATGCGTCCGTACCTTGTATAGTCCGTTTGACTTCTATATGGACCAACATTTCGCCGAAAATCTCAGAAATTAATTAATGAAACGCAAATTTTCCTTGTCATATCATTTTTTCCAGCTTATTAATACCATGACGAATTTTGTTTTTCAGAATTTTTGAATGTAAAATAATGATTTTGTCCGTCCGTCTACATGTTAACTTTCAGCATTTCATACCTACTTGTTACTGTATTAAACGGAACAGCGAATTGTATAACCAAAAATAGTACTGATTTGCATAGGGGCCGAGTCAAAAGAGTAAGATTTTAAGTGAATTGTATTACTATAAAATCGAGTTTTTCAATATAATTAAGGTTGTCTAGGATGTTTGCTACCGTTGGATATCAGATCTGTGTATATTCTCTCTTTCTTCAGAAACTGTTTGACCAGATAATTGATTTTTGATTTTATTCATTCTGAGATGAACCCTATATTTACATGTTAAGACCAATAAAAAAGCATTATTGAACGAAGTAGTTGGGAATTTCACGAGGAAAACTTGATGGAAAGGCGAGTACTAACGGTAAAAATCACGTGCTATTTAAGTTTAAGATGACATGACCGCCGATATGCTAATTAGCATGTCCAAATAAGGAATAATGGACGTTTCATCTGTCAAAAGTTTAGTATAAAACCACGTGTTTTTACTATATATGTTGACATTTTCTTACTATTGAACAGCCTCCACCACCCCTCGTGTTTAAGAACGGATAATGCGAAAATATTAACATTAACTAGATAGACAAAACCATTATTTTGAAATCATTTTATTTTCAAAAAATATTTTTTGGAATGTTATTAAGCTAAAATTAAGATTTTACTACATACAAATCCTCTATTCAAACGCAATTTTATGTAATTGATGAAAAGGTTGGTCCATATAGAAGTCAAACGGACTAAAGAAACATGTTTAAGCAATAGGCTATGTGATAATAATCAAGCCGATGCTGTAATATTCTTAACTTAAATCGAAACCCAATACAATGCCCTAGATAACCTTTTCATCAACGTTTAAATTTGTAGAACTGACCTTTTCCAGAGTGAAGATTATTTTGTGCATAAAGATTTGCCGCAATTATCACCATCGCATTCGAAAAATATATCGCCGAATTAAGGGTAAAATAGACCCTCGTTGCAGACAGTTCACCAGACTCGATATGACGCCATTGTCTGGATTTCACAGTCATTGCCCCCTATGACCCAATTACTCTAGACTTCACTTGGTTGAGCAGAAAGTGGGATGGATATACTTTTTGAATAGCTAAGTTTCATTGGCTAAAAAGCAAAGGCGATCGATAGAGACTTTGCTGTGCGTCTCAAACACCCACAGCATTTAAATTGTAAAAGACCATTAACATAACAATACATGCGCATGTTAAGAAAATTTACAGGGTAAGAATACGTATAATTTATAGGGGTACAATTTATGTAATAATTTGTTGTTGTGTGTGTGTAGCGGGGGTGGGGTATGGATTCTAACGTAATTAAAATCGACTGACTGACTGAATGGGGTTTAACGCCGCTTTGAACATAATTGCAGTTATATCGCGGCGACTGGAGCACCTAACAATGGATCCCTGGTATTTCTCACACCAGTACTACCATTACATTCTTTCCTGTCTCCAGCTGCTATCTCACATAGGTTTGCTATTATCAACCCATTAGTGAGAGACAAATAGTCGGAAAGAATGAATGCCGCCGTCGGGAATCGAACCCGGGACCTCTAGATTGACAGTCCGACGCGCTGCCAACTGCGCTATGACGGCGGCTTCAATTAAAATCGCGTTAAGATCTAATGATAAAATGTGTTAATCTTATTATCAACCTATAACTCTCTTAAATAGCGTACATATTTAATGCTTTGAAAAGTTCATGGTTGGTCGTTTTCGCGATGTATGATAAAGTTACTTGTATGTTATTAGCTCACCTGAGAATGATTTTGATCCGATTGAGTGTCAATTACACGATGTTCATAACTGTTTGGGGTTAAGTTTTGCAGAGGTTTGAACTGGGCAGATGACAATTAATTACCTTGTTTCATGACATTTAATTTGTTATCTGCAGATCCGTACTATTGATATCTATAATCATTACAAACATCAGGGTTCTACGTTGAATGTTCTTGAATAAATTAATTATCTTAGAGAAACGGGAGGATAATTGTATATCTCAGTCGGATAGCAGCTGGAGACTAGGAAAGTATACAATGGTAATACTGATGATAGAAATAACAGGAATCTATTGTTGAGTACTCCAGTTGCCGCCACATGACTGAAATATATATAAATCGAGGGTTCAGCGCAAGACTATACTAAGTGTCTATATATTGTATAGACACTTAATACAGTTTTGCGCTGAACCCTCGAAATGCGGCGTTAAAACCCGTGTTAAAAATTTGTAAATATATGTTTGAATGGGGCTTACTTTAAAAGTCTTACCGCGGCGGCTGGTGAGCCTAACGACAACATCGGTGCTGACAACAATTGGACAATGTCTATGCTTCGGATATACCCATGAAGCACGGCCGTGATTTAATTGATTAAAAAATCGTTTTTCAATTTTGTTATCTAATCATACGACGACGACAAATACGGTACCCACAACAAATGGACAGTGCCCATGTTTTGGATATATCCATAAAGCTTGGCCATGTTTATACTGATAAAAGCTATAGGGGCATTCAAAATAAAACACAAATGATTCTCATCGAAAGAATGGTCACTATTTACAATTGAAATTAAAATCATATCTTCAAACTGAGTAAGGGATAAAAGAGCAGTAAAAGTACGACTCGTCTGATCTTGATATCGAAAATTTGGAAAGGATGAAAGAGATGCCAGTAATACTGAGTTTCTTTGCTCTCTAAGTCGAGACAGAGAAAATGACAGCGAGGATCTCGCTGATCCCAATTCATACATATCATACTTGTCTAAAGCCTGTTTAAAAGCACACAATTACCAAGGTTTGACTATAACATTATGCAAAAACAGGTATTCATTTGTGGTAAAGATTAAATTAGTCATGACAACTGCATTGGTAAGGGAAAAAGGCTCCATCGAATGTACAAAAGACAAAAAGATAACTTTATCAATCAAACACGTTTTAATCTAGCGCTAGATAATCCATTTAAGAAATATTTTTTCTTGCTATAGGCCGTACACTATTAACGGAAGATTTGCTATACGACGTACACCATTTCCCTATAGGCCGTACACCGGGAGAAGAAACAACATGTGATTTTATCGGTATATTCACTTCATACAAAAGGCAGGAGTGTTTCTAGTGATTTTCTGTCTTATGTTAGGCAATTTATCATGGGTTTTAGTATGAGAAACTCTAAAAATTCAGTCAAAACAGTATTTTCGCGATGGACCCACGGAAATCATCGGTGATTAGGGGGGTATCTTTTTTAATTGTAGCCGCTTATGGATGCTAACCAATCATTTGATACGGGTTGATGGCTACATGATTATATCAGTAACGCCTGTCTTGTATGCTTACAGGAAAGTTTTACGTGATTTAACAAAAAAAGAGAAAAAAGCTCACCTTGTACAACACCCCGTGACATTTCCCTCGACTCACTAATCGCCATATCCGGTGTACGTTGATACACGGTGAATTCAGAATATAATATTTGCGGGATTCAAACGTAGAGAATCTCTTTGACTTGAATTATCTCTTCCAGAAAGACAAAAAGGAAACCAACAATACATCCTATGAATATGAATAACTAAAAAGAAGTCTGACTTCACTCGTAGCATCATTACGTATACATATTTTAGAGAACAATGCGTAGCACTTACGTTGCATGGTAATTAAAAATGGAGTTCTATTTGCTTTGCGAGAAAATTATTGCACAACAAAATATATTCATCTCACAGCGATCGATTAGCACGAAACAATTGTATCTGCTAACAAATAATTAAAGCAGTTAGAACTGTTTCATGCTGAATCATCGTTATATACTGATAGAAAATTATTTTATCATCATTTTGAAAAAATCATTATTTGAATTGAATATAATTCTTTTTTTATCTGTTTTATATTTTTTTGCTAGTTTAGTAAGGATATGTTACATTGCACTTAAGATTATTAACATTATTTTCATGATAGCCGTAACATATTATCGTCAGAGTTTCTTTATAAAATATTTTGATAGATTCATTGTAGCCAACCTATCAAACCACACCTATATCAGTATGTAATGTCATATAAATTTAATTCGCATTTTCACAACCGCTCAACATGCCATGTAAGCATGATGATTCACTACTCTGTGTTTCCTTGGTGTATGGGTAATGCTTGAAAACATGCAACGTACTCCCTGAATTTGTCTTTGTGACAATTACAAGATTTGTTCAAACTAAATGTATGTAGCAAATTTCTGGCACACAGAGTGACTAAAAAGCTGATTTATGCACGAACCTGACATCCTCGAAATTGCAGATGATTTATTCAAATGGTCACAAACCGTTGGTGATTCAGTACAGATATAGCAGCGAAAGGTTTTCAAAAGTGTTTGTTCAAAAGCACTCTCTTGTCTATTCTTATCTCCATTTTGATGGCATTTGAAATAAGACACATTGGCAACAGAATTGTTGCTTTGCTGTACGTCTATTAATGTTTTCATATAGCGCACAGAGTGACTAAAATGCTAATTTATGAAAACCTCACGTCCTCCAAATTGAATTTGATTTATCCAAATCATCACAAAAAATAGGTGATTCAGTGCATTGAAATGTTGTCAAAAGAAGTTGTTCAAAAGCACCCTTTTGTCTTTTCTTATCTTCATTTTGATGGCATTTGAAATATAAAGATTTGGCAATAGTATTGTGACTTTGCTATAAGGCTATAATTGTTTTCATATTAGTGCAAAGAGTGCTTAAAATACTAATTTATGAAAGAACCTAACATCCTCCAAATCGAATTTGATCTAATCAAATCTTCACCAAAATGGGCTATTCAGTGCATCGAAATGTTGTCAAAAGTGCTTGCTAAAAAAAGGGCCCTTTTGCTAGTCTTTATCTTTAATTTGTTATCATTATATATGACAATTTTGTAGCAGTATTGTAGCTTTTCTGTACCGTTATAATTGTTGTTATAAATATATACATATTTTCAAATTAAAAAGCATTGAATCAAGTAGTAAACAAAAACTACACCTATAACTAGAGTTCAGTATTAGAAAAAAGTTAGAAATCAAAAGTCTTATATTTGCAATAAAGGTTCGGAAAGCTTTGCCACCATTCAATTTGGGGTAACATTACCATTTACTCTGTACAATACATTGGTAACCACTTTGTGGGACAGTCGCCGTAGTCTCGACAGTTGATTTGAGCATATGCTAGCGCTTATCATCTTTTATGTCAACATCTTAAAATTAATGCCTCTGGTGGACCTAAACATAACCCTTTAGGTTCAAATCGCATGGAAGACTAGATATATATGGTTGCTTACATTACGGTGTATTTGATAATAACTGGAAGGAACACGGCGAGGCTGCCATCTTCAAAAAGGTGATTTAATACTTTACATCTGAACACATTTATAAATTCGTTTTTTAGCAAGAAAGTTTTTGCTATAGGAAAAAGAGATCATCGTATTCTCATGCTTATCATTATGGTACACGTAGTTAACATTTATAGACTCTCTTAACAGACTGCCATCTCGAGTGCCAAACTGAATTTCATGGTAAGATCATCAATTCTCTAACTTGCTCAAACAGCAGATCAATACCTTCATAAACCGTTTAACTTATCTGAATATATTTGGATGTATCTTCAAATGTTTATAAAAAAAAAACAAAAAAACATAAACACCTTTATTTACACTATAGATCCACAAGTTTAAGTGAGTGATAAAAGGTCAATCGTGTCTATACCTGTATAGACAAAATTGACATTTGATCACTCACTCTAAATTGCGGAGCTATATTAATCAAGCAGTTATCCATTTGACAGCCATCTTTACAACTATATTTATTCTAATCAACGTTCAAGGTATTCATTACACCAGGAAACTTCAAATTAGCATCTTATCAGTTAAATTAAGTACAAAATTTATATGAATAGTTAAGTAGAAGTACATGTACATTTTTAGTGGTCTTGGTTGCCATCTCTTTTTTCAAACCATTCCATGATCTAAATGCACAATCACCAAGATTCTTGATAGGCTAGGCCTTAGCTTCAAGAAAATAGTTTACTGTTAGATACCTTGCAAATGTTAAGCATGAAATCAAAATCTTGTGTTTATTGGCTGCCATCTTCAAATTGAGGATTTTCATAACACTATCTGAAAGGTGTAGCTAGTCAGATATTTTGAGGTCATTAACAAACTTACAAAAGTTCATCAGAAAACTCTAAAACACATGCCTAAGATTCTTAGATCTCGCATAAATCGGGAATTAAAAAGAAATATATAAATCGATTTGGCTACCATCTTGATAACCATACTCATAACTAATGCCATGTTATGCTTTTATTTTGTTACATAGCTTCAGGTCAATATCTAAATAATAAAATAGCCTCTCAAATCGGTTTTATATTTCAAAGAGAGTGTTCTACGAAGCCGTTGGCTTGAATTTTGATAGTCCTGGCTGCCATCTCAATGCTCAATGATGAAACGATGACATCAACCAGATTCTCGTATGGGAAGGCATTGGCTACAAGAACCAGTCAAGAAAAAAACTTATAACCCTACTTCCAGGTTCAGCTAAAATATGCCATATTTCTGCCGGACTATGTCTACCATCCAGCTCATTGTACGAGTCACACCTTGCCTATCAGAAAAAACGAGATTTACGTCTTCATAACAACCAATGAAATATTTAACTTTACTACAAAATGATTAAGAAAGGTCTTTGTACATTTATAATATCTGTGGTACTTCTTTAACACAACAATATGACTATTAACTAGTTTATAGAAAAATGTACGTCTGTAATTACAGTTCGATCTGTTTGTATGGAAATCAATGTTTTAATCATTCAAAAACAGGGTCAGGATTTAATGATCATTCGATTTGTCAGCAAAATGAGCAAATCGCTGAGGAATATTGAGTATTAAAGTCAACTAATGGCCGTTTGGTTTTGGTAAATTGCTTACAGTTCGTTACATCTTGTATAATTAGTTCCGTGTAGTTCACAAAAAGGCATCCCAAGTCTTTTAGACCTTTACTGGTAATTTAGGTATTGAAGTTGCAATTTTGTTTTGGATTCATTCCGACTAAATAAGGATAGAAATGTTTCGAACATGTTCAAACACTTGATGCAATTCATTTAGACCATTAACCTTTCATCGTCTTAATTGTTCTGATATCACTACATCATTATGACAATCGAAATTGCAATGGCCGATCCGTCACATCTTCATAGTTAAGAGCTAAGCTTAAACGTGGTTAAAGCATTAACTATTTTATATGCATTTAAAATCTCTAATTTCGAAATATCAATTGAAATGACAAAACAAATAGCACGAAGCAACTAAAACAAAGGCGAACTATGTTGGCTGGTTCATGGAATTCTTAGATACATATATATTTTACAAAATTCTGTGCCAGGTTCCTGCAATATTTCATTTAACAGGTACATGTTTCAGGACATGTTTCGGATTTTTTAGACTAAAGTTAACATTATATGATATACCGTGTAAACATGTGAAGTTCAGTTTTATTTCTTTCAGAGTATTTAAGTTGTTTTCTTTTAGGACTATCAAAAACAAGTACATGTAATTGGTTTTAGACATTTTTGCCGAACTGTTGACAGTCTTTTATAATGAATTTGGGTTTTTTTGTATAAATGGGGTTTTACGCCGCTTTTAAAATTATTTCAGTCATATCGCGGCGGCTGGAGCACCTAACAAGGATTCCCGGTATTTCTCACACCGGTACTACCAACACATTCTTTTCTAGCCTGCAGCTGTCCCATATAGGTTCCCGATTATAAACCCATTGGTGGTAGACACAAAGTCGAAAAGAATGAGTGTCGCCGTGGGGGATCGAACCCGGGACCTCTAGATTGACAGTCCGGCGCGCTGCCAACTGCGCTTTGACGGCGACTAAAGTGAATTTGGCATAGTTAAAATATAGATACTTAAACTGTCATTCGTCATGAAGAAAGTAGAAAGTATAGACTTAGGCAAATTCTGCACTTAACAAGGCTCATTATTATAACTTTTTCAATATGGCAAATAAAATGCATATTTTGGTAAAATGAGTCTTTCATGTTTAAATAGAATAGTACAGTTAACAACATCATGAAATTGACAAGGTTAATGATTTTGGGAAGAATTGGAATGAGTGCAATGAGTGAGTTTTTAGTGAGGTAAACAAATATCGCCAATTTTCTTCAGGATGAACAAAATTAGCGATACGTTTTACCTCCTTTTAATTAAATTTGAATACAAGGTCTATAAAAAGCTTTCTAAATCTTCAAGAACTAATCAGACACCTTTTTTGCTAAATTTATCATGGATTTAGTTGTCTACCTTATCTATTTTAGATATTTTGGAGCGTTTTTGAATGGTCGGAGTGAGTGTTTGGGGTGAGTGAATGGAGCGCTGAGTGACTGATTTAGAATGGTTTTGATTGAGATGAATGTCAATTTCACGATGTTTTTAAGTGTATTATCCGATCTCTGGTACCGATTGAAATGATAACGACATTTGATAATCGGACAATTCTAATTATAATTCTCGCTGACGAGTCGCTTGAGTTGTACCACCTTTTTGGATTCCTGAAAAAAACTATATTCGCTCGTTTAATTCTGAATTAAAAATGCTATACACGCATGTGCCTATACACGCTTTATTTACAGAAAAAACAAACAAACATTTGTATCTTAAATTGTACATTTCATAGTTATCGTTTAATCTGTTTACATTGAAACTTTTTTTTAAAAAAAACTTATTTTCAATACATATGTAGTTTGAAAGTGAAAAAAAAGTTAAGTGCTGTTTGGCAAAAGTGAACTATTTGTCAGGTTTTAATGAAATAGAATCCGGACAGTACGTTATCCGAATATTTAAACAATGATTTTGAGTCCCCTCAAACCCGGTCGATTTTAATGCAAATTATTGTAATGATACCTTCAGGCGGTGTACAGAACAGAAAGCATTTCACGACTTGATTTTTTAGTCGGCCATCAAATCATCAATAATCAATAGAATATTTCAGTCGCTATATTGACGACGTCATACAGACGCAGATCTACAATAGGCAACCTCTTCCAAACGACACCACTCGACATTTTGAAGTAGGTCGCACAAACATCGGTACAACTTTTGCACAGGGTCTATTTTTGTCCCTATGACATAGACTAAACCATAACTTTGCGAGCATGCAATGATCAAATATCTATCTTAATGTTAATGTGTGTTTAGTAAATTCCCACTGTATACGAGGGATGTTCCAAAAAATCGCACAATGCGCCTATAATGTATATAGCTTGTTCGCTGTATATTTTGTTGAGGGTGCAGTTTAATATCTATGAAGGGCAAGAATGTTATTACTTTTGCGAAATCATACTAAGCGGCCTAAAATTTCGTTACCATAGTTACATATGGATGCTTAGGCGGGGGAGCGTAGAAAATAATTAAAACCTGTTACCTAAACCAAATTTTCGGAAAGTGTTCGTAAATTCTATTTAAAATTTCTTGTCAGAAATAAATAAAATACATATAGGGAATCGATTGGCATACTTAAAATTTTTGGAAGAGTTTTTTTGGACACCGATTATTTTATATATGACTAAGAATTCGGGCTAATATTGACCTGACGTCAACACCAAAATGTGAATTCCGTTTCTTTTTTCGATTTTTGTTTTACCATGAAATATTTACCAACCGTAAGATTTCATTTAATTTAGAATATCATTATTATGTCAAAGAGAGAAGTTTATCTTAAGTTACCTTGTATATTCAAAGAGTGCCAGGCTTTATTAGAGGATTAAGAATGGCATAATGGAATTTCAACGAATGAAACATGGATACTTTCTGCGAGTTAATTTATTAGGCACAGATAGGCATGCGAACAATTGGAGACTATGTTGAAAAGGGGTTAATTGTAACGTTGCATTTAATGTTCTTGCTCCCCCGCTTACGTGCGGGGTCTATGTCTTGAATTAGTCATTATGCACCTGCTTTATAACTTACACACAAATGTCCGTATTTATTACACAGATGTTGCATTAACTGAATGTATCATTTTCATTTTGATCAACATTTCTCAAGTTTTATAAACTCATTGTACGAATTTCTGGATCAACCCTCATATAGTTAATGATTAGGGATGGTGATAGTATCGAGAGTAGATAGTTCTTAATTAATCCAATTTATCCTCTCTTATATTACAGGTTAATGTAAACAGGGTAAATAATATTTTCCCCATTATATTCTTGGTAATACGTGAAGTGTTTTTCTGGTATTGTGGTACTTGGCTTAACGTGTTTTGCTTCTGTGCCCTAAAAACACTGATCTAGGTTGTTCCATAGCATTTTACAATTAATAACATCGTGAAATTGACATTCACCTCAATCTTAACCATTCTAAATCGCTCACTCAGCGCTCCATTAACTTATTCTAAACACTCACTCAAGCCATTCAAAACGCTCAAACCCTTTGAAAAATATTGAATCAACAACGTCATTCAAAATAAATTTTGAAAGAGAAAATTTCGATTTCTCTGACATAATTCAAATTGTTAGCGTCTCATAGGTTCTTGAAAAATAGGAAGCTATGTATAGAACTCGTATGCATATTTTAGTAAAGGGAGGTAATCAATATCGCTAATTTTGTTCATCCTGAACAAAATTTCCGATAGAGGATTACCTCCCATTAAACTCACTCAAAACTCGCTCCACACACTCATTCATTTTCATTCCCAAATCATTCCAAAATCATTCACCTTGTCAATTTCACGCGGTTATTAACTGTATCATTCATTCTAGAAAGCGTTAGGGCAAAGCCCGCAATGATAGAGTGACAAACATGTAATCAATCAATGAAATCGAAAATAATGAGACATTGATATTCTACTAATTTAATATTATTGGTTTCCATTTTTTTTGTATTCTGATTGGCTGAAGAATTGAGTAAACCCTGAATTTAAACAATTTTGAAGACGCAACTATTTTTTAAGCTTGTGCGCAAAGTAGTACGATGTGAAAGCTGTCTTCTTATGGAGAAAATCTTCAATTTTTATTTCATGAAATTAAATTATGATATCGTTAGGTTGCCTATTTTCAACCATGCCCTACTTCTCCATAGATCTTGTTCTCGCTATTATTTAAAGAGATTTGAATTAAGTATGCATATAGCTGTGAAGATTTATTAACAATTATAATAAAATTACACTCAGAGCAACAGAGCTGTACCAAATGAGATTTTAGGGGGTTGCATAACATATTTTGATCCGATGGTACATTTTCACATACTTTTCTTATTCCAATCACTTCCTAAGTAACTAATCAAAAGTTACATACAAAACACACTAATAAAGAGTCGAAGTTGTTTTGCGTGTGACTTTTTGTGCAACTTACTCTTGGGTAGCTTTTAAAATTTGCTTCAGTGCGAGAAGTACTTGAACATCACCTGGGGCCCGTTTTACTTAACTTCTTACGACAAAATTGATCGTAAGTCAAAATCACAAATCGTACCTGGTGTTTTTATTCATCGCTAGATTCTTTCTTGCAATATCGTCTGAAGGAGACGATTCCAATGACATTAATTTTCGACTTAGGAAAAAATGATCGTAAGATGTTTAGTAAAATATCACCTGGTGGTCGGAAGTAGGACAGTAGTAGACTTGCTTGCTCCGAGGTTGCCCATACTTTCGGTGCATAAAAAATATAAAAAATGAGTTTTATGTAAGGGAGTGTATCTGCAAAACTATTTATAAATGATTGAATGAAAATATAAGCCTGCAAATTTTTGCAATCTTCATTAAAACAAAGGTCTTTATCGCTGAATGAGCCTAGGTGGTCGGATCAGGGTCACTTAAGGATATATGAAGATAATTACTTTTAATTTAATTAAGTTATGAAACTAAAAACCAATTCACACACATGTATGAATCCGCTTTGCGGATTCATACAGTGTGAATTTATTTATTTTAGTTTCATACCTCAAGGAAATAAAAAAAAATATTATCTTCGACCCTTAAACGAATTCATTTTTAGTTCGGCTGTTTTTAGACAACAGCCTGGGTGTTGCCTTAGTCTTTTGTGTGCTATCGTTGTTATTGTTGTCGTCATTGTTGTCGTCGCCCATCGAAAACTTTGACATTTGTGATATCTCTAGCTCTACTTAAGAAATTCACTTGAAACTTGGCACGATTGTCTACTATCAACAGAACAATCTATACTAGCAAGAAGTACAATTCTAGACGCATTTTGTGCGGATAATGCCCCCTTTCGACTTATCTTTTTATTGTTTATCCAACACCAAACAGCCGAGCGTGGTCGCATTTCAGCGACTTTTGATCTCAAAGACAAATTATTTTAATATTTCAAGTGAAATAAGCTACTTCTTTCAACTCTTGAATAATCCAGCCCATTGTAATTTCATAAACAAGTTTAAAGAAGGGTTAAATCCGTTATTGGCAATTATTTAAATTTGGACCTCGCATGATGTCACATTTATTAAAAAAAAAAAAAAAAACGTGTATAATTAGACATTACGATGGCTTTCAGGCACCACAATATGAGAATGAATCCGACGATGAAGAAAGTTCTTTTGAAAATCAAAGAACAGTCATTGCTAATTTCAAAGGTAAGTTAAACTAAACACACTGTTAATGTGGATTTATATTTTTAAAGAAAGTAGTCCTTTGAAGAGTATCTGTGTAAAAAAATCAAAATGTTATTGCATGTATTGGAATCCACAAAGTATTATGAGTAATACTGGCTATTATTTTCGATCGACCTCTTTTATTAAGCGACTGCTTTTATTGAGCAAACATCATAGAGAGTTCTTTCGCTGTAAACAAAATCTCAGAAAAAATAGACATCAATAACGAAAAATAATTTTTTTGTATCATTTTGATGTTGTTGGAACCCTTTAAAATCGACTTAATGGGACAATTCGAGATTGTTCGAAGACAAAAGTTTCAGTAAGGAACGTTCGAAGATCTATATACAGTAAAAATACGTTAAGCGACCACTTCAGGGACCAATAAAAGCAGTCGCTTTAAGGAATGGTCGCTTAATACAAAAATGAACGATAACAATGATATATATGATTTGCTGCATATATAGATTGTCACACAAATCTTACTCATCTCATGATATTTGGACCCGTAATTATCGTCTCATTGTGACGACTCTAATGGGTTCCAACGTTTCAGCAACAGATTCAATGGTTATTTTTTTGTTATTACAGTTAAAAACATCGTGAAATTGACATTCAACTTAATCAAAACCATTCTTAATAGATCACTCAGCGCTCCAATCATTCATTCCAAACACTCACTCAAATCATTCAAAAACGCTCAAACCCATTGAAAAATATAGAATCAAGAACGTCATTCAAAATAAATTTTGATAGAGAAAAATCGCGATTTCACCAGCATAATTCAACTTGTTAGCGTCTTATAGGATCTTGAAGAAATTGGAAGCTATGTGTAGGACTTGAATGCAATTTTTATTAAAGGGAGGTAATCAATATCGCAAATTTTGTTCATCCTGAACAAAATTTCCGATAGAGGATTACCTCCCATTAAACTCACTCAAAACTCGCTCCACACACTCATTCATTTTCATTCCCAAATCATTCCTAAATCATTCACCTTGTCAATTTCACAACGTTGTTAACTGTAAATAATGACCACTTTTTTGGAGATTTTGCAAATGGTGAAAGGACGTTTTAGGGTGGTCGCTTAATAGAAATGGTCGCTAAAAAGATTTGGCGCTCGAGCAATATCGATTAAAATGACCTGTCTTATTTACCATGTAATAATGTACTAAGCGACTATTTCCACAAGGAACCGCTTAAAGGTCTAGGAGAACTAATTCATTTTCCATTGGCTGCCATTATAACATATTCGGTCATAGCTCAGTCCAAGAGTAAGCAAAATGATTAAACCTGTCTTCAATTGAGCCCCTTTCATTTGCGCATGAAATGGAATTTAGGTTTAGCATGATCTCTTTTCTCTACGACTTTAAAGGCCATTTTTGAGATGACCCTTAGCACGAAGCTGTAAATAACCGGCCCTCAAAGAAATATACCCATGTTTAAAAATAGCTATTGGACTGGGTAAAAAATTTAAATTTATTTCATTTTTCGTTTGTATTTCAACAAAAGATTATAATCAGCGAAAAATATTCAAATACTTTTGAATTTCAATCATATTGACCAATCAGAGATCACCTTGAACCTTTGATTATATGGACCGGATTTGCCTTAAGATTTTTCACAGATCTCCGGAAATTAAATGAGCTACTCCAGACCTAAAAGGTTGATCCTGTAGTGGTCGCTTAAAACAATTTTACTGTTTACTGAAACAAGTACTTAATCTTCATTTTAAAGAAGGACGGCTAATTAACCATGCATTGCTACTGAAACAATCACTTCAATACTGTTACTACAAGGTACAGTATTGACATAATATGTATTATTATATTTCTGGATACATTAGCAGCCTGTTAACGCAACACAATATTTTTTCAAACCAATTTAATTCGTAAAACAACACAATACTTTTCACAATTATCCTCTTGGATTAAAATTTTGTTTCTAAGAACATGAATTTAAATTATTCAGACTTTTCAACTTGTGTGGCCCCAAAGTTAGTTAAGAAAAAAGACAGACAGGACAGTGTTGGCTAAGATCGGACTGCATACATGTGCTGGCTAATCTTGTCTATACTGTTTGCTAAGTACACCATAAATATGTTGTGAACAATATGATGTGGGTTAGACGATTCGAATTATATCATGCAATGAAACATGTATTGACCTGATATCACCTGTCTGATAACAAAACATAATATCAGGTATCATTTTGATAAATAATTTGCTCTTACTTTTACCTGAATTTCTTTGATCTTCATGGGTTTGATATTATTAAGCGCTAAAACGAATGCATTATAAATAGTAAAATATGTAATGGTCTTAAAATATCAATGTTATCTGGTCTAGGCTGCGAGGAATTTCCATGAAGAGACAAAGCCTCTACAATAAATTCTCCCAACCTTGACCAGATAACATTGATATTTTAAGACACTGACATGTTTATTCTCTATATATGTTCAATGAATGCTCCCATCCCCATCCTTCAAAAAATAGTATGGGGGAAGCTTTTTGGTCCGACTCTTATTTTTTCATAAATCAATTCGTTACAGATGGGCTTCCATACAGACTTGAACTCACAGACAAAATTCAGCTTCAGATTATTAGAGGAAGTATTGAAGAAATGGATGTAAGTTTTTCAGGCTCTGAATATGGAAACGATATCAAATCAAAGTACTCAAAGTACTGAAAGCTAGCAAAACAGAGATATTTTAGTAATCTTCCTTTTAAAAAATCATTATGATACAAAATCAGGGTTTAATAAAAGTGAGGAGTTACAAAGCATCCTTTCGAATGAGTTATTATTTTAATATAGTTCATCCAAGTGACCGTACAATGTAGTGTGCATAGTGAGAATTCTGGTCAAGCTAAGTCATTACTTCGCACACATGTGACATTCATGAAATTCCACATTTCAATAAACTGTACAACCGTGAGTGTGAAAATGTCTCATAAATCTCGATTTTCTTTCCTTTATCCTGTTCAAATGTTTTCATTTTCTAATTGAGTACCCTTTCTAAAAAGTATTCTGGCCATTGTTTATCACGGGTGAGCCAAATTTTCTTGTCCCTACGTCGGTATTTTTGATGAACTTTGCTCTTTCAGAAGGTTTTATCATTTTGACTAACATACTGAATAAGTTTCATCATAAATGCGCTTAATATGTGGCCCTTAGAATGTAAACAAAGAAAGTGTCAACAAGTATCCTTTTCTCGTGTTTTCATATGAAATATTTCAAATTTTAATTCATACGGTTCATCTTAATGACAGGACAAACATTACTATCCAATATTCATGAATTGTCGCCCCTATGAGATAAACATTAAAAAGAGTTGATGACGAACGACGTAGGAGGGATATCTAATGATCACATCGCTCACCATAAGCCCGTTTTGCCCTCACGAGCTTAAAGTATGAGGGGGGTGAAACCGCAGACATAGGTAAGCAACATTACGTGAGAACTACTTTTTTATGGCGTAAGCATTCATTTAGTCGTTGAGCTGCCAGAGGCAGTTTGTACTCATTCGAACTTGAAGACTTCCTCAAAATTTTGTATGTTAACCAAAGCAAGCAAAACTGACACTGTGCTTGCTAAAAATAGCATAGAGGATAGTCATTTGTATCAGTTTAAAGTCACTTTAGATTTCATTTAGGAAACAACCAAAGCTTTGTTTTCAGGGGTGGTCGAGTCACGAGGGAAAATATAGGTTTCGTTATTCACGGAATGAAATATCAAAACATCTTTCTCGAAAAACAACACACATTTTACATCTTAAATGCAAAAATGAGATAAAATGTGAACATTTTAGGACACATTGTCTTAAATCGCACCAATTTGTTACGCGATGGCTATGCAACATTCACGATGACGTAGCTTGTTTGGCTCCGACTTGTTAACGCCGGATATGGGGAAATTATTGAAAACCGAATATAAGTTTTTGAAACTTTCACTGGATAGGCGTATTATCAAACGACAATCTACCGTTATTTCTCGATGTTCCTCAGAAGTCATGAAAGAACGATATCTCTGCGAATCAATGTGCCGAAGAGAACAAGTTTCATTCAGAATGAAATCTTACAGTATCTCCCTTCTCGGTTTATGATTTCTATTAAAAACGGCAAAACAAGTCAGCGATAGAAATACATCGAACTGATCCTTAAAAGATAAAATGCAAAGTAAAAAGAACATTAAATATCCTAAAAAACTACATATTTATTGTCTTTTGTTTTTTTTTGGTTTGATATAACTGACAACAGTATTTCGGTTATATCGGGTCTGTCATGCGTTGAAGATGAAATACTTTTAATTCAAGATGACTCCACCATTTTTTTTATTCATTCTGATGGCTGATTATTTAGTCTTATTTCTCAATGAAAACAAGTTTGAGCACACAGCTATTCTATTAGCGTCCACCAAGTAGTTCCGTAAGAAATTTAGTTATTTAGTTCTCATCCAGGTGCAAAATACTCAAAAACATCAAAGCCACCAAATTAATGTTCTACTTCCATTCTAGGAAACAAATTGCCAAGGCCTTTTTTAATAGTCCAATTGGTCGTAACCCAAACTCCCAATGTTAAAATCTTGGGTTCACGTGTTCGATCCATGGCGAAGGCACATAGATTTCCAGACATTCGTTTAGATCAAGAAATTGAAAATTGTTAACCTTAGTATGATAAGAGCTGGGAGCTAGGAGGGATATAGTCGTAATACTGATTCGAGAAATTTCTGGAAACGATTATTAGTTGTTGAGGGCGGCGAGATGTGACTGAATCTTTAAAAAGCTTTTAAAAAATTCCATTCAAACACTTTTGGTTACATGTCTGACAAGGGTTTGTTGAGTCGGGGACTAATTTACGACCCTAAGTCTGACAATTCATCGAATTACGTGTTCTTCCTAATTTACAAACTGGAAGTCCATGCAGTATGACAAAACAGACTTCATGATCCACCTTTCCATCTTTTCAGACGGATGTTATTGTGAATCCATCACCGTTATTTCCACAACAAGCTGGTGCAATATTTAACGCCTTGGTTAAAAAAGGCGGGTCTTCTATAATGGACGAATGTAAGCAGCATGGTAAAATCCAACCTGGCGAAGTAAAGGAAACACACGCCGGTAATCTGAAGTGCAAGAAACTTTACCACACATTGCAACCAACTGACTGGAAACCTGACACCGGATTTGATGTAAGTTGAGTTAAAAAACAATAAACATTTGAGCATTGCGCGACATGTTCCACAATTTAACATAGAGTGACGTGCACACATTAAGGCATTCTGGACAAACATTCAATGTAATTTGAATATTAAACGTCTGACAGAAGATACTTTGAGACGTCATATATGTACTTTGCGTATAGTCAAGACTCTGTCCAGACTCAGCAACTGCACAGCCATACCAGAATCTTTGATTGTCAGACTTTCGAACTGTTTGAAAAGGCACACACAGGTTCCTTTGATATGTATATTTCATACTGTCATATATTGAAACCATATAGATGGGTGCAATGTAAACTTTATCATTTGCGAGAACAGTTAAAAGTTCACCGTACATATGACTCTCATTCCGATCAAAAGCATTCCAAATCGCTCACACAGCGCTCCATTCATTCAAACACGCACTCAAACCATTCAAAAACGCTCCAAAATCTTTTTAAAAGATGAACTAGAAAAAAAATCACGATTTTACTGACATACATCATGTAAATGAAAGTTTAAACGTCTGATTTGTTCCTGGAAAATTTGGAAGCAATTTATGGAACCTGTATGCATATTTTATCAAAGGGAGAAAATGACGCGTTTGCACAGAATATTTTCCCTTCGATTTCGAGTAACCTATTACCCGCTTCATCTTCTCAAAAAGCTTGCATATCGAGGGTTTAGTACAAGACTGTACTAAGTGTATATACATTGTAAATACACTTAGTACAGTCTTGCACTAAACTCTCGATTCTTCTTATTTTTGTCGATCAGTATGCAAAAATAATATACAAATCACAGCCTGGTAGGTAACAGAATTAACAACTCTGAAATTTTAGACTGTTTTATAGTGCAACGAAATCACCAAAAACATATATCAGAAGACTGCTGTCAACTTAATCCGTTTACCTTTTGTACAAAATAGCTTTTTGAAACAAGAAAATCTTACCAGTAAAAATAAAAGGTATATAAGTTAAAAAATTAAACGTATTATCCTATACATTAGGAAAAGATGGAATTAGCTACGAAAAATCCAATAAATTTATCGAAATGAAACAAAAAATAAAAACAAACAAACAAACAAACAAATAAAAAAAACCCCACTTAGTAGCGCTTAAAACGTTTACTTGATAATTTAGAACTTTATAAAAAAAACCTTTAAATGGTAAATATGGACTGAATAAATCTCTTCGGGTAGCCTTTCTGTTATTTTATTTACTAGATTACAAAGGTAAAAGGAAATGTTTTTTTTTTGGAACGTAGGAAAAAGGCGATAGATCTTCTTATTCTGTAGTTTCTCCGTTTGAAATAAGTTTGAATTTATATATCATATATTTCCTCTTTACTCGCATTCATAGAGATTATAAATAGTGTTATTCAATTAGATCGAAAATCTACTTACAAAAATTAATTGTGAATAGTTCAAGTTGGTAAATATGAAATCGATATTATATTACATTTATATCATTTAATGTCACTTTAATCATACAAGTTATCTTTTACGTACAGAAAAAATATAAACTTCCAAACTAATTCAGTTTGTAACGCGTACAATGTGAAGAGAAATGAATTATCTAAAAAAACAGGTGGGAAAAACCAGTGGAATAACTATGCACAAAAATTTAAAACGTAAAGCATTGCTATTTAGTTTTTCAGAAAATGACGTCATTATGGATATGATGACGTCGTTTTTCAAAATGTGTTATGCGTTCCGCGGCATGTTTTAATCATTGGATTTTTAGAGCTTTGAGTTTTTATCGCAGAAAATCTTGCCATATTATAAAAAAAAGAATATCAAATTTTCTGACATAAAGTAAGAAATCTTTTAAACTCGTCATCTGAGAACAAATAAAAACTCGAAAAAAACCAACTCGTTTTGATCTGTTTATGGATGACCCGTTTATTAAATTTCGCATTTCACATCCATGTATTTGATATGCTCTATTTCTTTTATTATAGTCCGTGTTTGAAATAGTGAAACATTATGGATATGATGACGTCGTTTTTCAAAATGTGTTATGCGTTCCGCGGCATGTTTTAATCATTGGATTTTTAGAGCTTTGAGTTTTTATCGCAGAAAATCTTGCCATATTATAAAAAAAAAGAATATCAAATTTTCTGACATAAAGTAAGAAATCTTTTAAACTCGTCATCTGAGAACAAATAAAAACTCGAAAAAAACCAACTAGTTTTGATCTGTTTATAGATGACCCGTTTATTAAATTTCGCATTTCACATCCATGTATTTGATATGCTCTATTTCTTTTATAATAGTCCGTGTTTGAAATAGTGAAACAATGCCTAGTGGTGGCACACAGGAATCAGATGAGTTCAATAGCTTTTCCAGCTATAGGGACAGGGGCTAGCCGGTTTCCTGCAGACAAGGTTGCAGAAGCAATGACCAAAGCTGTGTTTGAATTCACCGACGAACCTGATACGTCAACGGTTCAGAAGATTGTAATTGTGATATATTACGCAGACAAGGCAACAGTTAAGGTAATTGATAACACCAACATAGAGAATAATATGTAAGGTTGGGAGGTTGGGAGAAGTTATCATTGTGAGGTTTTTCCGATAATTTCTTACAGCCTCGACCAGATAACATTGCTGTTTAAAGACACTTACGTATTGTTCTATTTATCATGCGTCATTTTGCGGCACTGAATTATAATAAACCCTTAAAAGCAAAGAAATTCAGGTGAAATTATAGGCAAATTATATCTAAAAATAGACTAACTGATATCATTATATGTTATCAGACAGGCGTTTTCAATATATGCTTCATTGCATGATAGATTCACCTTAATTAAATTCCAACTTTCAAATCTTACATTTGGAGCTGAATAATATGTTTTTCTGCAATAATTGGTAAAATGACAAAAAATCTCCCTCGGATTATAACACAATCGCCTTCATAATAAAATGGAATAAGAAATAGGGGATATCCTAAAACGTCGAAACGGTTAATTCATATACTAATGAAGGAGTATTTCCCTCAAAATCAATATGGAAACATCTTTATTTGCCATGAATTTATTATCATTATGTACAAGAATGAGAGACCAATACTTAATTGTCAGACTTTACACTTTACAAGCATATCTAACTATTCTTTGACAACCCTTTTATATGGATTTTTGCAAAAAAATTAAAAGATCCCAAGTATGGTTAAATATTGTTTTACCGTAGCCCAATTAGTAGCCTATTTGGCGTAGGTTAAATCTGATTGTTCGAATTGCAGAATTCCGTGTGAAAATATTGATTTCACTTCCCATATTGTCATAGATTGTCTTTCTACTAGAAATGTACGGAAGTGTCAACAAATAATAGATTTCGTTAAAATTTCGATTTTTTCCATAATTGAATGATCTACTAGAGCTGATAAGGAGCGTTGCGGTCCAGCCATAATTCCTCCTTTTCCACATTCAATGAGTTTTATGACATTCGCTAACTGTGGTTCATTTTTATCTTTCCCCTTCCCTCTCCTTCCCTTTTATCATAATTCATAAATAGCAATTCTTCTTCAATCTTCTCCTTCTAAAGTTACTCATTGTAAAATGTTAATTTCTTTATTCACTTAGTTTTGTATATTGTAAATGCTTATAACTTTTGATCTTCAAAAATGGAGAAAATGAAGATATATACACTAAAGAACCCACGAAATGAGTAAATTTTTTTAAAAAACAAAGTGATTATTTCGATTTGTTTGTGTAAAATGCGACATTTGTACAGTAAGTTACATCGTGATATTTACATTCATCTCAATCAACATCATTCTAAATCACTCATTCAGCGCTCCATACATTCTTTCCAAACTTCCACGTGAACCCTTCAAAAAACGCTCCATATACGCTAAAATATCAAGATTTACAACTACATGTACATTCAAAATAAAAATCGATAGAAAAATCCTCGATTTCATCAACATTATTGAATTTTGCAAGCTTATGATGGGTTCTTGAAGATATAGACAATTTTTCTTATAACCTGTTAGCATATTTAGTTCAAGGAATGTAATAAATATAGCTTCGTTTGTTCATCCTGAACAAAATGAGATTGGATTACATTCCTTTAATTTTACTCAAATCTCACTCAGCGTACTCATTCATTTTCATTCCAAAATTATTCCAAAATCATTCATCTTGTCAATTTCACGATGTTGCGACCCGTTACTACCTTTTACCGCTGCAAATTGTTTACGTATCTGTACGTATCTGTAAGAGTCTGTAAACAAACACATGGCTGTTGTCAACAACAATCAATTACGAATCCTCTCCAAGTGCATTTAAGAGGACACAGAATATGTATAAAACAAAACAAAAAATCTTACACAAATCCTAAGGAATTTCCTGAAACAGAAAAAAATATTGTTTAATTCAAGACAAGAATAAACAATATCTTTTTAAGGTCTTTGAAGACACAGTCCCCCACCTAGTCTCAGTTACACATACAAAACAGACAGACACAGAACGTGCTGGAAAAAAAGGTAGATAAAATTCATTTTGTTCGAAAAAGACCGTGCTTGCGAACCGCTGGTTTATCAAGCGTACATCACTCGATGAGTGGCGGATGGATCCATTCGGAACACCACTCGGACTTTTCCGTAATCTTGAAAGTACCTCGGACGTAAGTGTAGTAATTATGATCATTTATTGGTAATTCAGCTCCTTGTGGTGCTTTGGTTAATGCGCTTTAAGAAAAGTACATTCCGTTAATGTTTTCAGATCGTTTTTGGAGATCATTTGGCACATTATAATTGAAAGCAAAACAAAGTAAAACACTGCGTTTTATTTTCAATATGCCAAATTTTAACCGTAGGCCTACGTTGATTTCATTTTTCGCAACGTCATCCTCAGTTATGTTTGTGACGTCATATAAACCCACGTGCGATATGACGCGTTTTCATGGCTGATCCTTATTATCCCCGGGGTCTATTCCGTAGAATCGCCGAGGTTCCCGAGTGGGGTGGATCATCAGAAACCAATTGAAATCGCATGAAATTGGATATTGATAAATTGGAATTCGTTTATACCTTATCGAGAGGGATTAATCTAAGTTGTAAGAACTTGTTTCCCAATCGATGTAAAATAAATAGGTTTAAACCAAATAATGTGATGGCCTTGCATATTATTGGTATTATATGAAAATGAATAGAATTCTTTCAATTTACATTTTGTTTATAAAATAATTTCATTTTTGCGTTGATGCATCCATGAATAAAGACTGATGGAGTAGGAGTTTTATGCAAAGGTAAATATCGAGGGCGGATACAAATGAAGTTATATCCATTATAACTCGATCAGAATTCTGATTTTTGTTTTATTTCCCTTTTCTGGGTGTTTAATTAGTTTTATAATTGTGTTTATGATTTTCTGGATGTAGAATTAATGAACAAGAAATGCAACTTAAGATGGGAGAATCTCACTGAAAGTCAATCACGTCATATAGCACGTGGGTTATATGACGTCAAAAGCAGCAACGTTTCCGCTTTAAATGACGTTGAGTATAATTAATTGGCTGAGCTACCTGTGTACACAGTAGAAACATATGACGTTTGAATATAATTGCGATAATAAATGTAATTTGAGCCTGTGCGTGAGATTTCCAACAACTTCAAATATGCGCAAAGCAAAGACTCTGACCAGCCTGTGCATCCGCACAGTCTGACCAGAGTCTTTACTGTGCATTTTATAGATAGATAATGTCTCAAATTATCTGTAGACCATTCGGTTACTCTATATGTACAGTTTGTTGCCGTCTAAGCTGCTCAAAATTTACCAATTATGCACATTTCTAATTGTTGGAAATGTCACACACAGGCTCTCACATATGTGTTTTATTCAAATGTGCTATAATGTCTTGTAGATACACGGACCGAAATAGCGGAGAAACAGATGAAGAAATTAATGTTTCTACCATCACGTAAACCTGACATACATACAGAATCGGACGATCTTATGTTTATCAAGCTGACAATGAAAGGTGACATCAAAGCCGCTATACGTGATTTTGAGGACTTAGTTGATAAGACCTTTGTGAAAGCAGACGTTAAGTATGGAGAAATCGAAATTGACGGAGAAAAGGTTTATCTGAAAGACGAAAATTTGTCTTCAGATGAGGTGCGTTGAATTTTAATTATATCAAAGGGATTACCTCTAGATCAAATAAAAAAGTTATTTAATCAGTCACCACACTTTAAGGTAGTGGACCCGTAATAGTTCCGCAACATTTCGAAAGTTATGCATTTAAATAGTGATAACCGAGTTGTCCTAATGATTTTCATTAGGAAACCTCGGTCAACATTGTGAAAGATCATGAGTTCCGAAATGTTGCGGAACTATTACGGATCAACTACCTTAATGTATGGACTGCAGATTGATCAACACAGACCTTCATAACCAGAGAGTGCAGCGCAGTTGTTCGTTCGCTGGGTTCCAAACTATAGGGTTCAGTTTACGATCCAAAGGGAGGAACGTATCCTTTCCTAGTTTTGTTTTCAGCCACTAGTAGATAATGTTATAAGATCAGCTGGGGGCTGTATAAGGATGACATTGTGATTCTAGTGAAAGATATACCATCGTTCCATGTGCTTACGTAATTTTGACTGAAGAAGCGTTAAAAGTGATGTTAAATTGAAGTAAAACAATCATATGCAACTTTAGTTATTCGAAGTACTCCGAGAGAGATATATTTGATGACTGATACATGTCTAAAATGTCATCGTTTAAAAACAAAATAAATAAAACAAAAGATATGAAGTCAATTTATTTGCCAAGCAAACAGGATCTCTTAATTTCACGTCCCTTAATGCAACCTTTTTGGAGGTTTTTTATACCCTAAATTTCTTAACTGGATACCTAAAGTTTAAACATATGTCCATACGATTGAAATTGAATTTAAGTGTTTAAACCACTTTATTACACGAAGCGTGGAATATCATTAAGAAATGATTCATTTTACTATTTGCAAGGATTCGCAAGGAAGTCATAGCTTTTGTTATGAATAATAATATTTCGTAAAAACAAATCTATGATTAAAATGAGTAGGTGTTCAAGGGTTTGTGGTTAATAAAAATAACTGGGTTTTTTTAATTGAAAGTAAAAGGGATGTGTTTTCTAAGTTATTTCTTTGTACTTGTGTATTTCACGGTGATTCCTATGTATTTTGATACTCATCTTGGTTTTCAAAATTCTATGCTTTCCAGGTTAAACAAATACAGAATATTGAAATGGTTCATAATGTTAAAGTCACTATCAATGCATCAAAGCGTATTGTGACTTTGGAGGGTCTCGGGCCACATGTAAATAATGCTCAATTCGTTCTGAGTGATTTACTTCGTCTGACGATACCAACAGAGAGAAAAACAACACAGATGAAAGCAGATGTTATGAAACATGTTCAATGGCTGTACGATGACAGTAAGTCTTTGGTGTACAGAGTGTTATCATTTCCTTATTTCCTCAAAGTAACTTTTTTTCAAACAATTAAATTTATCTAGCTGTACCGAGCAATACATTATTCGAAATACCCTGATCGATATACACTGACATTTTCTTGTATACTTCAATCAAATGTATATTTCTTACCAAGATCATGATTTACCATTTTCATGTTCCTTTATTGTTCAGCTCATATTCAATGAGTCCAAAAATGTCAACCTCATTTTAAAAGATAGCACAGTTAAAAACATCGTGAAATTGACATTCATCACGTTCAAAACCATTCTAAATCGCTCACTCAGCGCTCTATTCATTAATTCCAAACACTAACGCTCTAAAATCACTTAAAAGATAAAGTCAACATCTTCATTCAAAATAGACATAGCTAAAAAAAAGGACGATTTAACTGAAAAAAATGTAATTATTAAGGTCTGATTAGTTCAATATGAAGCTATTTATAGTACTTGTATGCATATTTTATTAAAAGTAGGTAATTAATAAAATTAGCGATATTGAATTACCTACCTTTAACCTTTAATTTCACTCAAAACTCTCTCCTCTCGCTGATTCAATTTCATTCCAAATCATTCCAAAATCCAAAAATTCCAAAAATATATATTAAGGTTTCAGAAAATTCACTGTTTTAAAAAAAGACGTTTGAGAAATACTTCAGTTGCTTTTCAACGATTGCTCACCTGCAAAACGGTATTCAAATTCTAAGCTTTCCTGCATCCTAAGTGGAGGACAGGCCAACGATATTTAGGCACGACAACGATAATTAGCAACTATTAAGCTATGCAAGTCATCCAATGAATTTAGATTCCATAGCCATATATAAACTGTTATTCAACACATTGTCGATACACATATTTTATTTCAGATGGTAGATTTCTGCCTTATGATGAAGTTTCTAACTTCGATATTCAGTTTGGTTATCTTAACCAGACTGACTTTGAATACACCAATGTAAAGGAAAACAAGAGATATAGGGTTATTATTCAGACGCTTGAAGAGCACCAAGTCTCGGACACTACAAAGAAACGCCGAATGGTTCAACGACAAAAAGTGCAGAGAGGTAAGATTTCAAGTAGTTGGTAAGTTTATCCCTAGACCTTCTTCGTAAATAGGACATCAACAACTAAGCAAAAGGAACTAGGGCTATCATATGGATTTCAAAAAAGTTTCTTTTTTCTGACTTGTTTTAATTGAGCATAGCAAGTACACTGCATACAGAAGGTCTAGAAACAAGTTATTTTTAAAAGGTCTTTATAATATGACGCACGCCGCGGGAGTGAAATAACCCGTTGACTATTTTTGATACTACACGAGTGTTATTACTGTTATCACACTAGAGGAATAACTATCCAAATGAGCTAAGAACTTAAAACAACGTATATTTGTTTTTGTTTGCTTGTATAGTCTCTATTTATGTCGCAAAATTTGTCAAATATTTGTTTACCTGATTACCCTTGATTCATTTAAATCTAAGAAATGGAAAATATAGAGAGTACTTTTTTGTTCTCATATACTCAAATATCTTCGTATACAAAATTATCTCGCTTTCGTTTCCACCTTGAATAAAATATACCTTCAAATCTTAAAGTAGATAAACAACCCTTTACTACTGTTTTTTTTATTTTATTTTGATAGTTGGTCTAAAATTTTGAAATTATAAATACATTTTCAGGTATTCAAATTCCAGAAACATGGACAATACAAGGGACGGAAAAGGATCAGGAACTTGTAACGCTAGACCCCGCATCCAGCGAATTTGATGAAGTCAAAACAAAGTTTGTAAAGGATGGGTGTCCCGTAAATGGAATCCTAAATGTAACCATTCTAATTCTTTTTCAGATAAAAAAGTATACAAGTCTAATAAAAAAGACGTTAGGTTGTTCTTTTAGCAACAGAAGACGTTTTGTATTCTACGAAAATATATATCAAGACAAGCTTCCAAGTAGAGTTAGTTAGCAACACCGTGAAATCGACAAGGTGAATGATATTGGAATGAAAATGTATGGGTGCGATTAGTGAGTTCTAAGTGAATTTAGAGGGAGGTAATCCAATTTCGCTAATTTTGTTCAGGTTACACATAAGTAGCGATATTTATTACCTCGTTTTAATTCAATTTAAAAATAAGTTCTATAGATAGCTTCTTTTTTCTCCAAGAACAAATGGGACGCTTTCAATTTCAATTATGTTAGCAAAATTGTGTTTTTTTTCTAGCTAATTTGGTACGCTTTTAATGGTTTGAGTGACTGGAATGAATGAAAGGATCGCCGAGTGAGTGATTTTGATCGGAATCAGAGTCAACGATGTTTTAACTGTATAAATCACACGCTCAGAGATGTGTTATAAGTAGGAAAATGTACTTTGTAAAAAGGAAAAATGCGCCCGGACCTTATGTTCCAAAATGTCAGCCATAGTTACGTCACGATTTATCATGACGTCGTGATTCGAAGTGATCGAAATGATCGAAAATACGATTTGACGGCACTCAGGCAATTTGTTAATCGCGAAGATTGTCGATCACTTTACGTTAATTATACACCATTAAAATTGACATTGTAAACAAAAAATATTTCAAGTACTTTCTCAAAGCAGAGCTACAATTAATAACATCGTGAATTTGACATTTAACTCAATCAAAACCATTCTAAATCGCTCACTCAGCGCTCCATTCATTCATTCCAAACACTCACTCAAACCATTCAACAACGCTCCAAACTCACTGAAAAACATATAACAACAACTAAGTTCGAAATAATAATAGGTAGGCGAAAAAATCGGGATTTCACTTATTTAATTGCAATTATAAGCCTCTGACAGGTTCTTGAAGATATAGGGAGATATCTAATGAACTTATATGCATATTTAATAAAAGGGAGGTAATCAATATTGCTAATTTTGTTCATCCTGAACAAAATTTGCAATACTGGATTACCTCCCATTAAATTCACTCAAAAGTCGCTCCACTCACTCATTCAATTGCATTCCCAAATCATTCCAAAATCATTCACCTTGTCAATTGCACAATGTTTTTAACTGTAAGGATCGAATGTGTTGCAGCTTACAGACGATCAAGGTGATTTTGGCTTTCGATCTGACACATTAAAATGTACTTTCCGAATGAAGACCTGTGCAAGTACATGTAGTTTTTATCTTAACCATTTTTATTTTAACTTTTTACCTCCGAAAAACGCTTTAATGCTTTCAGAATGCTTTTAGATATTCCTTTTTTTTTAAAACATGGCTGAAGTTAACTAAACATTAAGTTTGGATTCCAAAATTGAGGAAAAACTTTATATATATAATCAGTGTCTTGTTTGATATTTTAAACTATGCAAGCTGATAACAGTGACTTCATGTCTGGTTGACTTGTAGCCTAGCTGTTATGCTCCTCTCATTTATACGGACTGCAGTGCACAAAAAACCGGATTTCAGTGCACAAAAGTCGTAACTTTAGATAGCTCAACTTTTGAATAAGTTCCCTTTTAATGTTTTTTATTCCTTCGACATCCTGCAATTTAAAGGGGATGTCATGTGACAATTTGCCACACATTTTGATCATTATACCAAGTTCATAAAGAAAGTGTTGGAATCTAGAATACAATGTTGGAAATGTTATGTCATGTGAATTTAGAAAAAATATTGATTTCTTATTATTTAAATGTGAATTTAATTTTCAACTGTAATTGAGCTTTCACAAAATGATATTTTGTTTCATGAGAAAGGGTGCCTTTGTCCATACTTGCCGAAATTTGTAAAAACAACAACAAAAAACTCCCAGAGTTTGACTGTTATCTCATGTTACCTCATGTATGCACTACTCAAATGATGGGCCTTCACTTATGGCTTAGACTTTTCAACCATGACTTTGTCATGCCCTAAAAATTGTTCGTTTCATTACTTATTTAACAATTATTGGCCAATGTAAATAAGGAAAAAGGAAGCTTTTTTGTCAGTAGGGTTGCCAACTTAAAACCTGTTCAAATCGGTGTAAAACGTTAAGATGCTTACAATATGAATTAAACATGGGTATATACATCCGAAAGGGGCTTATCAGAAACATTGGCTTGTGAGTAACGTAGGCTTGGTTGATAGCTAATGACTTCTTAAATAGTCAAATATTACCACCCAACAACTATTTCTGATTGAATTCAAGGGCAGATAATTACAAAATAAGCGACATTACATCATAAAGATACACTGTGACCAGTTTCAGTACAATCCAATAGCAATTGCAAGAGGAGATGTGCACAAAAAAACTCTTAGTTAAAGATATTTCTCAAAAGAAAAATCTTCTTAAAATCAGATTTAAAGAAAAGTCTGATAGTCGGAAAAAGCCTAGCCACCTTCCTTAATCGCTAAATTCATACAATGATATAGACCAGTTTATAATAAGACCTGTTTCTTAAGTTCGTATATTTTGATAGCGTCCCCCAAATTTAAACCGTTTTCGTTTATCGTCTCCGTTTTTATTCAACTTCGTATATGTTTAATAAGATATCCGTATATATATAATTAATGATAGATGACAAATGTGTAAGAAGTGTTTACTTTCGAGCTGACCAATTTTTTTATAAAATACAGTTAAAAACATTGTGAAATTGACAAGGTGAATGATTTTGGAATGATTTAGGAATGAAATTGAATGAATGTGTGGAGCGACTTTTGAGTGAATTTAATGGGAGGTAATCCAGTATTGCAAATTTTGTTCAGGATGATTTGATTTGATTTGAATTGGGGCTTTACGTCGCTTTCAACGATATTTCAGTTATATCGCGACGACTGGAGCACCTAACGATGGATTCCTGGTATTTCTCACACCAGTACTACCACCACATCCCTTTCCTAGCCTCCAGTTGCTATTCCACATAGGTTTACGATTATCTACCCATTGGTGGAAGACAAATGTCGGAAAGGATAAGTGCCGCGGCCGGGGATTTGTTCAGGATGAACAAAATTAGCAATACCGATTACCTCCCTTTAATAAAATATGCATACAAGTTCATTAGATAGCTCCATATTTCTTCAAGAACCTACCAGATGCTCACAATTTCAATTAATTCAATGAAATCCCGATTATTTTTCCCAGTTATTTTTATTTTAAACGAAGTTGTTGTTATATGTTTTTCAGTGCGTTTGGAGCGTTTATGAATGGTTTGAGTGAGTGTTTGGAATGAATGAATAGATTGCTGAGTGATTGATTTAGAATGGTTTGATTGATATGAATATCAATTTCACGATGTAATTAACTGTACTTAGTTGGTGGAGTAACTATACACGCTTGAATACCGGAAAATCAATATATTAATTGAAGAAAAATCTTCAAATTAAAATGTCTTCTGTTTTTGCTACTTCAACCCACGGCAGGATTCGTGGAAACTTGAATAGACTCTGTACATAAGGCGCATATTCTAGAGTTTATGCATTCTATTTCAATAATTTGTCTTCAATGTTCTGTGTTACCAATTCATCTGGAATAGGACAAAAGCGGTTTTTATATCCACTACCCTCAAAATGGAGAAGGTATGTTGGAAGCGTAATGGTCATCCATTTGTCCACCCGTCTGCCCGCCTATCTGCCGGTCCGTCCTTAGAAATGTCCATGTGTCATTTCATTAGCCCGAAGCGATTTCCCCATAATATGTACCTTTCATGAGAAAAAAATTTAATTTAGCCGAATTTTTAGAAGTTAAATGCTATTATTTTCGGAAATTTCATTTTTATATCCTTAAATATACGTATGTACTTCATCATCCTTGCTTTTTTATGCGGTCGTTTGATTGAAAGCGAATTTAGTTCGATTAAACCAAGCGTAAAGGTCTGAGTATGTTATTTTAAGAGAACGCGTGAAATCGCAATTCCATCGCGGTCATGGTAACTTTGATTATGGATATGGCAAAAATTGAACAAAGTTGAAATCGTCCTAACACAAAATTGTCATACATACCAATATTCATGCACTTATCCCATAAATCTCTATTGTAATTTTCCAACTCTAGTGCGCATTTCTCTTTGAAGATTTCGATTCTTCCAGTGTTATGTTTGATCTTTTTCATGTGGTAATGTTATAATGAACAATAATGAGTTAAAAATCTACCATAGGTTATTTATCTTTTAACTATACAAATATCCTTGTGATTACATCCCGTATGATATTTTTTATGATATCACATAGTTATTTTTATACAATGAGATAATGCATTTATTTAAAAAAAAAATACATGCATTTCAGTCAGAAGCATCGACGATAAAAAGACAAATAGAGGTTATAAGATCAATATAATACGTACTTAGTGTATTGTTTGAAAAAAAAAATTATCTAACTCGGTTGTGGGAATTGACAATTGTCTCGGCAGAGCCTCGAGAATTTTCAATTCTCCCATCCTCACTAGATATTTTTTTCATACAAAACACCAAGTACGTAATATATATTTTTTCAGGTCATAAGGATTGAGGACAGATACAAATACCTGCAATACATGTCCAAAAAGATGCAGATAGATAAACAAAATCCAAAAGGTATAAACAATGAAAGAAAGCTTTGGCATGGAACCGATGCAGACACACATATCAAGATAATAAAAAATGGTTTTGACAGAAGTTTCGCTGGAAAGCATGGTAGGTTGATCCTACTCGAATTACCATTAAATCGTAGTTGGAAAACAAGATTAAGGACGTCCGTACTCCTGGTTTTGGATTTTCCGCCATAAAAAAAATGTTTGTGATTGTGGAATCGTTATGCGCCTATGGATCGAAATACAGACTGTTTTTTTTTTGTTTGTTTGTTTGTTTGTTGATGGAGCTGCATTTAAGGTTGACAAAACACGCAAACGCTAGTATAAATCCCAAAAATAGTTTTGTTCGCCAATTTTTTTTTTTTGGGGGGGGGGGGGGACATTTTTTCCGATTTCAGAGTATTCAGACAAATGACAATCGAGTGTTAAATGTTAACCCTCGCCAATTTTCCGGAGAAGGAGTTAGTATAACTGGTAAAAAGGACCTCTACCTTAAATCCCTGAACAGAAATGCCATCAAATTTGCAACTTTCAATATTGAAAAATACGTTTTGAAGTTTGATTTTTTTGTGAACTACCTCCCTTCATTTTAACGAATAAGTCAAAAAATGTAAAACACGAGGACCACGATGGCCCGAGATCGCTCACCTGATCCCTTTGACCCCTTGGACATCACATTAATTACATAGGCAGATGTCAACAATGAGATATATTCTCCTTAAGATCAATACCATGGAATGTTTTCAGCCAAGAGCAAGAAGGATATGCCTTTTCACTCTTTGATTCTATGTAAAAATGGGTGCACCCGGGTGGAGCCCAAATTTGACCCCAGGGTTTTGATATGAACAATCTTGGTAGAGGTCCACCAGATGATGCTACATACTAAATATAAAAGCAGCCTGCCTTCTGGTTCCAGAGAAGAAGATTTTTGAAAAAAAAAAATCCAATTATCACCCATCATGCTCAGGCGAGGTAAAAGGGATGCGCCCTAGTTGAGCCCAAATATGACCCAAGGGTCTTGATATGATCGAACATGAAAGAGGCCCACTAGATGATGCTACACACTAAATATGAAAGCTGTCTGTCATCTAGTTTCAGAGAAGAAGATGTTTAAAGATTTTCGCTCTTTGTTTCTATGTAAAAAGGGTTGCGCCCGGGTGGAGCCCCAATATGACTCCATGGTCTTGATATGAACCAACTTGGTTGAGGCCAACTCGGTGATGCTACATACCAAATATGAAAGCAGTCTGTCTTCTTGTTTCAGAGAAGTAGATTTTTGAAGACTTTCGCTTTTTGATTCTATGTTAAAAGGGTTGCGCCCGGGTGGAGCCCATATATGACCCCAGGGTCTTGATATGAACAAACTTAGTAGAGGTCCACTAGATGATGTTACATACCAAATATGAAAGTTGTCTGCCTTCTGGTTTCAGAGAAGAAGATTTTTGAAGATTTTCCCATTTTCACCCCTTTTTGTTAAGGGTTAAGGGTGAGTTAATGGTGTATTTCATTTATTTGAACAACTTTGGTAGAGCTTGACCCAAAGAACATCCCTGCCAAGTTTCATTAAGACTGGCCCACCGATTTAGGAGGAGAAGACGTTTAAAGAAATAGTGGAAAACGTACGACGCACGACGGACGACTGACGACGGACGACGGACACTGGACGATCACAATAGCTCACATTGATCACTTCTTACTCAGGTGAGCTAAAAAGTAAAACTTTGACCCCAAATATTTTTGATATCAGAATATAAAACATAAGTCACAAATTTATATTGAGGGTATAAGAGATGATTAATATAAGATCTATATTCATTTTACTGTGAAACATCTATTAGAAGGCCTCAATATTAAAGGAAATATACTTCTATCAAGGACGGAATTAATATGTCATATGTCTTTTTGTTTCAATAAAACTCCATATTTTTTAAATTATTTAGTAGAATAGGTTGTAGTTTTTAAATAAAACTTAAATCAATTCTCATAGAACTTAAGAGGCAAGAACTAACGGTCACTAAACGTTTTTGGTACCTATTTTCGTATGGCTCTGAAAAGAAATTAAGCACGGTGACCTCATTTTTACTTTTCAAAAATCGAAATAAAACATTTAGATTTTTCCCAAAAAATCAGGTTTTATGAAAAGTTTAATGTTAGAAAAAAGACGAGCGAATTTCCTTAATATTCAAAATAGTTAATTGGCTTAAATTCTAAAGTTTCTTGTCAAATAAAATACAACACAGAAGGAAAATAAAAGAAATTAATCATGCTATACATAATAAACTTATTAAGTAAAATTAAAATGATTAATATGCCCACTTGTATTCCATTAATTAGAGCCTACAATTGTTATTGTTTAGGTTTGTGTTACCTAGGGGTCAATCCTAGCTCACCTGAGTACGAAATGCTCAAGCTAGCCATTGTGGTCACCCTCCGACCGGCGCCTGTCAATATTTTTTATACGAACCCCTCCTGAACTACCGGGTCAATAACACCAATCTTCCCAGCAATGTTCCCTAGGTGGACATCATTCACATATTAAAGAATTGGAATCGGTTGGAAACTATGGTTGCAATGTAAACTAAATATTTTTTGGACATTTTTCTAAAGTTCCTGTTCTTCTTAACCAGAAGACCTAAATCCTTAGAATTTGGTTCATCAGGTCATAGACCTCATTTGAAATAGCTTGAATTATGACAGGGCGACAGGGGAAGGGACAAGACAATGATAACACGAGATATCTTCCTTTGATTCTTCTGTACCAATAGAACCACAGTCTTTAGATTTGGTGTTGATTATCAGTTCATAGACTTTAATGAAAATAGCTAAAGTCATGGCTTTTGGGCCATCAGTTCCAGAGCAACAGGGGAGGGGGTAGTACATACAGTACAGTACACCATACAGTATTGACAATTAGGAGCAGATCAAAGGGGTAGTTAGGGCTAAGTTAGGGGCATTTTACATATTTTTATCTTGGAATAAAGAATTAAGAATGGTTTTTTAAATTATCTTATGAACTACTTATTCTTTTTCCGAAAACAATTTTGTCAGAAATGCACTTAAGGTGATGCATTCTCGAAATAGTAAAATGTAACATTGCCAAATGCCACCTTAACCAAATAGAAAAAAGTAGAAAAAAAATATCAATTTACAAGAGCTAAATTGGTTGAATATGTGATTATCTCTTTTACTTAGGTTATTTTAGACAAAGCTAGACAAAAGAGCTATTTTTTTTAGGTGAGCTACTCAGGATAAACAGTCCTTTTGTTTGTTATGCATTTTTGCTAATGTCTAAATGAATCTCTTACTAACGTGCACGATATTTGTCTAAAGGTAATATCAATAGGATGGCTAGATCCATTAGGTAAAAATTCTCTAGTTGTGGCGTTTCAATAATCTCGCTGTTTAGAAAAATATGTAGAAACAATGTTCCTGTCAAGGAGCGTTTACTAAGAGATGAGTTTCAGGCGAATGTCATCCAAAGTTTGTCTTTCCTGATATTCGAGGGTTTTAAAATGTTTTGATTATGAATAGTGAATGATTAATTGAATAAATAAGTTTAACATCGAGAACTTCTCATCAAATGTGAGTCTTGAACGCGAAAGAAGTGTCTGTAAATTGGTGAAAGTAATTTGAAAATTGTGTCATACATAGTTAAATCCTCTTTGCAGCAACAGCTCACGGTAAAGGTGTGTACTTTGCAACGACTTCTAGATATTCACATGGATATGCGGCACGTGATGCAACTGGAACTTGTAGAATGTTTCTGAACAGAGTTTTAGTGGGAGAGTATTGTAAAAGTGATAGTTCGATGACAGTTCTCCCAGAAAAAAAGACTGTCAACAATGTCAAAATATTGTATGACTCATCTGCTGATAATCCCAACAGTCCGTCCATTTTTGTCATATTTCATGACACTCAGGCTTACCCTGAATACGTCATAGAATATAATTAGGTGAAGGGTCATTAGAGCCGATGGCATCTTTATCTTGTGATTATTACGAAAGACCGGTGGTGACTTCTTTAATTCACACTTCACGCTTCAACCTTCAAACATATGACCTTGAAATGTGAACCGTGAAGTGTGAACGGTGAAATGTGAAGTTCACCACCAGTTTTCACACAGTTCATATTTCAAAGAAAATATGTTTGAAGTGTGAAGCGTGAAGTGTGAATAAAAGAAGTCACCACCGGTCTATAGTAGATTATACATACAACATAACAACAATGTGATGTAAATATAACGCTTAGAGAGAAATGGCATTGTATTTGCCCGGCAACGAAGTGGAAGCGGCATGCTGACTTCACCGACTTTATTTGTTCGTCTTTCCGTGTATAATATAGTTTTATAAATAACCAGATCGTATAGTGGATTTTCGTAAGATCCTTATATTATTGGTTGCTATTTAAAGTATATTTCCTTGATAAATTGCTGCTTTTCAAAGCAGCACTCTCGTACTATTGAATGACATGCCCTGCGTTTAGGATTCAGGGTAAAAAAATGTTTATGTGCTTTACACTTGAGTTCTATGGTTTGCGTTCAAAGCGGGATTGCAATTCTCAAACGGTTAGTGCTTGAAACCAGGATTTTGGTTTCGATTAACTTTTGTACGTCGTGTGACGTCTATCGTGCGACGTGCATCGGTCTTATGAAATCGCCAATGGTTCTTTAAACAACTTTTTCTCAGTAACCATTGGACGGATTTAAACCAAATGTAGCAATATGTTCTCAAAACTTGTTACCTGATTTATGTTTGACTGCAAAATATTGGCTGACAGGGCTTTTCGTCATGAAATCTTAACACATCCCTAGATAATCTCAGGCGGACTTATCCAATTTTTGCAAAAATGTTTCCTTGGCGATCCTTTTCAAAGCTTAGGATCGACCCTAAATATGGGCATCGTAAGGCGTAGGACGAGGCTTATTTTGACCCTGAAAATTTTAAACATCTTATCTTAAGTATCCAATAGCCGGATTACAGCCACATTTGGCAGCAATGATGCTTGGGTAACCCTGCTGAGAACAAGCTCATCTGAATAGCCCCTTAATTGTCGTGGCAGAACGGGCATATTTTGTTGGACCATGAAGGTTTTAACACAAAGTACTATCACAAAGTAGTCTGCCAATTTCAATCACATTTGGTCTGAATGTTCCTACCGTGACCGGATCGTGGCAGGATGGGGGGCTTAACTTGATATGGAAATAAATAAACACGACCCTCTTCCGAAACGCTGCGGTCAATTTCTTTTTTAGTGCAAGTTTCTTCTGCTTCATCTAATATTATACAGGTGGAGATGGTCGTTAGGTTTTTGTTAAGCAATAGTACGATATGTGTACTATGACGTGCCGTATATTGATTGATTGAATGGAGTTTTATGCCGCTTTCAACATTTTTTCAGTTATATCGCTGCGGCTGGAGCACCTAACAATGGTTTCCTGGTATTTCTCTAACCAGTACAACCACCACATTCTTTCCTAGCCTCCAGCTGCTATCTCACATAGGTCTACGATTATTACCCATTGGTGAGAGACAAATAGTTGGAAATAATGAGTGCCGCCGTCGGGGGCCCCCTCTAGAACAGTTTGCAGCAGATCCTTAGAGTAGATCAGAAGTTTTGAGAAGATACGCCCTGGCCATAACATAAATATTGTTGTAGAAAAAAATACCCATCACAAATATTTTATTTGTGAGATAAAAGCGACATAGATTAGTACAAAATAAGCAACAGTATATTTTGGCTCTAAATGTTTGCTTTGTCTTTTCTGTACGTTAAGGAAATGTTATGTTTACAATACTGTTATGCTATTTGTTTTACTTTTTGTTTGTTATTTGTTACACCTCTTGCCAATACTCTCGAGCTCAAAAAGAGTGACACTCCTTTTCCTATGTCTACCCGATGACAAAGCTATCTGAATTTAACCGCTTTCAAAAATATTATCCTGACAAAAAATCAGCGATATTAAAAGCCGTTTAAAGTGCTAGTCTTGACATTCTACTTACATTCTATATTCCACTATGTTTTTATCATCAATTCGCGTCGTTGGTGTTGGCGTCCATGTCTTTCTTCGCGTTTCCATCACAAAATGAAACTTGATCTGTATCTTTATCACTTCTTAAAAAATGCTCTAAGCTACACTTATAATCATCTACTTTAATCAAATTACTGAAAGTACTGATAAGTTGGAATGCGTTCAAGAGACGGTGACCTCAAGCTACTGACGAAACTGACGCCTCCCGCCCACCACAGGTGATCACATAATACGTCTCGTCTTTTGACGGGCGTATATAAATCAATGTATTTCAACAACGAGAGACGCCTAAACCCCTGAAACGCCAAACTGGCCTGAATCTGATGGAAGAAAAATGATAACAAGAGGACCAGAATGGCCCTAAACCGCTCACCTGAATTTCAAATGACTTCTGCTCCATTTGAGTTATATATTACATTTTAATTTGAAGTGTCGCAAAGTGGACCTTAACAAGTGTTTTGTCCATGATGAAAGGCTATTTTCGCAGGGAAGTCTTTTAATTCATGAGATGGAATCTCAAAACAATTTTTGGACGAAGTTCAATTGTGATTTCGACCTTTGTGACTCCAAATTGGGCACTTTCTCGGGTCATTGACAACATTTGTGTCAAGTTTTATGATTTGGGTCAATTGGTTGTTCAGTTAGAGTGGGAAATGTTAACTGTTAAAATTTACTGATGACCGTGACATGTATGACCCGCGAAACAATAGGGTATTTCTTTGGGTCATATGCAATATTTGTGTAAAGTTTCGTTTTTGTAGGTCTATTGCTTCTCCGTTTATCTAGCGGAAAGCCAAAGTAAATTGACTGAGAGACAGACATGATGAAATCAATATATGCTCCTTGATTTCGGGATACAGTTTATAACATCGCGAAATTGATAAGGTCAACGATTTTGGAATGATTTAGGCACGATGTTGAATGAGTGAGCGGAGCGAGTTTTGGGTGCAATTTCAGGGAGGGACTCCAATACCGCTTATTTTGTTCAGGATGAACAAAATTTGCGATGTATAAAACCTATATAAAATATGCATAAAAGTTCAATCAATAGCTTCTATTCCGTCAAGAACCAATCAGACGCTTTAAATTTCAATTATGTCAGTGAAATAGCGATTTGGTTCTTGCTTAATTCAATTTGAATGTACATGTTGATCTAATTTTTAATAACTCAGCGTTTTTGAATGGTTTGAGTGTTTGTTTGGAATGAATGGAGCGCTGAGTGAGCGATTAAGAATGGGTTTTTTTATTGAGATGAATGTCAATTTCACCACGTAACTAACTGTACTTTGGTGCTCTTAAACGTGTTGATGTGTAGAATGTGAAGAAAACAAGTTGAACTAGTTGGTTTGTTTCAAATGGCAAATTGTCTTGATGATGGAATGCAGTTGGGCAAAGATATTCATAATTCAAGTAAAGATGTGGTGACAAGGGTTTTATTGGATGAGTATTGGGTTTTTACAGTGAAACATTCATGTAGATAACTGCAATATGACGGAAAACAAACGACAATATGTTGCAAAAAATATTTAATAACTTTAAAAGTATATCATCACTTTAAGAACAGATTTTTATTTCGTAGCTTAGACAGAAAACAAATAAACACCTTGTCAAAAGTTAAATGTGTAATAAGGCCGTTCAGAAAGAGACACTATACCTTTAAAAGGAGCTATAACATACTTCTACGAAAAACAGGTCGTGACCTTACAGAATAAGCAGATCACGTGATTGGTCTGTGCTATTGCCACAATACTGAGAAAACAGATCGCGACATTACCAAAAAAGCACATCAAGCTACTGTCAATTGCTGACCTTATTGGACTTGACTTATCACATGATTTCCAAATATAGTAATGCAAACATGTGATACTATTATTTTCGTACGCAACTTTCAATAAATATCGCTTAAAACATAAATTAGCGTGTTAATAATAAACATGAAGTGATAGTTGTGTAATTGTACAGCATTATTATTTTTTGATGAAATAAACTCTATGTCTTTGTCAAGGTGAGATGTACAAAATAGGCCGAAGTGTATTCACATCCTGTTCACGTGATATGTGTTCTCAAAAAACCCGAAATGAAATTATCTTGTGTTCATTTTGCGGTTTTGTTAAATCTAAGTTGGAACTGCTCCGCATTCCAACTTAAAAAGAGTATTCCATGCAATTGAGAAGACAAAAAAAAAAAAAAAAATATGGGACACTTTTTTATCGATTTTTAGTGCATTATCAAGTTTTTACAGCCGGGTGTTGATCCCGCATAATGTAGTCTTGGAGTGCTCATGGAGTGGAGTCCGTGGCCTTGTGGTTAGGACGGTTGCTTCGGGAACGATAGGTCCAAGGAACTTTATTCTGAGCAGAAATTTAACGCCAAGTTGCTCAACCCATGTGCATAAAAAGGTACCTTGGAGTTAAAAGAGTGAAGGCGATTAGATATGCCTGGCATAGACCAAGACCATAAACCGATCTTTTAAATTCTGTTTTTGTAAGTAAGATAAATTGCATCATTTTTTACTGATTTGTTTTTGAATCAATCGATTGAGCGGCCTTGGAAAAAATCGAAAGAAGAACATATAAAATTAATGGTAATCAGGTTTTTTGGTGCAATGTGGGCCAGATCAAGTAAATCAAAATAGTTCTAAAGATTTTCAAAGTGTTATTTCCCGTCAAAGTAAGCTTTGTTTGATAAAGGTCTAGAGATGTTAAAGCCAGTGATAAGGCCCTCTTAAGCCTCTTGTTTTCAAAACGATACACCATGAATTGGTGGTTGTCAGACTATGAAGTGTTTGCAGGATCAAAACCTGTTTGATTAAGACACATTGTATGAATATAAAAAATTCGTATACCTAGTATAATTATTTTTATAACGAGTACTATCTCTCGAAGTTCCTACAAATTATCTCTCGTTTTCATGACCGTTCATAACATAATGCAGCTAGCCATTCGGAACATCGCTCGGACTTTTTCCGTAAACTGAAAAGTACCTCAGACGTAAGTGTATTTTGGGTCAGTTTTTAGGTAATTTGGCTCCTGGTGGTACTTCGGTTAATACGCCTGTAAAAAATCACACTCTGTTACTTCTCTCCGATCATCTTTAGAGATCTTTTGGGCATACTATAATTTAATGACAAAACGCAGTAACACACTGCGTTTTGTCATCAAATTATAATATGCCCACTTCTATTCTTTCGTTGATTTTATTTTATGCAACGTCATCCTTTGCGGGATCGTTGATGTTAGTGACGTCATAAAAACCGACGCGCGAAATGACGGGCTTTCATGGCTTCGTCCGTATTATTCCCGAGGTCTTTTCCGTAGAATCGCCGAGGGTTCCCGGTTGGCAGCTAGCAAGGAATGTCTTTTCCGAACATCTTTTTTTATTACACTAGTCACTAGCGAAACATAAGCTCTGTGTACCCTGGCATGAAGGAATGCTCCTGAAAAAGGAATATCACAATGAATTATCCATTTTTCTCACTTTTGAGCTCTCCTATGCACAAAGTGCTCTAGTTGAGATATTGTTATGACACACAGTTCGTCTTCAATTCTTCTGTTCGTTCGCCCGTTTGTCAATAAACAATTTCCCGAAACATCTTGGCTAATATGCCAAGCTGAAACTTGAGGGGATGTTCCTTGAGTGAAGCTCTACCAATTTGTTAAAAGAAACACAGATCACCCAAGACTTTGGTGGCCTTGGTCAAGGACAGGCCTCAAAATTTCAGAAAATCTTCTTCTCATCGACATTGGCGACTAAGCTGAAACTTGAAAAAAAGACGCTTACTTGGTGAACCTCTACCGAATCCCCTATGAACGCCATGGTAAAGGAGTCGAAATTTCAAAAAGGGGAAGTAAAGGATCTTTTTCTTCTAAACCATTATGAAAGTTAGGCTGAAAGATGGAATGGATGTTACTTGGGTAGAGCCCTTAAATATTGTGTGTTAAGTGCATGTTTTACATGATTGTGTGCTTTAAGGACATGTAAAGCATGCTACCTTTGAAATCGTTTTCCGAATTTGGATTCAAATGGCATTTTATATTTTGTAATGCCCAAAGGGAACTTTTTTGAAGGGGGTAATATCACTAAATCTTTCGTCTTTCTTATACTCAAAATAAATAACGGGAACAAAAACGATATTTTATTTCGCAGGTTTATATATCGGAGAAGCAAGGGAATATGTCCTCGGTATTGTGCATATTTTGTCTTTGTTAACCTGGGGCCTCTTTCAAGTCGTACGATTCATCTTATAATTATCGTACGATTATTTTTAAGACGGTTGTAAACGGCTTTCACAAAAATATTGTTGAAAATCGCAGACTATACGACCTAATAAGATTATCGTAAAGTTGATCTGTATAGTTCTGTGCCTATGAAGAAGGAATTGAAACGAACAATAGAAGGATGGTATTGAAACGAACTTTAGATGGATATTATATTCCATCGCTTTCATGAAAAATTACCGATAACTCTAATTTCGGTTCTAGTACAGTGCTCGTTGTCGTATCCGTGTAATTACCCAGTTATTTGTAGCTTAGACATGTTTCAAGCATGTATTTGCTTGATTATTTGCTCAGTTCATATTTGACGAAAAGAGCGAGAGAAAAAATATCGAGTGCAGCAGTTTTGTTGTTAATGTTGTTGTTGTTGATGTTAATAAGAAATCCTCATATTTATCAAGAATTGTATGGTTTTTACCATAGGTTGTGGAATTTTCCTTTTAATTAATGTAGCTCTTGAAGCACAAAACACAGCAACTTTTTTTTTGCATATTAAGAGAGTTATTTGTTTTTAAAAAGGTAAGTAATTTATATAGGTGTAAAAAATCTATTGATTTGATATCTCTCACTTTCTGTGTCATTAGGAAGGGTTATGCAAACATTTTCAGTCATGATCATGAAAGGGTCGATTCTTACGGTAAATAAACAACTTAATACCACTATGTAAACATTCTGCGACAATCGTCCGATTATCGCAGAGTGAAATCAAACATTTGAAAATCCTAAGGACATGCTCTTTCAGATTCCTTTGTTAATTCTGATCGGGTTTATAACATGTGTGCTTTGGACTGAAGTATCAAAAAAATGGGCCTTATGGTAGTTTTTTATAATCTGTTTCTCTAAAACTACTTCTCAGAGTTCAACCAAACTTCACTGAAAATATCCTTAGGATATATTTTTCAGTTTTTGTTAGATTCTTGTTGGGCAATGAACTTGGGTCCTTAAGGCTTTCATTCAGAAAAAAAGGGGGTCAAAAGCGAGAAAAAAACGGCTTACCGCCCATTACTAGGCATAGGATATTAATGATTTATTGAATGACTGTATTAAAAGTTTGTAGATGTTCATTTTTGATTCTTGCATCATGATGAACCCCAAAAACTGACCCTGACCTTTGACCAACTTTCAAAAATATTTAATGAATTGCCTGGGACTGTGTTAAGTCAATACTTAAGGTTGCCAGATTATCATCTTTGATTCTGGCATCATGCAGAGCCCTTGGCTCAGTTCTTGATCTTTGACCTACTTTTTAAATGATGAATTATTAGGCCCAAGAGTATGTTAGGTCTAAACAATGGTTGGCTGATGATAGTTTTTGATTCAAGCATCATGATGAAACTTGCCCCAGACAATAACCTTTGGCGTACATTCTTAAGTTTATATTTCTATGGGCTAATTTTGTAATAACTCAATAAGAATGGCTGTTTATTTCTGACACCATGGTGAACCCTTGTCCCTAACCTTGGACCTACTTTCTAAAATATTTAATAATGACGTCTAGAACTATAATAAGTTTAAATCAATGGTCGGTAGGTGATTCTGTCATCATGATGGACCCTTAACTCAAAACTCGACCTTTGACCAACTTTCTTAAATATTGAAATATAAGGTATATTGCTGTGTTTAGTAAATAATTATGGTTGGTAGATGCTTGTCCTTGATTCTGGCATCATATTGAACCCTTTACCCTTACAGTTACCTATGACCTACTTTCTTGAATATTGCATTTCTTCTGGTTTCCTTGGGGCGATTCAAGTGGCCCTCATGGTCCTCGTGTTTCTCACGTTTGGAGAAAAGGTGTCATTGTAGTTAATCTTAGATATTTCATGTGTAAAAAAAGAAAACAAATATGAATAAAAACTCTCGACAGTCGCAAAAGTGCAAAAGATCTGAAAATGGTAACGGAAATAGATTCATAAGTCATTTCAGCAGAAAATCTCGTGCCGCGGTATACGGGAAATAGACACTCGCTAAAGCTCGTTTCTATTTCCCATATGCCGCGGCTTTCGTTTTCTATCCTATACGTAATCCATTCAAGTAAGATGTGTCTTTATCAGGGGCCTCACGACTTTTAATTGGTGGATATAGAGGATATTGAATGAGTGGTCATTGAACACCGAATTCATCAAACGAATTCGATATTCTTTTTATGATATGACCCGAATTTCTGCGAAAAAAATTTAAAAAGGTTAAATTTAAAATTTAAATTTGCCGCGTAATTTATAACGCCGTTTTAAACTGACGTCACAATAGATACATAAAGACGTCGCAAATATTTCGCAGTTACAAAATAGCCTTGCTAAACGCTCTCAGCTCATTTGTGTATTCCAATATTGTAATAACACCCGTGTATTGTCAAAAATATCCAACGGCGTTATTTCATTTCGCGACGTAGGTCATATTATAATGGCATTTATTTGATGAAATTAAAAAAAAGATTTTTTACCCGTCCAGAAATAACGTCAGTAGATTGTTAAATGTATTGAAATCCGGGATGTCTCTAAATTGTTTTTTCGGTAGAAAATATGACATAGTGATGTATCAGATACTGTCATACTACGTTTACTCGTGTCTGAATAATGCTGAAACCTAAGTATGTACAGTGACAGTATATAAACCTAAGCAAGATACCACAATTGTTTGATCATGGCCTTTATAACGTTTTCACTTTTGGGTTTTGTTGGATGATATGGTGTACAACCATATACCTGCAAAAAAGTTAAACAAAAATTAAAGAGTATGGCGACGAATAAGGTGAATCAAAGTGATTTGAGCAAATTACATATCAAGTAAAGATATTTTGTCTGCTTTATACATACATATTTCTCAAGTAGTAAGATAAGTTGTAACAAAACATTAATTGTTCAGAAGAGGGGCAATATTATGAACAACTCTATATTCCTATTCTGATAAAATACCTATTGAGTATACTTTAAGTCCTATTTGAAACAAAGTGATGCTTTCACAGTACATAAAAAAGAAAAAGAAATATCATAACATTTATTCAAGGATTCAAATATTTTTTGGGGCTAAAGGAACTAGTAAGCGCAAAAAGCAACATAGACATCAAGGTAGACTGGTAGTCGTATCTTAAATAGAGGTTTGTTATTGAAAATTCTCAAAGCCTGTTTCTTTGAAGAGAGGTTAACCCATTTTAAGATCTAAAGGGTTCAGATTGGTTATCGACCTTGTTACAAAAACTTTCAAAAACAGGGCCTAAATCCCAGACTAACATCTAGGGTGCTTTAAGTACGCTCGTGATTCAAAATGCATAAAAAGTACTAAGACCACGCTTGAAGCAAATTTGCCTATCGGAAAACAATATTTCAAAAGTTTATATGTATAGGATAGAAAACGAGAGCCGTGATAAATGGGAAATAGTCACGAGCGTAAGCGAGTGTCTATTTCCCAAATACCACGGCACGAGATTTTCTGTTTGACTACTATCTGAAATGCTGTTCTCTGATTGGCCAATTCGTTTCAAGCGTGGTCTTACTGGAGAAATATAACAAGGTTCACAAATTTTCCTCATAAGAGTTCCCTTCTTTGACATGTTGGAGCCGCCGTCATAGCGCAGTTGGTAGCGCTTCGGACTGTCAATTTAGAGGTCCCGGGTTCGATCCGCGACGGCGGCCCTCATTCTTTCCGACTATTTGTTTCTCACCAATGGGTTGATAATCGTAGACCTATGTGAGATAGCAGCCGGAGGCTAGAAAAGGATGTAGTGGTTGTACTGGTAAGAGAAATACCAGGAAACCATTGTAAGGTGCTCCAGCCACTGCGATATAACTGATAAAATGTTGAAAGCGGCGTAAAACCTCAATCAATCAATTCTTTGACATTTGTCAATGTAAGTGTCAATATGGTAGTTTGTTTGTTTGAATGTTTTGCGTTATCAACAATCTGTCAGTTACACAGTAAGTAACATCATTTGACAATCATTCCAATCAAAATTATTCTAAATCGCTCACCCAACGTTCAATACATTCAAAATACTCACTCAAAATCGATCAAAACGCTCCTAAATCATTGGAAAACTCTTCGAAATTGTTCAATGGGATTTATTTTTAATTCTAACCGATCAAATTATTATTCGATTTTACTGCCTTGTGTGGAATATAAAGTCTCTGGTCGATCCATGAAGACACATTAACAAACAAATACGTTTATTTTATTAAAAGGAGGAAACAAATATTGCTGATTTTGTTCATTTTTAACAAAATTGGCGATATTGCATTATCTCCCTTTAATTTCACTCAAAACTCGCTCCACACATTCATTCAATTTTATTCTAGGAAGAGCGAAGTAAACGTACGCACGGCGGGTTGTAAAAGAATCAACATAATTGTCCGTTTGATTTCTATATGGACCAACCTTTTCATCAATAGCATAAAATCGAGTTTGAATGAAGAATTTGCATGTGGTAAAATCTTAATTTCAGTTTAATACCATTCCAAATAATATTTTTTGAAAATAAAATGACTTCAAAATTATGATTTTCCTATCTAGTTAATGTTATTATTTTCGTACTTTCCACCCTTAAACACGAGGGGTGAAGAAGGCTGTTTAGTGGTAACAAGATGTATATATATATAGTAAAAACACGTGGTTTCATACATTTGACAGATGAAATGTCCATTATTCCTTATTTGGACATTCTTATTAGTATAACGACGGTCATGTCATCCTTAACTTCAATATCACGTGATTTGTACCGTTACTACTCGCCTGCTGATCGAGTTTCCCTCGTGAAATTCACAACGACTTCGTTAAATAATGCTTTTTGATTGGTCTAAATATATGGGGTTCGTCTCAGAATAGAAAAGAACAATTATCATTTATCTTGCCAAACGATTTTTTAACGAAGAGTGAATACAATCAGAATTGATATCCCAAGGAATTAAAAATCTTCGACAAAATTAATTTTATGAAAATACTCGATTTCATACCAAAACGACTCACTTAAAATCATACACTTTTGACTCGGCCCCTATGCAAATCAGAACTATTTTGGGTTGGACAAGTCACTGTTCCGTTTAATACAGACACAAGAAGGTATGAAAGGCTGGAAGTTAACACGTAGACGGAATGACAAAATCATTATTTTACATTCAAAATTCTCAAAAAACATAATTCGTCATGGTATTAGATGGAAAATATGAAATGGCAAGAAAAAGATCCATTTCATTAATTCGTTTTTGAGATTTTCGGCGAAATGTTGGTCCATATAGAAGTCAAACGGACTATACACAAGTTTTAAAAAAAACAAACACTTTTTGTCTTTCTGTTAAAAGTCTCAATTATGTAAAATAGTTTTAAAAAGTATTACTATTAGTTGTATATAATATCAGTGTTTCCCAGTTCTCGTTCTATCATCTCGTCGAATTTCAATACTAGATCAACTGGAATGTCCTGTTTCCAACTAGAAACCTCGCCTGTGTAAAGAATAAGAAAGTCATAGTAAATCAGTCCATGCAGATGTCTTTATTTTTTTTTTAACCATAAAATAATTAAGCCATCAAATTATATCTTAAGGTTTCCAAGATAGTATTACATGGTTATCGAAGTCTATTTATATAAGCTCCTTTTAATGAAATCTTAGATAGGTAAGAACACAGGGAAAGAATTTGAGAATGTTCTCTTAATAAAATCTCGGTAACGTTATTTTGTCGACGAGTTTAATCAGAGTTCTTCAAAACTTGCAGAAGCTGAATTCAGGACCATAAGAAAGTTATATATTAAAATATTTTAGAATCGGCTGGAAAACAAGGAAAAAGAGACCTCGGGGATTTTCACTAAAAGAAGTTAAATAATAGAGATATAATCTACAAATATAATGTTCATTTTCTTGAAAATTTTAGTGACGATCTTTTGTCAAAATGCAGTCTTTAACTGATTGTGATAGTGGGTCCATAAGAAAACACACGGAATAGGACCTGATATAAATTTATGCTGAATAAATTGCGTCGTTTTCTATATTGTGTTTAGCATAAATGATATCAAATGCGGGTTACCTACCTTTGTTGATTAACCCTCCGAATGTTCTGTCAGTATTGAATTCTTCCTCATAATTGGCAAAGTTGACCGATTTATTAGATTTCATGCTCTTTATTGTGGTATGTTGATCAACCTTGTCTACTTCTTCATCGGTCAAAGATACTTCAAGAAACTCGGCGATTTTTCTCACAGTTTCAGTGCGATCCTAGTGAAGACAAAGTTCAAGTAAGGTTTATGAAAAGTTCATAAAAATCTAATCATTGCCAAATTATTGCACGATAAATAGAATAATTGTCGATTCCAATTGGCGAAATAAGCGATATTTTTTTACTTCCCTTTAACACAATCTACGTTTTTTAGTTACTTTTATCCCGGTCAAATCAGCTTAAAATTCTATGCGAGCCAATTAAACCATGCAAACATTTCATCGATTGATCGAAACGCTGATCATTTTAGAAGATTGTGAGGCTTTTTAGAACATTATCGAAGCGTTTGAAAATTGGGTGATAGAGTGTTTTGAAAGAATCAATGGTGCGCCGAGCGAGTGATTTTGAATGGTTGTGATCGAGATGAGTGTCAATTATACGATATTACTAACTTTACATACCCGTATTGTTTGTTCAAACTGCAGAAACAAGACGTTGGGATCATTTCTGTGTTCCCAGTATTCTTTCACGTGAGGTCCCCACGGACAGGCGTACACTGTTCAAAAGACGAACAAAGTTTGACTCTTTCTAAGTAACTATAGATTATGAAAGCTGTTAAAAAATGTTTGGTTCATGCAAACCTAACTATTAAACCATGCCACCTTGTTATCTGGAAAACAAGCCGGAAGACTTTCAGAGCTCTGTAGAATGATGACATGAATCTCATTAATTTTCATCTACTGAAATTCAACCGAGTTTATCCAATACAGTTAATTACATCGTGAAATTGACATTTAATTCAATCAAAACCATTCTAAATCGCTCACTCAGCGCTCCATTTCTTCATTCCAGACACTCACTCAAACCATTCAAAAACGCTCCGAACCGACTGAAATACACACAACGACAACTTCGATAAAAATTATAATAGCTGGGAAAAAAAATCGGGTTTGACTTTTTTAATTGAAATTGTAAGCGTCTAATAGTTTCTTTAAGAAATAGGGAGCTATCTATAGAACTTGTATGCATATTTTATTAAAGGGAGGTAATCAATATTGCCAATTTTGTTCATCGTGAACAAAATTTGCAATACTGGATTACCTCCCATTAAATTCACTCAAAAGTCGCTCCACACATTCATTCAATTTCATTCCTAAATCATTCCATAATCATTCACCTTGTCAATTTACGATGTTGTTTACTGTATCGCTCACTGTAACAACAGCGTCCTATGACTTTCAACAAGCTGTATTACATTGTATCCAACATGTAGCTATCAAACTTTTTTTCTTTAAAAATCCTTACCTACAGGGCAACCAAACGTGATAAAGCTTACAGATTCAATGACATGATTTTTGGTTGTTTGATTAGAACAAAATTGATGAGGGGTAACACATGATTGAATGGAATGCTGCGAAACAATTATCTTAAGAGATGTTAAACATAAACATAAATCATTTAAACTCGAACTACTAAAAAAATATCATTTCATAAAGACTTCCATTTAAATGATTGCTTTATTTTTGATATCTAAGATTAACACGCCTTCCAAAATAAAAGCACATTATTAAATACGACATAAAAAATATTTAAGTGACATTCGATTGTGCTTGTATATGTTTCTCCAGTCGTTCAAATGAGGTTTTCAACCGCTTTCAACAATCTTGAAATTATTATGCGGAGGCTGGAGCAACTAACAATTGATTCCTGATATTTCTCTCACCAGTACTACCACAACATCCTTACCTAGATTCCAGCTGCTATCTCACAAAGTTCTAAGATTATCAACGCATTGGTGAGAGACAAATCGTCACAAAGGATGAGTACCTCCGTCTGGGATCGAACTCGGGACCTCTTTATTGACAGTCCGACGCGCTACCAAACTGCACTACAGTCGTTCAGATGTAATGTTTCGCCGACAAATACGTACCGTCTTTGTTTGTTAAAAATCGTTCTAGATACTCCCTCATACTAGTTGCGGGCTCTAGCTTAAGATATTTTAGAAATCTATACAACGATGGCACTGCAGCTTTGGGGTTTCTTGTGATGTAAATTTTCTGAAGTCGGACAAGCAAAAAAGATAAGTAAGTGTACTATTTATCGTTACTACAGTCGTGAATTGACTCTCATTTCAATCAAGAGCTTTCTAAATCGCTCATTAAACGCTCAATTCAGTCATTCCAAATACCAATTGAAACCACTCAAAAACGCTCCGAAACCACTTAAAAGATGCGATCAACAGCAATATACATTTAATATAAAAATGCAAGAAAAGAAATCGAGACTGCACTGACATATTTGAAACTTTAAGCATCTGACTGGTTCTTGAAAAAACTAGGAATCTATTTATAAAAGTTGAATACATGCTTTATCAAACGAGGTTATATATTTCGCTAACTCTTCGTTTGGTTGTTCGGTTGGTTGGTTGTGCGGGGTTTACCCCCACTTTACAACAAATGTCATATTGAGACGATACCATGGTATAAAGCCCAACCTAAAAGACTTGAGAAGCTGTGGATTGAACAAATCAAAGTACTGAAAGTACTGAAAGCCAGCAAAACATAGATATTTTTGTAACCTTCCTTTTAAAAATTTATTATTATACAAAGTCAGGGTTGAAATAAAGCGAGGAGTTAAAAACATACTTTTGAAAGAGTGCTTATTTGAATATAATTCATACAAGTGACCGTACAATGTAGTGTGCATAGTGAAAATTCAGGTCAACTCATTCCTTTGCGCACTTGTGACATCCTCGGAAATCCACATTGTAATACACTGTACAACCGTGAATGTGAACAATTTCTCAACAATTTCTCAAAAATCCCGAATCTTCTTTCCTTTTTTCTGTTTAAATGTTTTCATTTTCTAATTGAGTCCTCTTTCTGACATAAAAAATTATTCTGGTCATTGTTCATCACGGATGAGCCAAATTTTCATTCCCTACGTTTCTTTTTTCAGATGAACTTTGCTCTTTCAAAGGTTTTATGATTTTGAAACAATTCTTTCCTGCACACTTTGTAAATGATTGTTTCCTTATAACAAAAAGTTTTAATTTTGCTCCCAAAGGCTATCATTCTGGGTAGTTCTTTAAGAATATACGACTTCCAAGCGATAAAACTTCTAGCTTAAACTTTAAGCTTTTGGTACGAGCTTTGGTTGCAAAAACACCTATTATTAATTTCATTAAACAAATTATGGACACTGATATGAGAAACCGTGGAGTTCCTATTTGTAATCGGTCCTTAGATGTATCTTGCGCGTCGGGCCTAGGAAATACGGCTTACTAAACTTTTAGTTACGATGTTATGGCATCCGGCGATATTATGGAAACTGATTAATGCAGCTCTATTGTTATCACACTGTCGATCCAAGGGTGAAGAACGTACAAGGAAGTGTGCAAATAAACTTATTTAAAATTACGCAGAATTATCCGAATAACAGAAAACAAGAAAACATCGTCATTTCAAATGCCTCGTCAGACATGTTGTTGCAGACACTTTATATGACGCCATTCCGGATAACATGCTCGTAGATCTATTTAAAGACTTTTAGAAAGGGATATTTCGAATTTTTTTCGGTCAGAGCTGTATAATTTACGTTTGATAATACGAATTATTCCCTGATTTGAATATTGTTTGTTATAATAGGCCAATCAAAGGTTCCTCGCCATATGCCTCCGACTAAGAAAAGTAATGTCAGAAGCGGTAAAGACGTGTCGCTAACTCGACTAAATTGCGCAATCAAAGATTGGTAGTTTTAGCGACAGTCTATTACCCCGCGCGTTACACATGACTTGATTTGGTCAGCTGTTCGCCTTCTTTATCTTTTTTTTGCACTTACTTTAAATCCATTATTAGGTAATTTTGTGAAACGTACAGGACGTTTTCCTTGAATAGGTATGCAACTTTACGGGAGAACTACTTCTTATAGCGAAAGCATTCATTGATTTAGTGGTTAAGCTGCCAAGGGCAGTTTGCACTCATTTGAACCTTAAGACTTCCTCAAAATTGTGTTTGTAAACTTAAGCAAGAAAAGCTGACGCTTTGCTAGCTAAAAACAGCCCTTATCCGACTGTTTATGTTTTCTGTGATCTTGAGGAGTTTTCCGAAGGCTCAAAATCCGATGACATTGCAGTTATAGTAACAAAAACCTAACTCCATCCGGAGCCTAAGCTAATTTTAAATGCTCATCTAAGGGGATTGAGTGATCACAGACAAGAATTACGGTATTCTAATGTTTACATCGTTTACAAAGATGTCCTTTTAAAATCTATACAGTGTATGTTTCGCCCAAATTAGTTTCTTTCCTCGTCTTAAAATAGTTAAACGTCCGACGAATGGAGGTTTTTTTTTCAGGTTATATTTCCTCGAATTTCGGAAGCGTAATGCAAGATGTCAACAAGAAATCATTGAAAACAAAATTTTCATGGTATTAATACGCGATATTTGCAAGGGCCGAGAACGATAGAAATGACAAAATATATTATTTTATAAATGAAAAAGAGCTGAAGGGAACATGATAAATAGAATAATGTCTGTGTCTGATATGAAAAATATTTCCCTCGAATACGTTAATTGGCTGTCTAAAAAAAGCGTCATGCGGACTCGTTTTAATGCCCATAACGCATTCTTATGAATTATTTTTCATATCAGATATAACCAGTTGATTTTTTCTCTACTATGCACTATTTTGACACTTTTACGAGATGATTATCTGACACTATGGATCCTACTAAAACTTCAACTCTATTTTTTTTTAGTGTTTACAAGTGCATTCCATACAAAAGACCAACCTTTCCTTTTCCTCTTAGAAGTTCTATGGGCAGATGACGATAGTGCAAGTGAGATTTGATAAATCGAGGTTCACCTTCGGTTAACTGATCCACGTAGTCCGGGCCCCTGACAAAAAATAAAGTCAAAATACGTGACTGTAAGAAAAGTGAGAAAATCACCGAATATCGTCAGAATGCGAAGACTGACCGGAGAGTAAACGTACCCCTTGACGGACTACGTGTACATATATTTTATGAGCACTTGATGAAAAATTATTTTTATTATAAACTTTGATATTGTTTCCATGTATTTGAAGGGAGGAAAGTATGAAATATCTTTTGATATTGCACTTAGATTATTTTCACGTCCACAAATGGACTGGACTACTTTCTGGTTGCTACCTAGCCATAAGTCAAAATAAAATAACATTATCAACGTTTTCTTTTTGCGTTCAATATTCGAAATATTGGAAATAGAAATAGTTTTTAAAGAAATGTGTTTCAAGTTCTTTGACAGCCTAAAGGGGAATAGCCCCCTCTCCGTCTTTCCTCAACCCCCCCCCCCCCCTCAAATTTCTTCCAAATCACTGTTTTTGTTTCTTCTTTATCTATGTTATTTATTACTCTTTCAAAAACAATTCATGCCCATCCCTTTGTGTCTATCATATTTCTATTATCTATCTAACTTCCTCCCTTTCTTTCTCTTTTATCTCGTCTTTCACTCCTCGCAAGCTCGGGCACTCTGCTAAAAGAACTCGTCCGACACAATATATTCCCATCTAAATTCAATAACCTTATTATTGTATACTTTGATATTGTTGGACGATGTTCAAATATAACGTTTTAATAGTGAATAAAATTTCCTTGCCTAATAATATGATTGGACCGATTTCCGGAATTCTATGCTTTTGTCGCATATCCATATATACATGTAGAGACAACTGAAAACTAGCCTCTAATTATTCACCGATAAGTATAGAAATATGAAATTATTACGTCAGTACTAATTCAGTGGATATCGGTAAGGAATCGTTAAAAAGGGTGTGATTTACAATTACAAAAATAAGTGTAAATAATGTTAGTGCTACAAAGGTCATATATATTAAGTAAGCACTTATATTTTGTACAAGTAGCAATTGAACTTCAAATCATAAACTTAATATTAACAAAATGCGCATTCAAGACGTTTATTTTTTTCGTGTACATGTGCAAGGTATCTCAATAACTTTCTCTCAAAATGTCCATGTCCTATCAACACTGTCTAAAGTGTGCTAAAACTGTTGCAGACTGTTAAAGATGGAACTCCGCTTTGAAATTTAGTGCGCGTGCAAAGATAAGTACCAATTCGTAAAACGTTTTGCGAAGGGTTCATCTTGTCCATAGAACTAAATCTAACCGTCGTCGCCCGGTTGTATGTTTTTTCTTGATTTGATCCTTACTTGAAGATATCGGTATCCTTTGCTTCGTATTCTAGATGTGGAAATCGGTAGTCTAAGGGTACGGTCGTTCCTTTAACAAAGTCCAGAGTTTTGATGAGATATGTTGTTTGTTGTGTTAACGTCGTACCTTGAAGAGATGTATTTCAGGAAAAAAATATAAATTCGTATGGTTTAAAGATCACAAGTTGATAACCAATAGACCTAGAAATTTTCGAATTTACTATACAGGTTCATGTCTATAAAGATGTCAGAGATACAAGTGACCCGTCACGCAAAAAGAGACCATCTGGGAACTTTGTAAAATGTATATTTGAAAAAGAGATTGGGTCCTACATTGGTCAACCAGAGGCCGCATTTCAAAATTCTTACACTGGAAGGTAGATTGAACATTCTAGAGTCAGAAAATAAGCATATTGCGAAAAGTTTTGACCCTAGTCAGTCTGTGCAAACCGCGTAGTCTGACAAGAGTCGATATCTAACGCACTACCCAGATGGTCCCTTTTCGCGTGACGGGTCACATATGATTTGTTATGGAATGATCTTTATGTGGAAGCTGATCTTAACCGATTCCAGGATATAAAAGGTCTTAGGTGAACTTAAGCTTAAGTGAGGTTCTGTTTAATTGATTATTGTTGGTTAATTCTGAGCTTGAATGGGTGAAATGTTCTGAAACTTCATCTCAAATAAGGTATGAATGCATTAGAATATGGGTGAACACATCGCGACACAATCCCACAATATGACGTTCCCGAATAAAAACTTAAGAAAACCACTGTGCAAAAAGGGATTACATTTACGAAACTTTTTGATTGCCCAGAATAATTTCTTCCCTATAGTTACTAAGAGCCTGGAGTTTTAAAACATTAGGTCAAAGAGGACCTGTATCGCTTCACTGGCTCTCAAATGTCTATGAACGAGAAACTCAATCAGAAATTGCAGTCTACAAGGAAAATTTACAAGATGTTAACACATGGACCGAATAGCTGATTCCTGCCAAGTTTTGTTGAAATTCTTACAATGTTTTTGGAGGAGATGTTTTTAAAGGTGAAAATAAGCCCCGATCTGTCACCCCCGTTTTTGTGGATCATTAAATAAATATTGAAGAAAACGAGAAGAGTGTCGCCAACGGAGCACCCATTCAACGTTTCATTGTAATCGACCCAATGCTTTGGGAGGAGAAGATGTTTTTTACAGATTTAATAATGAACGTAAGCCCCGCCATGCAATACCTATATTTATGGGCTCAATTAACTTTGCCGGAACATTTTAAGAAGAGGGTCTCCTGAGCAAAATTAATGACACATTTAATAGAAATCCGACCCATGGTTTGGGAGGAGAAGAATCTAAAGTATTCTACTGTCAAATTAAGCTCCACCCTGTCACGCCCATATTTTGGGGTGGAGATGGGGTCAATCAAAATTTCTTGAACAAATTTGGAAGAGGGTCACCCAAGTTTAATTACAATCAAGCTGATGGTTTTGGAGGAGGAGATTCTTAGAGTGTTTGTAGTCAAAATAAGACCCCGCCCTGTCACACCCATATTTGAGGGTCGATCAAAATTTCTTAAACGACTTTGGAAGAAGGTCACCCACGGAACAATCATGCCAAGTTTCATAGAAACCATATCAACGGCTTTGGAGTGGACGATTTCTTAAAAAAAAATGGTAGTCAAAATAAGCCCCGCCCTGTCACTCCCATATTTGGGGACAAATCTAAACCTCTTGAACAACTTGCGATGATTGTCACCCAATGAACATTTATGCCAAGTTTCGTTAAAATCCACACATACATTTAGGAGAAGAAGATGATTAAAGGAAACTTTATGCACGCACGGACAACAGATACATCGCTACGACAAAAGTTCGCAGGCCTTCGGCCATCGATGCTAAAAACCAAACAACTTTTTATAATTATCTGCATATTCTTTGCAATCTGGCCAGTCCTAATTTCGTCACCTGATCACGTGGTAAGAATGTCTTACCCGATCTTGGGAAGCTACAGACCCAGATATCAGTGTCCCGACATTTGAGGTTTTTAACCTTAACGAAGTCAGTACCCTCCAGGTGGTAGGTACCGTCATATTCCATCAAGCCAGCCTGCATGTTATCCTTTTTGGTCGATATGGTTTGTTCTTCAGTGGCCATTCCGCCTGACCTGCGTTCAGGATGACAAAATTGAGCAAACTGTTTGCAAATATGTCACGCTTTGCACGCGGCCTTGCGTGCAAAGTGGGGTATAATTTGCAATAAGATTGAATAGTTTCGTCAGCCTGATCAGAGTACAGCTACGAATAGTGTTCCATAAAACAAGGTGAATGGAGTCTGAATGTTTTCGGAAGTAACTTGAATGAGTGATGTGGGCAAGTTTTGGGTGAAATAAAAGAAATATAATACAATGTCGATAAGTTTGGTAGATGAAAGAAATGAGCAATAGTTTATTAAGTTCTTTATTGAAAATAAATGATTATTTGTTTTAAGTTTTCACGTCGCTTTCAGTTATGTCGCAACGGCTAGAGCAACCAACAATAGTTTCATGGGACTTTTCACACTAGTACTGCCATAGCATATTAACCTTACCTCGATCTGCTGTTCCACATAGATCTATGATTATCAACACATTAGTGTTAGACAAATAATCGGAAAGAATGAGTGCTGCCGTCGAGAATCGAACCCGGGACCTTTGGAATGATAGTCCGACTCGTTACCGATGCGCTATGAGGCAGGCATTTTAGCAAGAAATTTGTTTTTTTTTTAAACCGTATGTGTGCCAAGTTCTTCTTGAAAAACAAAGTATTGCAATAACTAGTTTAGGTTAAGGTTTATTAAGTTGACTGAAGTAATCCCTATAAACCTTCCTAGAATAAGCCAAACGTATCCCTGCTACAAAAAAAAAGAGAGAAAAAAAAAAACGTGCAAAGTCAGTAAAATTTAGCAAAGCGAAATTAAATACATTGTACAGTTAGAAACATCGTGAAATAGCCTAGGTGAATGATTTTAAATGGTTGTAATGATCGAGTTTTGAATGATTTTTCAATAGAGGTAAAAATCATTAACGATGACATCGTCCAATAGGACGAAATTAGCGATAAATCTTCACATCCATTTAATAAAGTCTACAGTTAAAAACATCGTGAAATTGACAAGGTGAATGATTTTGGAATGATTTAGGAATGGAATTGAATGAGTGTGTGGAGCGACTTTTGAGTGATTTAATGGGAGGTAATTCAGTATTGCAAATTTTGTTCAGGATGAACAAAATTAGCAATATTGATTACCTCCCTTTAATAAGATATGCATAAAAGTTCATTAGATAGCTCCCTATTTCTTCAAGAACCTATCAGACGCTTACTATTTCAATTAAATAAGTGAAATCCCGATTTTTTTTCCTAGTTCTTATTATTTTGAACGAACTTGCTGTTATATGTTTTTCAGTGAGTTTGGAGTGTTTTTGAATGGTTTGAATGAGTATTTGGAATGAATGAATGGAGCGCTGCGTGAGCGTTTTAGAATGGTTTTGATTGAGTTTGATGTCAATTTCACGATGTAATTAACTGTACGTACATTCTTATTTTCGTCTTCACGGACGAATTAGATGCTTAAAAACAAACACCGGCAAGTAAAACCATTCAATCGTTTTATCAATCTGATTGAAATGCCTATAAAATTGAATGGTTTGGAAGCGTCATATTAAGGGCGTCATTTGCCATGTACTGAGGCAATCGCACTTTATAATCAAATAAACGCAGTATAAAATACACTCGTCCCTAAAATGACATGTTCATTGATTGCTCTGAGAAACACCAGGAATCCATCGTTAGGTGCTCCAGTCGTCGCGATATAACTGAGAGATTGTTGAAAGCGACGTAAAACCCCAATTCAAATCAAATCATTGATTGCTCATGTAGAAATATGTAACATCGAAAAATTAACACGGTGAATGTTTTTGGAATGATTTCCGTAAGAAATTGAATGAGTAGAAGGGGCGAATTTTCAGTGATATCTTTAGTAGGTAATAAATTGTCAATAAGTTTGTCAATTGACAAAATAAGCGTCACTCTATTACAGCTCTATAATATAAATTACCGGTGTTTCTTCGCTGATCAATCAAACGCTTCAAATTAAACGCCTTCAACTTAAGTTGTGAACTAAATTTTGAATAAAATTTCGATCGATTTGAAACCGTTTTGAATGATTTTGGAGCGTTTTGAGTGGTTTGAGTGACTGTTTTTAATGAATGAATGGCGCGATGAGCGAGAGGGTATCAATTTTACGATGTTATAAACTATAACGCATCTATCACTGCGTTTGCATCGCAGTAACAGTTGACAGCATCGTGAAATTGACAAGAGAAAGATTTTCGAAAAGATCTTTGGATGAAATTTAATGAGTGAGTTTTGATTGAAATTAAAGAGAGGTAATCAAATATTGTTTATTTTGTTCAGAATAAACAAAATAAGTGATATCTATTACCTTCCTTAAATAAAATACGCATGCTTTAAAGTTTTCATCTTTTTAAGAATCTATCAGCCGCAATTATGTCAGTGAAGTCGTGATTTTATCCCAGCTATCTTTATTTTGAATGTTGTTGGTCTTTCCTTTTACAGGGATGTTGGAACGTTTTTGAATGGATTGGATAAGTAATTTAAATGAATGAATGAATGAATGAATGAATGAATGGCATATTGTACGTGGTTTATATTTAACAACCACAGAAAAAGGAACATTATACCCACTTACAAATATTAGTTTTTTTATTAAGGAGCATGCATGCAATGGGATTTAATCTGAATTAATATCCAGACAATATTCTGTTCTTTTTGTCACATTTGTGACCCGTCACGTAAAAAAGGGATTATCTTTGTAGTGTGTAAAGTGTTGACCCTAGTCAGACTTTGCCTCCTGCACAGACTTATAAGTGACAAAACTTTTCGCTTTTTATTAATTTTCTGAATGTAGAATGTTCAAACTACCTTCCTGTAAACATTCTTTCTAAAAGCGAACGCAAAAAAGGTTGAAAGCAGCGTTAAACTCCAATCAATCATCAATTTAAAAGCGACCTCTGGTTGGCCTGTACGAGAACCAATATCTTTTTCAAGTATTTAATTTACAGAATTCCCAGATCTTGCCCTTTTTCTTGACTAGAGGAAAATAATAGAATTGGTAAATTGGTCAACATGTAACTTCTTAAGAAAAATGTAAAACAAATACCTGAATTTGAAATAGTTTATAATATCCAAAAGGAATGAAGTAAAGGTATTATGAAGCATATTAGATAATGCAAATGCATAAATGCACCTGATGTAAAGTCATAAGTTTGAGATAATTTGGTGTCAAGAATGATTGCGTGTTTAATGTAAACAATTATGTTCCTTTTATTTCTTTTACCCTTTTCATGAAACATCAAAGGAAAATGCAATAGAATCGAATTTGCCGAACGCGATGAATGTGCTTCTTATGAGACGATATTTATTTTGAAACTAATTTCTTGTTTAAGAAAGAAAAATCAGATGATATAGACTAAGATCAGACAGGACATATTATGTGCAGTCTGGTCTTTGTCTATTATCAATGAAAAAGCAATAATATTGTGAGTGCAGTTTGACAGAGGTTAAGGTAGTGGACCCGTAATATTTCCGCAACGTTTCCGAAGTAATGAACTTTTACAGTGTTAACCGAGGTTTCCTAATGATTTTCAATCTGGAGGGTGTTCTAAAGAAGTTTGGACGCTGTATACCAGACGCATGTTTAGTCGAAGCAAAATCTTAGTATAGTTAGGAACTTCATGAATTGACTCTCGTTCAGATAAAAACCGTTCTAAATCGCTCACTCAACGCTCCATTAATTAATTAATTAATTAATTAATTAATTAATTAATTAATTAATTAATTCATTCATTCATTCATTCATTCATTCATTGAAAACACTCGGTCAATCCATTCAAAAACGCTCGGAAATCACCAAATTGATAAGATGCCGCATTCCGAAAGTAAACTAGGCTTAAGATTTTTGAAAATCATTTTCAGACTACATGTATATACTTTGTGGGCACTTTTCGGCATGGATGGCAAAAGTGCTTAAGTTCAATAGGGACATCTGCTCTTCAGAATCTGGCTGTTGCTCATCTGAAACTTAATTATTTAGATCAATCTATGAGACAGAAGGTCATTACGAGCAAAATCCACTGTGGAGCAAAATCCACCGAATATTGCACCTAGGCTAGGATTGTCGGATATTTGCAAGCTGTGCCTTACACATTTGACAGCCTTTAATGTCAAGACTCATCATGTGTTTCTTAAAATCATATACAATGTTGATATATTTGTCCATCAATCTGTCATTATTATCACCTTGTAAAGGAGCCAAATGAACATTATTTTTTTTTTATTTTTCAGCATATCTTTAAAAAAATACGATTGTATTATTTATCTATTATGGCACAGATATAACGTTTACGAAACCAAATATAGTGTTTGTAATGTCTAGTCGACATCCCCATGGGGACACAAGGGTATTTGTAAAATACGTTACTATTCAATGCTTCACAAAAGGAATATAATTGAGGGTCAATTATCAGACAACATTTGCTTTATTTCTTATTTGCAAGCAAAACCGAAAATGTATGCTGTAGCTATAATTAAAGAAAAAGTATACGCCAGACGGACAGACGTACGCACGCACAACGGACAATTGGCCATGGCAATGGCCCGCTAGACTTCGTCCTGTGCAGCTAAAAATGACATTTTGATGAATGTATTTCGACTTTCTGATGCAGAATTTGAAAGAAATCTTAGTTTTGAGGTGCTTTTCAGGTATGGTATGTAAAAAGAGGTACAGTTAGTTAAATCGTGAAATTGACATTTAACTCAATCAGAACCATTCTAAATCGCTCACTCAGCGCTCCATTCATTTATTCATTCCAAACACTCACTCAAACCATCCAAAAACGCTCCAAACTCACTGAAAAACATATAACAACAACTTCGTTCAAAATAATAATAGCTAGGAAACAAATCGGGATTTCACTTATTTAATTGAAATCTTAAGCGTCTAATAGCTTCTTGAAGAAATAGGGAGCTATCTTATGAACTTGTATGCATATTTTATTAAAGGAAGGTAATCAATATTGCTAATTTTGTTCATCCTGAACAAAATTTGCAATACTGGATTACCTCCCATTAAATTCACTCAAAAGTCGCTCCACACACTCATTCAATTACATTCCTAAATCATTCCAAAATCAATTTCACAATGTTGTTAACTGTACACGATCATTTATCTGGCAATTTAAATCGAGACTTGCTCGTTATCACAACATCACCAACATGCCATGGTCATTCTCAACTTTTCAGCTGCTTCGTGGTCTCTGTCAATGAATCTACTGAAAATGTGAGTCCGTAATTCCCTCTAAATAAAAACATAATATGAAAAAGGCAAAGCCTCAAAACGATCGCAGTCTTCAATTGTTGTCTTTTAACAATATAATATGAAAGGCTTACCACTCTTTTAAATGAATGGATTAAATTTTTTTTAATTATGTACTTTATTTATTTGCAGAAGGAATTTCATCTTCAGGCTTAACTTTATTTCCAATCTCAATGTTTTGAAACTATACCAGTAACTCATTCATTTCTTATCTTCTCTTGTGAACATTAGGGATTTGGTTTGCAAAACATGAGGTACAGAAATGGCCTTAATAACTCATCTGTATTTCATTGGTCCAGTTGATGTCATCCAAGTACAACTTGGGGCAAAGTTTCATTAAAATTAGTCAAATGGTTTAAAGGGAGATTATGAGTGTTTTAAGACTTCTTACTTAAAAAGGCCCCCACCCTGCCACCCCAGAATGTTTTGATTTATCAAGTTTTTGCAAAAAAATCTGAGAAGGATCATCCAAAGGATATTCTGGTAAAATTTCCTTCAAATTAACCAAAAGGTTGAGGTGGCAATGTCTGTCAAATATTTTATAGTGAAACAAGAAGTGTTTGTGAAAAACAAATACCCCCATAACCACTTTTTTTTTCAAAATGTCACCTTTGATAGATGACATTGACCGTACAACATGACCTTGACCTTGGTAGCTAGAGATGCACATTATTGAGATGTAACATCATGTCATTTATGAGGTTTGTACCTTAATGAGGCTTGAAGATATTTGTAGTTAGGCTTGAAAAAATGGCAATCTTGAGTTTTTAGGTCAAGTCTTTAACAATAATTTGACCTTGACAGATGACCTTGCCATCGTCACATGGCCTTGATTTGGTCTCAGCAAATGTGTTTCATCTAGATATATCCTCATGCCAAAAATTAGACTTGTAGCTTAAATAGGCTTGAAGATATTGGCAATACTAAAGTTTTTGGTTAAATTCTGAAGACAGACTGACAGATTGACAGACAGACAATGGTAAAAAAAAATTGCCACAAGAAAATTGATCTTTTGATATGGAGCATAATAAAAATACCACAACCATATTTATGGGCCAATCAAAATTTTACAAGCAATTTCTTTCAAGGGTCATCATAATATTTTTAACAATTTATCACTTATATCAGGGCCGCTAGAGCATTTTTTAAAAAAAAAATGTCACTCAAGATATGTTCTGGCCAAATTCATTGAAACTGGCCCAGTGGTTAAGGAGGTAATTTTGCTCAAAGATTTCATAGTGAAGCAAGATGTGTTTGCACTTGAATAGCTTTGAAGTAATTGGAAACATTTAGAGTTTTATTAAGTTTTGCAGTCGAACAGACAGAGGGACAACGCTAAAACAATATGCCCGCCCATCTTCTCATGAGGGGCATTAATAGGACGGACATGTCACACCCATATTCAATGGCCAATCAGAATTTTGAGAACACTTTTAAAAGGGTCATCAAAGGTGACGACGGATTCAAGGTGATCCTATCAGATAACTTTGAGCATGTTGTGCTCATCAGAGGTTTTAGATAAATTTACTCAATTGCTTTAAGGTAGAGGACCCATAATAGTTACGCAACATTTCGGAACTAATGATCATTCACAATATTGACCATATATATATTGATATAGTAAAAACCATTAGGAAACCTCAATTAACATTGTTAAAGTTTACAACTCTTGAAACCTTGAGTAACTATTACGGGTCCACAACCTTAAAGCAAATGAATACAAATATCATGATGATGTAACATATCACTGCATTATTTACAATACAATAATTATTATAAACTGATATTTCACATTTTAAGATCATGAACAAAAGAGGCCTTGGTTTGTTTGTTTGTTTTTTTTTTTTTTTTTTTGTTTATGGGGCTTTCAACTATCTTTTTAAAAAAGGCTTTGGAGCTGGAGGCCATGAAAACAAAAAATATAATGAAAGTACTTGTGGGAATTCGTTTTAAGGTACTTCAGTCTCCGCAATGGATCTGTAAAGATTGATGAAAGCAGCATAAAACCCTGTTCAAATTAACCAATAAAATCATCTACAGAAAGTTAAATATCTCAAACGAATCAAACATCCTTTCTGCAGGTAATTGAACCCTGGCCTCTCAACACTAGAATGAGTGTCCAGTAATTATTTTCTTCAAAGCATTGAATCTCAAATTTCTCCATAAAAACAAATGGTGAATTTGACAGTATTTTCAAATTTTGTAGTCACTGGACTAGGGTTTGGAGGTACCTTATTTTGCAAATGAGAGCTCTGTCCCAAATAGATGTCCACATCCACCTAAAATCACTATCATGCAGAATTATTCTAATAATTTTGGGGACATTTCAACCAGTTGGGTATCAGTTCTTCCAACAATCATTCAGCTTGTCAGTGGACAAGTGAATATCAGAGCAAATCTTGGAATAGTACTAAAAAGATGTAACAGATAAAATACTCAACGTTTAAGCAATGTTCTAGCATTTTTTCAGTAAAGCATTGTTTTCTAAATTTCTATCTCCTCACTTTTTTATGGACAAGTTCCTTTTGATCCTGGGCAAGTTATAAATCATCTCTAACTTGTCCAGGGACATGTACAGAAGATCCACATTTCCACAACACTGCTGTGAACAATATGGAATGGGTGAAAATATTAATACTATTAATTATATTAAATTCATATATTTCACAAAATTGATATCTAATTGGTTACAATTTGACCCCTGCTGAGATTTGAACTCAGAATTCCTGGGTACCTTGCACCCAGGCATTTTACCTTAAACTACAAAGGTTACTTGAAACCAAATACAAAATAGCAATGTTTGTGAATTACATAAATCTAATTATCATATGCTCTTTATATATATGAGTGTCACAATGTCTTTAATTGATATTTCTTTGAAGGTAAAAAAGTAAAATAGACTCACGTTTCAAATTATTGACAAAAAACTTGAATAAAAACTAGGCTCTCAAATAATATCTTCATGGTATTGATATGCATGCATAAATGAACCCTTTTTATGATAACCAATTGTCAGGCGCGTGGATAGCCTATTAAGGATGTGGATTCAAAATAATCTAGGGGGTTCAGGGAGCATGCTCTCCCCCCCTGAAAATTTTGAAATAAATGGTGCATGTTGCGTTTTGGGGTCTACAGAGAGCTTTCTTGACCAACCAAAATCCATTTATTTCAGCATAAATATGGAGATGAATAGCTTTCCTTTATTTCAAGTAGTCTACAATTCACAGCAGGTCATACTTGTGGCCTTTGCTAGCCAATTTTGGCTATATACTTTATAAATTATTAAGTGTGGTAAATATCAAATTTGGCGAAAGCGGCTGAATTTCAAAATAATGTGGATTCAGCTGCGCACGCGCATAAAGGCAGCTACGCGCCTAATTGTTGTAAACCCAGATTTGCCCTGGTTTTTAATTCTGCCAACAAAGATAGTGTTTGACAAGTCGGGCATAGGAATTCCGTCCAAAGGAATTCCACACCCCTACCAACAAGAGCCGTCTGAGGACATAGAAACTCCACTTATCCCAGAGCTGGATAGTAAAAGCAGACCAATGTCAACATTGGAAAACCTATAAATTCAACATGAACAGAGTAATGAATTGTCTAGAAGCTGATATGATTGTTACAGAGGCATGTTCAAAGTTTCCAAGCAAACACTTTAGTGGAAACAGAGAAAATACAGATATACATGATAGTTGCATGAAAAACTTTAAGATTTTAGAATGATTGCTTTTATTATGATGCACGTGTAAACGTCTAAATATTTAGACTAAGAGGACATGTGTACACTTTTATAGCTGGGTGGGGCCCTGTCTGTAAAGTGCTATGCCCAAATACACTACCTGCAACCCCAGAGGCTTGAACCCCAAACCACCAGGTTACAAGTCGAAAAACCTATAAATTCAACATGAACAGAGTAATGAATTGTCTAGCAGCATGATGTAATGGTCACAGAGGTATGTTCAATGTTTCCAAGCAAACACTTTAGTGGAAACAGAGAAAATACAGATATACACGATAGTTACATGAAAAACTTAAAGATTGTAGAAAGATGCACATGTAAACGTCTAAATATTTGGATTTAGGGGACATATACATGTGTATACGTTTACAGCTGACCTAGGGCCCTGTCTGTAAAGTGCCATGTTATGTTATGTTATGTTCTTGGTAAATTCCGCCGCTTACTTTTTCGGCGCACCGTCTTATTGGTGTATCATATTTTAACCTACCACCAAGGACAGGGTATATGAATTGTCTCCCCACCATATATACATATGCAAACCAGTGACCTATATATATATTTTTAACCCATACCAGATTTTAACATATCCTAGAGAGAGAGGCAATGGATTCCAACCACTGCTACCCAATTACAGCTGGGTGGACTGAGGTAAATTGTCTATTAAGTCTCTTGCCCAAGGAAACAACTCGCCTTCACCAGGACTTGAACCCACAACTGCTGGGTCACGAGCCAAGTGCTCTACCAATTGAGCTATCGTCGCATGCCCAAATACGAATGTCAGTCATTTCACTATTGAGACGTTTCCTACTAGGGACGTTTCACTATTAGGACATTTCACTCTTGGACGTTTCACTACTGTTTTATAATTGTTAAGACGTTTCACTACCCATTTTTATATAGGGGTAATTTATGCCATAATTTAGTTGGGATATTTAATTTCATATTTAAAAAAAAGTTATTTATGTTATTAATTATCTATTTGATGAAATTTTATTTTTATTATCTAGCTTTAGGGTGTATTTCCCATCACCAATTCTAATGAAAATGATTTAAGCTTATAATGTTCACTTTTAAAGCCTCCCATAAAAAGGAATACGTTGTCTTGTCTGGATTCATTTTAATCATTATGTGAATGGGTTTTGTACTGAAAAAAAATGAATATTTAAAAAAACATTTTACGTATGCAATTTACATTTTAAATATGGCCAATGAAGGGGGTGGGGGTGGAAACCAAATGAAAAAAAGAGAGAATAAATAATTATTTCCCAAGTGAAAAGAAATGAGATTGAAAATTAGGAAAATGTGAATAAATATGTTATTAAAAAGCAGAATTTATCATGAATTTACAGTAATTCAACCTGCAATCATATTTTTTCAACAGTATTTATTCTTTCTCATGGTCCATGAAATATCTTATTGTGATTAAAATTCTGTTGTTTTTGTTGGTGGAAAGAAATTTATTAATAATGAGAAAATAGAATATAGTTTTGAAACATGGCATTTTCATTTGTTTTCATTTTTATGATTTAATCAATAAAAATTTTGAGAATATATACAGGTATATCTGATATTAGATTAGATTGAGTAGTAGAAAATGAAATCCTATGTGAAAGTGAAAACATTCTTATATTAATGCAACCTATTAATTCAAAGACATACTCAAATCATCTACAAAAAGCATTTGTTTCATATTCATTATATCATATTTAGCCAATTAAAGGATTTAATGTTAGATTGATATACTTGTAACAGATGATTGTTAAAGCTAAGGGTTAATATTACAATATACATGTCACCCTTTCATTATTTGCCACACTTATCAGATTATTACCAGTAGCCATTGTTTACTATGTTGCCCATTCTACATAGATATTCGCAAAAAGTATCTGAAAACATTACCGTGGCCAAATATGAATGTCTTTATTAAGATTTTATCTTCGTCGTCTTGTGCGACCATTCTAAATACAGCAAAGTACGTCAGGGATGCACTGAAAGTACGTGAGGATAAATTGCAAAACAACTTGCCAGCTTGATTATGGTTACAATGTTTTATTGTATTGTATTTGCTTTTGAATATGAATACTTTCTTGATGATAGGTATTGTATTTGTACATGTTTATGCTATATGCCACATGTTATTGTTAATTGCCAAAAGCACAGACTGTGCTGATTTGCTGAATAAATGAAATGAAAAATGAAATGTAACACCTTGTCTGATCTCTTAAACAGGTCACAAATCAACCAATGAACTTGCATGTCTCCAAATAAGTTTCAAAAAATGTATTAAAAAGATGAACAATTAAGAAAACTTGTATTACTAAAAAAAAATAAAAATTAGTTCAACTCAGAAGTTCTATCTTTTTTTCTATTTTTTCTCAGTTTCAGATTATAAAAGTCAATTTTGCATTTCAGAATCATTTCTCCTTGTGTGAAAAATCTATTTTAAAATAAGTGTAGGAAAAGATTCATCTACAAAGAATTCCCCACTTTTAACTTTTTTTTCAACGAATGAAAGATTATAGGATGGATGAGAAATAACTTCTTATTGTTGAACATTCATAAAACTCTTTTTTTCAAATCACATAACTTCACAGATGTAATCTGCAACCCTTTACGAGGGTGAATCAAAAATTACGTAGACTAGCGTTGCAGAAATTTTGATTTCACAGACTTTGAAAAGAAAACTACATTGTTATTAAATTGAGACATTTTTCTTTTTGTCGTGTAAATTTGGATAAAATCCAAATAGTTGGTCACCTGTAGCAACCATTCTAAAACATGTAGTCATTTGGTACCGGCGCACGGTAACGACGTCAATATGACGCTGCGGTATTGATAAGTTCCGACTCGAAAGTCAGCACTTTTCAAAATACTCATCTCAACAATAAACACGATTTCTGCATCGCTTGTCCATTGGATAAGTACTATTTTCATATCCATCTGATCCAAAAAGATTAACTTAAATGTGTAATGTGTCTAAACGATTCTGCACTGATGCTGTTCTGTGACAATTACAGATTAAAAGCCGATGAGACGTTTTCCATTATCCGAGTGTCATCCTTCAGAAACACTCTCCATTCTTAAACAAACCTTTTAAACCATTTAAAAAGAAGGTATCTGCTTACATTTGAAGATCTTATAGCATATTTAATCATTTAAACCTCTCGACTAGGTTTTCCATACGTCTAGTAGAACTTTATTATTGTCTGGTTGGCTCTGGCTGCGCCGGTGCCGTCGTTTCGAAGTTCAAAAATCGACACGTGCCCTTAGTTTACTGACTTTTAATTCGAAACAAGCGAATGGATTATGCTCAAATTTTAAATATCCTAACTCATAACGTCAACATGTAATAAGGCGAAGTTTGGAAGTGTTTGGTCCAAATTGAGGGGACAATTACGGGAAGTAACACTAGGAAGTAACGTTAGAAAATGGGTTGCGCCGGTAGCACCTACCCAGGTATATAAAATGTTGGATTTTTTACGTCAGAGTCAAAGCAGACTCTTGTAAATTTGATATTTAGTCAACATTAAATGATTTGAGACGTGTACTCAATTTCATTGATTTCCGTTGGGAAATACCAAAGTTATAGTAAAAGTCCACGTATTTTTGATCCACGCTCGTATTACTGAATTACTATTGCTTTCCCTATGTACATCATAGGTGGCGGTATCAAAGCTTTTGTTATATATAATTCTAAATTAAGACATTTTCTAATTTTTTTCCCTATAAGTTCTTTGACACTGCCACCTATGATGAAAATGAAAAATCAGGGGTTTCATATACAGTGCCTCTCATAAACCCACACTATTGATCTGCCATTGAAAAAGAAACAAAGGTTTGGATTTAAATAACTCTCATCACAAATGCAAATAATTCTATAACATATATCATTTATATCGTAATCATATAGTTGATTTATATAGACAACTAAGAGAGAGGGAATTTAACTGCACTTTTTGCACGTAACAATTTCAATTGTAACAAAGAGTGAAACTATTGTTAGGTCTTGATAAATAAATCCATTTAATCAAAGGCTGATAATATATTGTAATATATGAACAAAATATAGATTAAAATTGTTGGAACGTTTCACTACCAAACAGTAGTGAAACGTCTTGGTAGGAAACGTCCAATAGTGAAACGTCTAAATAGTGAAACGACTGCCACCCCCCACACACTACCTGCATCCCAAGGGGCTTGAACCCCCAGCCACCAGGTTATGAGTCGAGCATGCTAACCACTCGACCAACGAACCAGATGAAAGAAATCTTGTCTATATTCAAGATTTAAAAACATGATTTGATACCGCCACATATGAGTGCATCATGTTTACTTCACCTAAGCAACACATTGAGAAAAAGCTCAATTTCAAATAAAATCATTACTAGATAAAAAAATACATGAATACCCTGACGGACCAGACAGACCCTCTACGGGTCTAGGGGGGGGGGGGGGGGGGGGGTGTCTGTTGGCCGAGTTGTTAATGGGCCGAGTAATCATGAGGCCGAGTTGACAAGTCACTTCACTTGTTGTTTTGCAGCTCAAATAGGTGGGATTTTGAAATAAAACCTGCAGACTTAAGATCATCTTGTCGAGCCAAGGGTTACGAACGTTTTACTTATCTTACTATTCGAGAAGATCTTATCGATTCGATACCCCTTGACTCGTGAAGATGACTTAAGATAGAAAGGTTTAAAATCGAAAGGGATCATATTTCTTTGAGATTTTCAAGTAGTCACTTGCCTTTAACGATGTCAGACGAATAGGTTCTGGACTCCGGCATCGAAAACGTCAACCTAAGGCATCGGTAAGCGGAATCGGGTACGAATGCGAATCTTCGACGTCACCATGTAAATCGAAACAACTGTCGCTTTCATTTCTCGTACGTTTTAAAATCTTTTTGGGTATATTGGAATTTCTCGTCTTACTTGAGCAGTCTAAAAGATATTTTTTTTTGTAATTAGAGAACCTGAGAGCGTTTATGATTCTTTTATTTTTGATAAAATGTTTTCCTGGAATCCAAGATGGCGGCGCCCAGTTCCGAAAAAAGGATCACTTTTTTTTCTTCATAGTAAAAATGATAGGTCGGGTCTAAAACACTCATTGGCAAAATCGTCCTTTAAAAAACAAAACAAAACAAAAAAAAAACCGTACTACCGCGAAACGATCTTTGATCGTGTCTTTTTAAATGAAATACATTAGCTTTAACGAACATTGCACTTTGATATGAAAACCCGAGGGTTACCATGTTTAATTTGATGGACACAATGGAAGAATTGTGCTGTATGTAATCACTCAAATTCCTGGGATGGGCATTTTAAACCAACTTAAACTCGAAATGGATTGAGTGTTAGTTGAAAAAAGAAATTCCTATTGTTTAGAGAGAAAAAAACGACATACTTCCGGTTAATACTGACTGTTAGTATATCTAAGCATGACTCAAAATATAAATAAAATCAATAGCACAATTACCTAATGAAGCATACAATAATCAGAGTCGATACTTTTGGCACAATAGTTTGCAGTAATTATGTTTTCCATCTTGGTTGAACTCTTTATGTTACAACAAAAAGTGAAAATTATATCTACAGTAAGGGGATGACAACTGTTTTACGTGACCGAGAATGACGTCCCTTTCAGTTTACGTTACAAGGTCGTTTACGTCGTCATTTGACGTTGGTTATTAGAACATTTGTTTATATATCATCTTGAAGAACGTTGTGACGCCGGTCGAGGAAAACAAAACATCTAATATAGGATTTAAGGCTTGGTATTCATTTTCGTTTGCTGGGTATATACTTAGCGTCATAAGATAGTTACCACCCAAAATACCCTCGGATCTTTCGAATAGTATTGTCCTATGCAAAATATTATGTACGAAATTCATACTAGGTATAAATATGAACGAACAAATTAACTATTGTGTTGATAAGGTGTTTTCATTATTGACACAGAAGGTCACGTGCAAATAGGTCATTCTTACATTGTTATAGGGATGAGTGTCTTTTTCACTGCGTTTATTGGGGTATAAAGTGCAATTGCCTTAGCACATGGCAAATAACGCCCGTAGGGCGTTTTGATTAAGCCATGTGCTAAGGCAATTGCACTTTATACCCCAATACTGAACGCAGTGAAAAAGACACTCGTCCCTTATAATTGCAATCATCTAGATCGAAGAAACTATTGTAATACTCAGCCAAACATTAAAGCTTCAAGTCTACTTTCTACGCGTATAATTCACACAATCTATTTTTAGATCGTGTATTGTTTATCTCGTTATCGAAGTGAAATGTCATTGAGTAAAACAAATGATACACAAATAAAAGACAACATTGAAATTCGTAGAGGTACTTATGACAAAAAGCTTGTTTCTGCCAAGTTAGTCTGTATTTTCAAACGAAAACGGCGTGGTCGGTCTAAGTTGAGAGGGTTGCTTGAAGGTCTTCGTCGACTCGCTGTTTTCTAAGTTTAGGTCGGCTCAGAATCAGAACTGCATGCTTGTAATCGTAAATTATTTCGAAAACATATTAATTTATAATAGATTGAATAGCAATGTTGCGTTGATGATCGGAAACTATTTTAATTCGAGTTCCTACAACACAGGACTTGCAGATCGAATTTCGGGGGTTTCCCGAAAGACCTATTGCATTTTATACAGATATAAAGTGCAATGGATTTCCCCACGTGATGCGATTTAAACCTATCAAAATTCTTTATTTTATTTGATTGCAATTATTCATGAGTGTGAAATTTTTTTCATATTTTCCCATGGATTATGCAGGCCAGTTAACATTCCAAAATAAGGACATTTAAATTCTAAGAAATTTTGCGCAAATGAGACGTTTGACTCACGAACGACGTCATCGGGTTTTCAGTATGGTCGAAGCAGGATCGTGTTTTCTTTAAACTGTATGCACAAATTAGCTGCCCTCACCAAACAATTAATAAAACTTGCGCGTAGCTATAGAAAAAAAAATGGTATGTAGATGATAGGCCACGCCGAGGACGCCTAAAGGTGACGTCAAATCAAACTAGTGGTCAAATCATCCAACGGCATGCTCGCGACAGGTTCCGGTCGACTTCAAAGACGACACGGGACACAAAAGGACCTCAAAGGGGATGGATGTGCACATTTTCTGAACGTCATTGTTTAAATCAGTTCATGTTAGGCGCTGATAAAGCTTTACGGGAGAACGTTTCAACGCCAGACCATCAACAAGATCATGTTTATTCGAGTACTTTGTATCAGAGATAAGGTAATCGACATTGACAATGTATTCTTTTCACAGAAGATTCAATATTCTAATAGTCTACGGTGTCAATGTGAACGGCGTGCGTTATGTCGTGGAAGACAGGCTATGCGTTTGAGTGCTGGGAGTATATTTTCATGTAGACATAAAACAAAAATCTCGCTTTGGCCGATGGAAGTTTATAAAGAAACGTTATGGTGAGAACATCTTGAAACCAGTTGTTTGTCCGTTCTCAATGAAACAAGTTAACATTGACGTTTTCCTCGGTCGCATTCTGCAATGTTGATTTAGGTTTTCTGAGAATCTGCTTCCCTGTATTGCCTTTTATTCCGATCGCAATCCTGCAGGGAATGTGTGGGCAAATAAGGACGTACGGTAGTTGACGATTGACGTCATATCGGAAACCGGCAGCAGGTTATCAAGACTCTTACGGACGAATGGCAGGTCATTCACTAAAAACATAAACAGCTTGCGATAAGAATTTTTGGCGCAAAATCACTGCAGTTCTCTATGAAAACGGTGGCGTTACTCGTCATTGATGTTAGTGACTTTTCAATTTTAAGGGGGTTTCTTCAAACCAGAAAAAGAAGACGTTTGCTCCTAGCCACTGATTAAAAATCATTGTTTATGTTTGTCCAGCAACTCATTGTCAATGAATCAAATAACTTTTTAACTACATTGAATATGTTCATTGTTGTATGGGTATCATTGTTGGGGGTAACTTTCTTTTGATGCTGAGTGTATATATATATATAAGAATGTAAATTAAACAACAAGCCTTATATGAATTATATTCATCAAAATTCAATAATCCTGAACCGGTTTCACATTGCTCTTCAGACGTTGTTTCTATGAAAATAACGTGACGACGTCAAAACAAACGTCGTTTAGTTCTAACAAGAGACGTAGCTCTATGTGACGTCAAAAAAGTCAATTTAATTTCGGTTTATAAAATTGAATGAGTTGTTTTTCTTTTTGTCTTCTTGTACTTATATTGTCCGTCATCATTTTAAAAACTGGAAAGACTTTAAAATATGGTTATGTTGAACAGTGCGCTAGATGTTCACTTACTCGAAGCATGCGTACGTTTGGATCACGGATTTGTTGTCGATATATCTCATTTTTGGGAAAAGCACGAACAGAAGATCTAGCCCTTTATGATTGAATATACATACATGTATATTACATATAAAGTAAAATAAATATAAAACAAATTACATTATTTCTTTAGAATTTTAATAGCAAAGCTTTTCATACGTAGGCTTTCAACTTCAATGCAACTTACATAACATACAAACTTTTTGTTATTTGTACTGACTACCGTGTCAATATTTAAGTCAAACCGTCGAGAAGGACGAAATGAAACTTAACATAAGTAAACATTGAAAGAAACAAGCATTTTCTGGCTAAAGACTTAAACAATAGTTTTTAAGTTGGAATGCGGAGCAATTCCAACTTAGATTTAACAAAACCGCAAAATGAACACAAGATAATTTCATTTCGGGTTTTTTGAGAACACATATCACGTGAACAGGATGTGAATACACTTCGGCCTATTTTGTATATCTCAACTTGACAAAGTCATACAGTTTATTCCATCAAAAAGTAATAATGCTGTACAATTACACAACTAGCACTACATGTATATTTTCAACATGCTAGTTTATGTTTTTAAACGATATTTATTGAAAGTTACGTACGAATATATTAGTATCACATGTTTGCATTTCTAAATTTGGAAATCATGTGATAAGTTAAGTCCCATAAGGTCAGCAATTGACAATAGCACTCGCCATACACGTGATCTGCTTATTTGGTAATGTCGCGATCTGATTTCTCAGTATTGTGGCAACAGCACAGACCGATCACGTGATCTGCTTATTTGGTAATGTCGCGACCTTTTTTTCGTAAAATAATGTTATAGCTTCTTTTAAAGGTATAGTTTCTCTTCCTGAACGACCTAATTACACATTTAACTTTTGACAAGCTGTTAATTTGTAAATTTCTGTTTAAGCTACGAAAAAAAAATCTTTTCTTAAATTGATGATACGCTTTTAAAGTTAATAAATATTTTTGCAACATATTGTCGTTTGTTTTCCGTCATACTGCAGTTATTATCTACATGAATGTTTCATTGTAAAAACTCAATACTCTTCCAATAAAACCCTTGCCACCACATCTTTAATTGAATTATGATTATCTTTGCCCAATTGCATTCCACCACCAAGACAATTTGCCATTTGAAACAAACCAACTAGTTCAACTTGTTTTCTTCACATTCTTACACATCAACACGTTTAAGAGCACCATCATACAGTTAGTTACATGGTGAAATTGACATTCATCTCAATAGAAAACATTCTTAATCGCTCACTCAGCGCTCCATTCATTCCAGACACACACACTTGAAAACCATTCAAAAACTCTAAAATTATTTAAAAAATTAAAAATAAGATCAACATGCACATTCAAAATGAATTAAGCAAGAACCAAATCGCGATTTCCCTTACATAATTGAAATCTAAAGCGTCTGATTGGTTCTTGACGGAAAAGAAGCTATTGATTGAACTTTTATGCATATTTTATATAGGTTTTATATATCGATTTTATCATCTCAGTCCATTGACCTTTTGCTTTCCGCTAGATAAACGGAGAAGCAATTGACCTGAAATTACGAAACTTTACACAAATATTGCTCATGACCCAAAGAAATACCCTATTGTTTCGGGGTCATTCATGTCACGGTCATCGGTAAATTTTAACAGTTAACATTTCCCACTCTAACTGAACAACCAATTGACCCAAATCATAAATGTTGACACAAATGTTGTCAATGACCCGAGAAAGTCCCAACTTTTGGAGTCACAAAGGCCGAAATCACAATTGAACTTCGTCCACAAATTGTCTTGAGATTCCAACTCATGAATTAAAAGACTTCCCTGCGAAAAAAGCTTTTCATCACGAACAAATCACTTGATGAGGTCAACTTTGCGACACTTCTAATTAAAAATGTAATTGATAACTAAAATTGAGCAGAAGTCATTTGAAAAAATAATATACACACTGTTTTGAGTATAGAAGTGTTCGCCTGTGCGTCCATTAGTCGGCTGTATGGTCCGTATCATTATCTACCATTTGAGCTCACCTGAGCCAGCGTGCTCAAGGGGAGCTTTTAGAATCACCCTGACTCCGTCGTCCGTCGTGTGTCGTCAACTGTCTTAAACCTTCTTCTCCTAAACCGCTGGACCAATTTCAATGAATTTTTGCCAGAATGTTCCGTGGGTGACCCTCTTCAAAATTGTCGTAATATTCAAATTGGCCAATAAATATGGGTATGGAAGGGCGGGGCTTATTTTGAGCCCAAAATCTTTGAACGACATCTCCTCCTGAACCACTGGGAAGATTTCAATGAAACTTTACAAGAATGTTCCTTTGATGACCCACTTCAAATATTGTTGGCAAAATTTTCATTAGTCCATAAATATTGGCGTGGCAGGGTAGGGCTAATTTTGAGTCTCCTCTGTAATGAATTGTTTGGCAGGGTCTATTATAACTACTTATAATTCGAATAATGTCACCTCTTCAACAATTAGGCAAATTTGAACAAATCTTTGCCAGAAAGTTTCTTGGATAAGATCCACTGGACCAATCGAATTCAGGTGAGCGGTTTATGGCAATTTTGGCCCTCTTGTTATCATTTTTCTTTCATCAGATTCAGGCCTGTATAGCGATTCAGGGGTTTAAGCGACTCTCGTTGTTGAAATACATTGATTTATATAGGCCCGTCAAAAGACGAGACGTATTATGTGATCACCTGTGGTGGGCGGGAGGCGTCAGCTTCGTTAGTAGCTTTATGTCACCGTCTCTTGAACGCATTCCAACTTATCAGTACTTTCAGTACTTTGATTTGTGGAAGTGAGCCCTTTTGGTCTAGAAAATGGTAAATAAAATGACCGTAACCTATAATAAGCCCCGAAGTTTCTTTTTAATTATGATCAAAGAGTCCAGTGTTATAAACTGATGTTGATAACCATTTTTATTCTAATAAAAATAACCACACATCTTATGTCAAAAACCTTTAACACATAGACGTAACGGCAAAAGTTGCCGGTCACGTCAAAATGGGAAATACAATTACATCTGAAACCATTATATTCGCTGCTAACATGTATTTACACATATAAATTTGGTATCAATAAAGGATCTTTAAAAATAGATTATTTTGATTTGTCTTATATCGGTTTTATACAAAAGATAATTTACGTAATAGACAAAACAACCAAAAATCTATACCAGAAATGACGCCGTCAGATGTAACAAAAAGCACCAGATCGTTTCACTAAAACTGTAATATCATTTATAATAATTGCGCGAGAACCGCGAAAATTTGCCATGTTACGCGAATTACGGTTCATTGAATATTATGTAAGTCTTCTGCTCGTTTGATGGTTCAAATAAACGCTGGCTTTCACGAAAGACACATGTCAGTAGCGTCAGATTGCTAAAAAAACCGTCGTTTTTTCAAGTCATATTTTGTTTCGAAATCGTATTAATTTATTTTTTTCTCCAGAATGAAATGATAAAAAATGATATTTGAAATACGTCTGGACCCAAATTGATGCATTCAATTTTTTGTTCACATTCGAATTTGTCTGGTGAGTTTATTATTATGTTTTATCAGTCTTAAAATTGTCCCACTTTACGCAAAAAGCGTTATTGAAATAACAGTGATATTTTGATGCTTATTTTCTTTTTACAAAAATCAACAATTCTTAATTTAACTTCATATTCAAAATACGTCTAGAACATATTCCGCAAAAATAAAAGCATTCATCAATATCTCTTCAACTGTTGGTCTTAAAAATTGTCCCACTAACGCCTTTTTTCGACGTTCGAACATCAGGTCATTTTATAAGAAATTTCAAAAATATTTCTCGTTCACAGAATCAGTCGAAATCTTGTATAAAATTTTTATTTTCCATCATTAAACATTACTAAGTTGAGACACCGTTGTTTGATTGAAAACATTTATGGTTTTGAATAGGCTCCGACACAGTTTCATTTCGGTTCTGATTTTGCTTTCAACAGTTTCCATCGTACTACTCTCGCAAGTTGATTGTATATTGAAGATGATATAAATCATACCTCAGTAACATGTAAGCATGTTTACTTTGATTATATTGTATATTTTTTGTATATTATACAAATGAGTGACGGACTATAAACTTTTTTTGATGCTTTTCGTCAAATTTTACTCGAAATCTTCTTTAATACGTTATATAAAAACGGACGTCATTTGTTACAGTCGTGACCGCCAACTTTTGCCGTTACGTCATAGTATTCCTATACACGAAATGTCCTAGAGGACCTTTAACCCCGATGTGACCTTATTTTCGATTTTTCTTTTGAGCAAGTTGATAAAATCTGTTTCTGGATTGATGTACAAATTACTTAGTCTAGGCTATTACCGTTACATAAAGCTTGTTTGCCAATTCACCGGATAGGCTACATAGTTTGCTATAAATAACATGTGCATACCAGAAGGGTTACAAAGCAACATATATACTAGTGTTAAAAAACAAGAAACCATACCATTTATTTCTTCACAAATAATATAGGTTAGAAATAGAACTACAGGAAGAAAAGTCTAAGAATATATAAAACAACCCTCGTACGCATTTCATCAATTAATAGGTAAAAGTCAGTGAAGAAACTCTGTAAGTCTTTTGTAGAATTCTATATATAACAAGGTCTTGCAACGAATAGTCAGAAAATGGTCGCTTAAAAAGAACGAGTTAAAGTAAAAAATAATAAAACTTCACGAAATATGATACACACAGATACACCAATATGTTACAAATTTACTATCTGTATCATGCTTTAATCATGTTTTTCTTTGCTTGGTCTTATCAACATCACTTTTATGTAGTTTTTTCAATCGTATGCTGGCTTCCAAACCTCAAATGTTCTCTTGTTTATAGATCGGTTGCTCTGTACATGAAGCTCAGATGAAATGTTGCGGTTGTATTGCAATGCAAAAAGAATAGACTACCATGGTAAGGCTACAAACCTTTGAATCATCTTAATAGGCGAGTCAAATAAGTATCCGCAGCAAAGCTTTTTTGCAAAGATTATTGAAATCTTTGAATCTACAATTCAATATACCTCCTCTATCTGTAGCTCTGGTTACCTACAGTTCAAGGTAGCAAATTAAATCCCCTGTAGTGACTGCATCTGAGATTCTAAATCTTTGAGTAAAATCGGGACACCAGCATACAAAATGGCAAACATCAACAATACTGCTATAGCGACACAGCTTGTTGAAATATTAGGCGGAATTGTACATTTTCTTTTATTGCAACATTTGATCTTGCATCTTCCGGTCATGTCAGATTCTTCTTCCGGATCTACAACGGATGTTTCAATGTCTACAATGTTTACTTCCGGTTTCTCGAACTTCCTTACACGCATATCTGCTAATTAGCGTGTAAGCCAGAAACCACTTCTTTCTAGCCATCGTATTTTCTAAAAAAACAACAAAAGTCAAGAATGTTTTCAATGCTTAACTAAATAGAATACATGTACATAAGCGCAGATTTGGTCTACATTCCATCGTTTCAAAGTTTTTTTTGACATAGATGACTTTACTCTATCTACAGTTACACACGGGTGCCCAACATCAATTCGATTACTCTTTCGCGCCTATAAAAATCGTCTTTAAGCTTAATGCTTTTGATGACTTGGATGATCTGCAGGACAAAGGGTGATTTGCTGTCAAACAGTTTACTAAAATCAATGATATATTCATCAAGCAAATCGGACACGCACGCCTTTCGGAAGGGATTTGTGCGTAGCTTGTTACTCACTTTGGGTGAATACATTTGGGGTCATAATGAAATTGTTTAACTTGAATTGGCGTGTCATGACTAATGTTAAATGTGGGTTCAAGAATGATTTCTTTAAATACACACAAATACACACGAATTCTATAACCTTCTTTTTATAAAAAAAAAAAAAAACAACAAAAAACGTAGCCTACGTTTTGTTCTACAGATAGATATGCGTGTGAATTCAGCGCTGAGCGAAAGATTTAGAAATATTTTGATTATGATAAGAGTCGATTTCACTATGCTATTAACTAAGGCTTTCCGTTATTTAAAACTGCACTAACCTCCTTCTACCCTAGTAAGGCCCTCATGTGAGACATACACAGGATTTTCTACTGTAGGTTTACTGATAGTGTATTTCTTCTTGACGGACTGTTTTACAATATGACAGAAAACCCTCATTGTTGGATTATTATGCGTCACGTCCACCATCAACATGCCAATGTAGTTTACATAACCTGAAAAGCAATCCAAGGGCCTAGCTCCCATTACGCAAGTGCGTAATAGAAATAAATCCTCTTTCGAAAAATGTCGTTGATGAATGATAATTACATCGAAACTACAGCTTATTCAAGCTGTTTTTCCGACGTTTTGATTAATCACCAACGCTAAAATCATAAAAAGGGGAGCGGACGGGTGACATTTATCTTCATTTATTCGCCTATGCAAACCAATCCGAGAACCTTCATTTGACGGCCAAAATATCGTGAAATTGTAGATACGGCATTACTGTCGCCAACCAACGAAATGTAGATCATAATACCTTTAATTTTCGAATGAGACATGGTTAAAAAATAATTATATTTTTTCTGTATTAATCTTCGAACTTCCTCAAATCTTGCAATAATTTTCAATTTCTCTTTGATGGTCGTTTACAGAAAGCTTTTGAGATTATAAAGTGTTTTTTTTTTCATTATTATATTGTGCGATTCAAGTAGGCCCCTTACAGTAAAAACATGCATAAAACTCTGGCAAGAAAATTAAATTTGATAACTTTCTATGTTGACTTGAAAGTAGTTTTATCATCTTATGTCTTGAATCGCATTCCTTTCGCTGCGATTCTATATTCTTAAAACATTTATGAAGAATATTTTGCAAAGTGCTTCCTCTGCCATTTTCGAAATTCTAAACTGAAAAGCAAATTTAGATATCCTACGTATATTTACACTTCTTGAAAAATGCAAAAAAAAACCTTAATACCATACGTAATAAAGCTAGTTACATTTATCCATGCCCTCGTAGCCCTGCATTAGCAAACTTCGATCCATCATAGGTATTAGAAACATGCCAAGTAGAGCGCCAGTAAGAATACGTCGTAGAAAAAGGAAAAGTCCAATGCTCGCATTGAGAAACAATGCAAAGAATGCAAGAATGTCGTAGAAGTTCCGGTTATCTACAGCTAAGGGTTTTGTTTTGTCTGTCTCCTCTAGCTTAGGCTGAACCAGGAACCAATTGATAAGTCGCAATTGGAGTTGGAAAATGATAACCATGCAAACTGGGTACCTGTACGATAAACGATATATCAACACAATGTGCTCTTACGATTCAGACGAGACATGACTCAACCAGCAATATCATTTGAAATAATAATAATAATAGTAATAATAATAATAATAAGTAAAAATAAAAGAGAAAAGAAGAGAAAATGTAGGTAAATATATCTTTTATTTGATTATTTCGCCAATTATCTAATTGTATACCTTAAAGCATTATGTTATATGTACATGAAATAAGACAACGGTAAAATATATATATTTACCGAAGTTGACAATAAAAGAAATCAAGCACATCCCATAAAAGTTGTTTTCTGACACATATAGTTACTTTTATTCATTTCTGTTATTTTTTGACAAGTAAAGTCACTAAAATAGATCTAAATCTCAACCGAGGAAATCTTTCGGCATAAGGAGAATGGAATTCGGCAGGAAAGAATAGGCTCTTATGAAAAGTTTTCTTTTATCGCTGTCATTGTTGTCAAAGCACTCATGGAGTTTTGAAATGGTCCGAAAAGATCTGATAAGAATCAGCTGTGAAACAATGCTTAAGACATTGGATTCAGAATTTACCAAACTTTTCCGAGAAGATTAACTTTAAATAATAGCAATCCAATAAAATAAAGAATTTTGATTGGTTTAAATCGCATCACGTGGGGAAATCCATTGCACTTTATTTCTGTATAAAATGCAATAAGTCTTTCGGGAAATCCCCGACCTTCGTTCTGCAAGTCCTGTGTTGTAGGAACTCGAAAAACTCTCGTTCCCCTTCCACATCGTAATATATCTATTCAATATATTAGAAATTAAAATATTTTCGAAAGAATTTATTATAAAAAGCATGCAGTTCAGATTCTGAGTCGATGTTTACAGCGAGTCGAAGAAGACCACCAAGCAACCCTCTCGACTAACCCCGATCACGATAGTTTCGGTTTAAAATGCAGAACAACTTGTCAAAATTGTGTTTAGATCATAAGTACCTCTGCGAATGTCATATTGTCGTTTATTTGTGTACCATTTGATAAACTTTATGCCTCTTAACTTCGATAGCGAGAAAAAAATACACGATCTAAAAATAGATTATGTAACCTATACGCACAGAAATTAGACTCGGAACTTTAATGTGTAGCCGAGTAATTCAATAGTTTCATAGATCTATCAAGAGGATTGTAATTATAAGGGCCGAGTGTCTTTTTCATTGCGTTTTTTGGGATATAAAGTGCAAATGCCTTGGCACATGGCTTCAACATGTACTGGTCGTTATTTGCCATGTGCTAAGGCAATTGCACTTTATACCCTATATAACCTTTATACTCAAAACAATATTGATGTTTGTGACGTCAACTAAACCAACGTGTGAAACGTCGCGCTTTCCCGGCTGCGCCCTCATCATTCCCGAGGCCTATTATGTAGAATTTTCGAGGATTATCGATTAGACAAAGACGTGCCAGTGAAGCTAAAGCAATAGCACAAAAGATCTTACAACATCCATTCAAACTGGTGAAGAAGGTCATCTAGCTTATCTCTCTGCTTCAGGAGACGAAATACCAACATGGTAAGAGACAACGGCACGAATATAGTCAAATACGAAATCGCAGTTCCTGAAAAATATGTATAGTTAACAACATCGTGAAATTGACAAGATGGATGATTTGGGAATTACAAAAGATTGAAAAATATAAATATGTGGACCGAGTTTTGAGTGAAATTAAAGGGAGATAATCTAATATCGCAAATTTTGTTCAGGATGAACAAAATTAGCAAAATGTATTACCCCCCCCCCTTAAATAAAATATGTATAAAAGTTCTAAAAAGGGCTACTTACTTCTTCAAGAACCAATAAGATGCTTATTTATAAGCTCAATTATATCAGTGAAATCGCGTTTAAGAAGGTGGTAGAGTGAAATAATATTTGATGAATTACATAACAAACGCTGTCAAATATGTGCAAAGCAAGAAATCTAATATAAATAATTGACAAACCTTACCCTACTTGAACTTAAATTTCGTTTCAAACAATTTTTTGATTCTTTGGACATTTCAATAATTATGATACAGTTTATGCGAGAACAGACTGTGCGTAATTCTACAAAACCTTCGTATACAACAGAAATACAGTTTAGAACATCATGAAATTGACAAGATCATTGATTTTGGAAGGGTTTTGGAATGGAATGGAATGAAAGTTAGGAGCGAGTTTTGAGCTTAATGCAAGGTAGGTAACCCAATATCGCAAGATTTTGTTCAATACTAACAAAATAAGCTACAATTGTTACCTCCCTTTAATAAAATATACGTAATTTTCCATTTGTATGTCTTCATGGAATAATCAGTCTCTTTAACATACACTCCAGCAAATAAAATCGTAGATTAAGTTGATCGATTTGAATTTAAAATTGATCGTCTTGGCCGCTTTCGATTTGTTAATAAAGATTTTGGAGCGATTGTGCGACCCAAACATCGTACCCATATCTTGTTACAGATGTAGTTATACCATTCAAGGAGCTCAGTGAATGATAGTCTTTTTGTATGTTTTTTTTTGTTTTTGTTTAGTTTTGTTTTTTCGAAACACGTGCCGATGCGAATAAGAAAAGATAAAATTTAATTGACGTGTGAAGTACGGAAACAAATAAGATAAACAAGATAAAAATCTTACCCCAAAGCATACCAACGATTGCTGTTCCTACAAAACGTATTCCACGTGCCTGAAACGAAAAAGAAAATCATAATAGAATATAATATCTCAGCAGGTCGTTCTTAAATCGTTCGGATTGCATAAATTAGTTATGAATTATATAGTTCTTTATATCTTAATGCGACATAGTTCATTGCATTTGAACAGTACTTTCAACGTTTACAAATTTGAAAAGAACTGGGGCAATCGAAAAAAAAAATCAATTAATTTCACAATTAAGAAAAATAGAAATAAAATACATAGATAATAACTATCGGTGTAAAGCTATCATGGAATTGACACGTTGATTGATAATCATGATGAGTCAGAGCCTCGTCAATTATCAATTTCCCAAATTTCGTTAGATATTTTTCTCATACAAAACACTAAGTTAGTATAACATATTTACACTCTTTCATTCAGACACATAATGGTACAATTACTCTCAGAAATATTATCTACTTAAAAGATAGGGAATACAGAAGAAACAAAGCATTTGAAATAGAAAAGTTCGTAAATGTACGTACTTTGCCATTTTCAACTGTGTTTTTCTGGATGCTGAGTTTTGCTGGTCCCGTAGATGAGTTGGTTTTCTAACAGCAAGATGTTTGTGAGGAAACAACAAATGTTAGACCAAAATAGTGCATTTCATGAAATCACCACTTAAGGTAACTGCGGACACATAGAGGGCCATTTTAGGTCCAAATTTTAAATTGTCTGCAAATCTTGCTTAATGCTATAAAACTGAACTTTGAAATACCCGCTTTCATATGTCAGTCAAAATTGAGGATTTCATTACGTAGAGATGTCATCAAGGGGGCGACCCCCTTTTTAGGGACCAAATTCAGTAATTATCCTTTTTTTTCGGAGATAATAAACCGATTTTTATCCCGAAAACGCCATTTGCTTCGTATAAAGACGCCTTATGTTATGTTTTGGTTGATACGAAGAAATAAGTGTAAGAAATACAATAAAGTGTAAAGTATTAAATGAAAATGCCTCCTGCGTTGCTGTTTTCAAGTACAGTTACTGAGAATATTGACTTTTTCCTCGAAAATTTGTCCGGTGACCTATGCTGAAATTTAGATATGTTGCTGTCAAAGATTTTTTGTAAAATTTGAATCCGCGAAGACATCGCAAATCAGAAGATATTTCAACGTCGCGTCAAATGTTCACAAAAGCTGTCTTTTTAAAAGGATGAAAAATTAAGTGATTTTGTGTGTTTCTTAAAATTACATTCCGATTTTATACTTCTGTAGCATATATTTTACAATGAACCTTAATTTCAACTATTTCATAATATGTTATTGAACGGAGATTGGCGTAAAATAAGCATAAGAACGAGGGTTTTGGTGCGACTTCAAATTCGACGAAAAATGTTGCAACAACTTTACAAAATCAAATTTTATAAAAAATCTAGCCCGAAGACATATTATTTTTATTTGATAAATGCAAAGCAAATTCTTTTCGCTACAAATTAACAAAAAATCAGCATAGGTCACCGGACAAAATTTTGATAAATTTCTATTTATTTACAAAGAATGAAATAAAAAAAGAAACGTCAAATCTTAAAAAATCGCGTAATAAATAGCGTTTCAAGTCCGTTCTTTGTTTGAATTTGCACAAAAACTAAACGACTAGCTCGGGCGTTCATGGACTTTCTAAATGAAACCTTTTTCGTAAAAATCGGCCGATTAATTCAGAAAATATCTGCAAATACTAATTTTCGCGGGTCGAAAAGGGGCTGGCCCCTTAATGACGTCACGACGTCAAATGAGCAAGCTTCAGACCCTTTTCATTGCGTGTTAGCCAATGCCCGCACTTCAAAGATAAATCTCAGCAATTATTGTGAGATTTCAAGAAAGTCGAAAATTCGACAATGTTATCTGTCCGCAGTTACCTTAAAACACTTCTTTAGAATTAAACTTACCATATAAACACCGGGTAACGGGGAAAGCACAGTTTTGGGAATGAAACTTTTATCTCCTCGTAATAAACGTAGTATGTCTCTCCTAAAAAGTTATAAAAATAGAACCACTTAAAGTTTGTAAACTCATTCTAATGAATTTAATCCAATGGGCTTTAACCGAAGTAGAATTATATTTTTTTGTTTCATCTAGGTGGGCACCTGAGGCCGTTTTCTTTCCTTACTCTGGTCATCAGATTCTGAACAGATGGATCACATACACTAGAAATACATCAGTTAAGGAACAGTGTGCCTAAACGGAACTTTTTCTAACTTAACAGTGGTAAAACGACCATTACGTTATAACTGTTATCATATCGTATTGAATGTGTTCAGAGTGAGGCGTATCCTTTTTGTGTTATTTACAATAATAAATGTTTGGTCATTGGCGTTGTAAAAAAAAAAAGTGGTCACTTAACGAAGATGAAGCAATGTAGACGAAAATGCAAAAATACAACAGAACTATGATTATCATGGGGATACAGTTGACACTATAGTGTTCATATCATTGAGAATGGTTTTAAAATAATTTTGAAATGAAACTGAATGAGTTTGATTAGCGAGTTTTAAATGAAATTCAAGGAAGGTGATCCAATATCGCTAATTTTGTCCAAAGCAATATTAATTACCTCCTTCAAAAAATCTACATACTTTTCTGTTTGCTTTCCTTCATTGACCAATCAGATGCTTTAAAAACAACGCCCGTCAATTGAATCGTCGACTCTTCTTTCGATTTGAAAAGGCTTTTCCTTTGTGTGTTTTTTTTTGTGTTTTTTTTTTTTTTTTATATTTCGGGGCCTTTGTGAATGGCGTTAGTGAGCGTTTGGAATAAATGAATGCAGCGCTGAACGTATGATTAGGTTTAGTTTTGATAAAAGGAGTGTTAATTTCACAATGTTACTTACTGTACCATACGTAATGTAATAGCTTACTTGTAATTAACCGTCATTACGTAGATATTTCTGAATCCGATACAGAATGTTGCGATTGTGGCAATTACGTTTGAAGCTGAAATATATATGTTCAGTAAAAAATACATCGTGAAATTGACAAGGTGAATGATTATGGAATGAATTAGGAAAGAAATTGAATGATTGTGCGGAGCGACCTTTGAGTGAATTTAATGGGAGGTAATCCAGTATTGCAATTTTTGCTCAGGATGAACAAAATTAGCAATATTGATTACCTCCCTTTAATAAAATATGCTTACAAGTTCATTAGATAGCTCCCTATTTCTTCAAGAACCTACCAGTCGCTTACAATTTCAATTTAATAAGTGAAATCCCGATATTTTTCCTAGCTATTATTATTTTGAACGAAGTTGTTGTTATATATTTTCAATGAGTTTGGGGCGTTTTTGAATGGTTTGAGTGTCTTGAATGAATGAATGGAGTGCTGAGTGAACGATAAAGAAAGGTTTTGCTTGAGGTGAGTGTCAATTTCACGATGTATCTAACTGTATGTTCATTAATTCAAGATGTGGAGACAGTACTTTTTTTATTTCATGAAGGTATGAAACTGAGGACCTTATCACGCAGTGTGATAAGAGTTTCTAGCTTCGTATTTAATCAAATCGTCAAAAAGTAATTATACCTCTCATGATTCAATACCTTGAAGCAAAAATGTAACGAGTTATTATAAATTGAAACTGTTGCGGATGCGTACTCTAACCAGTCTTGCGTTTAGGATGACAAAACAGTTCAAACTGTTTGAAATTTATATATCACTTCGCATGCGCACTTGCGTGCAATGCGGGGTACAGTTTGTAAACAGTTCACACCGTTTCATCATCATGAATGCATTTTTTTTTCAGAGGGCAATCAAAGTACACAAAACTTGGTGGACGAAACTAAAATTGAATAAACTTTTTAAAAGGGACGTTTTTCCGGCTCAAAATCAATCTAAATCGCCCAGCGCCCCATTCATAGCATTCATACCTATGAATCAAATCATTTTTTCAACTTTCCAACGCCGCACATATTGCTTCAAAATCCATTTGAAAGAGGATGTTGGATGTGTGGTCACTGAATACCGAATTAATTACCGAAGCAGTAATCTTGAAAAATAAAAAACGAGGCTACGTCGAGTTTTAATTGGTTTTAACCTATTTATTTTATATCGATTTGGAAACAAGTTCTAACAACTTAGATTAATCCCTCTCGATTCTGCTTCCTTGAAAATTCACCAGTACTCGCGCCGAATGTGTGGAGTTTTTATCTGTTTTAGATGACGAGTTTGATAAATTCAGTTTCAACGAGCACAAATTTGATTTTCTATTTTTATTATGACCTGAAATTATGCTATATCGGGGAAAATCGAGGAAGTTACAGACGTATACCGATTCAAGTTTTTCCGTGAAACATATAAAGTAGTTTGCGATTTGACGTCAGCAAATGCATTATGACACCATTCTTCACAACGAAAATATAACGTTGCTATATACGCTTTTAGCTCATTTGCATAATTATTCCACTTGGGTAATTACACCCGTGTAATATCAAAAGTATTCGACAGGATTATTTCACTTCCGCGACGTAGTTTATATTATAAAATTGTTTATAAAAGTGTCCACGATTTCATTTTCTAGCCTTGATTTGGAAGCGTCGTATTAGCCTGTGAAGTCACCCAATCTTATTGTAGAACAGTATTTGACTATTTTATTCAAATGGAAGAAATAATATTTTGGAATTTCGTTCAATTTGAACGTAATAACCAAAATTTCAGTAACTTCCTCTTATATCATTCAATTCTACCAGAGAACAATTCCAAATTCATTCAGTTTGCAAATTTCAAGATATCTTTAACGTTAACGAAAGTAACTAACGATTATAAATATAAATGTTATAATAAAATGGTATGGGAATAAACATATTAAGGTTGTCATAGAAAGGACAAAGCTATGCGGCTTGTGTCGACGGATGGAAGGAGAAACATAGACTCCCATACAGAGCCAGAGTAAGGTCAGACAGACGGTCATTACCTGTAAATAGATCAAGATATTCCTCTAAATATGCAGACTTGTAGAACAGCTCCATAAATTCAGCGCAGTAAAGACCAACCTGTGTAAATAAACAAACATGCTTTCGGTTTTGTGCATTTCTACAGAAACCTCACAAATTTACAAGTATTGCTGAAACTTATCTTTTTAAACCACTGAAATCATACCAATGGGGTGCTGTAACTAGAGTGCTTTTGGTTTAAACATATTTTATTTCTACTCAATGCACAGTACATATTTAGATACAGTCAACATTTGATTCTATCAAATAGGGTTAAAACGCGATGCTTATATAATTTCGTTCCCATTGCGATAGGGAAAGGGTAAAATATCAAAATAGGGTAAGAGGGGCTCTTCAGACCTGTATTTCTCACCAAAATTATGCATCCAATCAGATCCCTTTTATAAACTAAGAACTTTCTTTCGTGTATAATTGCACGTCATGAAAAAGTGTTCATTTTCTTTAAAGGTTGGTTACCTTTTTCAGTTCAAGATCATGCTACAGTTAGTAACATCGTGAAATTGCCTTTGTTCTGACCAAAACCATTCTTAATCGCTCACTCAGCACTCAATTCATTCATTCCAAACATTCGCTCAAACCATTCAAAAACGTTCCAATACTGAAAAGATAAACACCTACATTCAAAATAAAAATCGGTAAGAAAATATCGATTTCACAGACAAAATTAAAATGTAAGATCATAATGTGTTCGTGAAGTCATAGAAAGCTACGCATAAAACCTGTAAGCATATTTTATTGAAGGGGTGTAATAAATATCGCTAATTTTGTTCATCTTTAATTTCAGTCAGAACTCGCTACACACTCATTAAATTTCATTGCAAAATCGTTCCAAAATCATTCATTTTGTCAATTTCACGATGATGTTAGTGCGTACTTGTCTCGATTTCACAAGCTACAATAAGGAGCATCAACAAAACTTTTGGTAAGTAAGTGGTGGTTTAAAGAGCTTTATTGTTTTCTTATTCGTGTGAGCATAATTCACATTCTTCTTTATTCAACAAGGCGAGCAAAAAAGGGCATAGTTGGTACGAGTTTACTTTGATTTAACTGGTTTAGTATCCATACCAGAATTAAAGTCTATATGAGCCAAAAAGAGGTGCAATTCTCACGTGCAATTATATGCATGTTTTATAATTTTAGAATGTCAGTTTTATTTAAAAAAAATTCTCTTACCATGTACAGCATAATCAAAGACATAAAAACAGTGATCATTATTGTGATTGGATATCTGAACCCTGGTACGGGGTTTGAGAATTTTCTCTGCAGTTTTTCTCTGATGGTGAGTCTGAAAATTGAGACAGGATATATTTGTGTCATCTCAATGACTTCCTCTTACTGAAGCAGAATGGCTGAAAATAAGAAAATCTTGTTCTCTGAAACCATAAAGATATCAGGTTTCATAATTTGGTTTGTTGATTCATCTAGTCGGCCTTAATCGAGACTGTGTATATCATGCATGCCCTTTGGTAGAATTCGGGTGTTTTTTCCATTGAACATAGAATCAAAGACGAAAACATTATAAAATCTTCACCTCTTAAATAAGAATAAAATCGAATGATTACGATGGTGAGTAATGAATAAAAGTTAAGGGGATGGGTCAATACAATATCGCTTATTTATTCAAGTTGGGCAAAATTATCGATATATTTACCTCCCTTTAAAATTACACATACCTTTGATTTCTGTGTCTTTATGATCCAGTTAGACGCTTTAAAATCCAAATCGGGGAATAGAATAGCGCAATAATTTAATCGACATGAATATTGAAACATTTTAAAACAATTCGAAGTATTTTGAACAATTTCGGATTGTTTTGAGTGGTTGCAGTGATGGTACGAATCCTCTAGTAGACATTTTTCCGTTTTGCTTAAGTGATACAGTTAGGAACATCGTGAAATTGACAAGGTGAATGAATTTGGATTGGTTCCGGAATGAAATTGATTGAGCGTGTGGAGCGAGTTTTGAGTGAAATTAAACGGGTGTAATCCAACATTGCTAATTTTGTTCAGGATGAACAAAATTAGCGATATTAATTACCTCCCTTTAATAAATTATACTTACTTTTCTGTTTGTACGCCTTCGTGAACCAAACACTTAAAAGTCCTCATTAGCTTATAAAATCGTAGAATAAATAGATCGATTTAAATTGATTGTTGAAAGTCTTGAAATATTTTTAAATGTATTCTAATGATTTCGGAGCGTTTTTGATCGATTTGATTGAGTGTTTTGAATGACTGAATGGAGCGCTGAGTGAATGATTAAGGATGATTTTGATCGGAATGATTGTCAATTTCTCGATGTTTTTTAACTGTATACAAAGAGTTAAGGAAACTCAGTTGAGAGATATAGGAACATAATTGACCACTTGTTACTGGTCTTTAATTTCAATTGTTGAAATAAAGGAGACATTTTCTCGAAAATGCTAGTACATTACAATTCAAAATTCTTGTCTATTTTATAAAGTGTAAATACTGAAACTTTGAAATCGATTACTATCGCATCATTTACCAAGAAACAACAAGTTGGTTCGGCAAGTTAAAATTCATAATTGGGTCAGCTTACTTTGACGAATCAGTTTCCTCTACGCGTTGCTTTCGAAATAATTCCGTCACATAGATCAAGTTGTATGAGGTGCAAAGCTTAACCTGAATAATAAATATTATTAATCATTGGGGGACGCTGTTTTCAATCACATTATCGTTTTCAGTAAAAGACTTCCAAAAAGGGTATAAAGCGCTGTAAGGTCAAGAAAATCTAAGGCCGTTATACAGACCAAAGAACTTTGACTCTTTAACTTATATATCTAAAAAAATCACCTACTACATAATGCAGATTTAATTCTATTTCGAAATGTCTGCATTTTAATTCTAGTTGAAAATTGGTTTGTTTGCATACTAATCTTTACGTTAATCATTTATCCATTTTTGATCGACAAATCAGAATATCAACATAAAAAGAATAAGAACAAAAAAATCTTGCTTTCGTAGCTCGATATTTATTTTGTTCCAATCTTCAATAACTGTTATGAGATATGGCCTTATATAAAATTCTTTTCTTCAATTTGGTACTCTGTCGTTCCAGGATTCGCATAGACAACATAAGGATTTTCTCCCAATTGCGCTTTGGAACTACGAGCTTAAGATTTAGGAAGTTATTCCCTTAAACATGTCAAAGTATAGTACTATACGGATGAATGCATTTTTCACTGCCTAAATTGGAGAAAAAGTACAATTACTTTAGTAAAAGGCAAATAACGATGGTAGCACGTTATGTTTGAGCTATGTGCTAATGCGACTGCACGTTATACTCCTATAAACGTAGGGGACAGCCCTTAAAATAACCATTGTTTTAGATCTAAGAAACGAAAAAAATACTTGGCTAAATAATAAAAGTTCATGTCTATTTTCTGTGCGTATAGATTACATAAACTGTTTTTAGATCGTGTATTTTTATCTCGGTTTTGGAGTACAATGGCCTAAAGATTTACACATGGTACACAAATAAACGACGATTTTGACATTCGTAGAGGTCGATTCGCTCTGAACGTCGGCTCAGAAACAGAACTGCATGTTTGTGATAAAAGAAAATGCAAGGTTACCAAAATATCTTAATTTCGTAATTAAACAAATAATTCTTGACTAGATTACAAGGTTCGGTTAATATAAGGGAAACAAGGGTTATTTGATGTCCAACTCTGGGCTTACAGATCGATGGTCGGGGTTTTCCCGCTACACCTAATGCATTTTATACAGAAATAAAGTGCAATGGGTTCCTTGTGTGATGTGATTTAACCAATCACATTTGTAAATTTCATTGGATTGAAATTGTAAGTCTAAGTTTTCATCTTCGTTTTCTAAGTAATTCCTATCCTGATTCTTAAGCGAGCTCAGCGAGTGAAACCAGATATATACAGCCTGTAACTCTCTCTGTACTTATGCTTACATTTTATTGAGTTCACCTGCCAAATAAATTGTGTAGTCGACTCAAACTATTTTGGCATTTTCTACTTTAGGACTTATAAATGAAAAATAAATGATCTTAAGAGACTTTCTATCAGGGCGATTTTAAATCTAAGACTGCCCATAATGTCGATTCTTTCAAGTTAACATTCAAAAAATGCATTCAATACTTACGTCTTTTTGAGAGAAGAAGCGTCCCTTTTTTATGCACTTAAACAGATTGTAGCAGAATTTTAATATCAGCAAGAAATTACATAACATGACTGGAAACTCCTGAATTATCATGTGCGCTGCTACATTTGTAGTCTTCTGAAAAGTAAGAAATACGCGCGTTGTTATTTAGGAAATGTTCTAGCATGGCATTCATTACCAATGTCTCACTTTTTGTGTTTTTATCTACATTTTGCTGTAAGAAAATCCAACTCATTTACAAGACCAGTAAAGAAATTAGCATTCCGAAATACCGGTACAGCGTTGCAAATGGCAAATGTCGTAGGCTGAAAAGGTTTGTCATTTTCAATGCTGTAATTCTTCTGAATTACTTTGTTTTGAATATGTTATATTTATAGATAGATTATATATAGCTTACTATATATGTATGGATAAAATGCAACAATCAACGAAACTTGTTGCCCCCCTGAATGAGTAGATTTTTTTTATACAGCAAAATAATAGTAACGAATAAAAAAAGTAGTTCATATCATAATACAATCAATGCCTTAAATGATTGATGAATCTGTTCAATAGTGGGTGATAAACAAGGGAAAATCCTAAAACTTTAATACTTATTTTACATCTTTTAATTTCTAGGCGGAATAATAACGCAATATATGTTAAAACACATTGTATGGCTTTTCTTCAATAAATACGCTGGTGAAAAATGTTTTCTTTGGAAATGGAAGGTAAGGTCTATACCGCTGATTTAGAACTAATTCAAAATTGTTGTTGAACAAATATTTGTTATCTCTGAGCACTATTGTTATAAGTCTGATTAAGATAAGTTGAATAATATCGTTTTATTTCATATCAGGTACACGTGTACTGGTCAAGTTATATAATACTTTATTTTGAAAAATTATATAAAGTACCTGCAATATTATGTATTTCAGATATGACATAATGGTGTTTCTATTTTTATCACTCAGTTAGCTATATCATTCTTAAAGACAATTGAGAGATTGTCAGGCAAACTTTTAAGGTGCCGATTACATTCCTCTTGGGATTTATTTGGATTTATGTCAATTTCACTAGCTTTCAGTTCATTTGAACTTGTGTATGGTCATACTGGGGGCATTAAAGATATTAAAGGAGAAATGGTTGACTGAGACTAGTGACATAAATCTCTTGGAATATGTTTCTAATGTCAAAAAAATGTTTTTCGATGCTTGTAAATAAGCCAAAGAAAATCTAAAGAGTTATCAAATCAAAATGAAATCACGAAATGGCCAAAATGCAAGAACTACAGTTTTTGTTTTAATCAGGTGATAATGTTCTTGTATTTTTGCCTCTTCCTGATCGTCCATTGCAAGCAAGATATTTTGGTCCGTATGAAGTTGAAGTAAGATAAGCGATGTTAATAATGTAGTTAAAACGCCTCGTCGTCGAAAAGAAATAAGGGCATGTCATATAAACATTTAAAAGAGACATTTTTAAAGGAGTGCACGAAAATTGAAAAAAAGTTAACAATTTTTTTTAAAAATGATAATTCTTTTTAATACAGTGAAATTTTTTCAGAGACATGTGAAAAGCTTTTAGCTAAAGTGTCCGTTTGACGAACTCTGAAATTCTTGCAAATCTTGATGTAAAACTTGGACAGTTGAATGAAGACCGGAAAGAAGAAGTGTTACAATTGATCAATGAGTTACAAACTATTGTTGCAGTTCATAATGATGTTGCAGGCGATGCTTTGCTGATTAAACAGCACCAACATCGAAAAAATCATATAAAAATCCAGTACATGCAAAATGAAATAAAATTCATGCTTGAAAATGACATATTTAAACCTTGTAGCAGTAATTGGAGCTCACCTTGTATTCTTGTTTCAAAACCAGATGGGACCTATAGATTTTGTAAGCACTTTAGAAAGGATGAAGGACGCGAAGCCTATATAGATGATGTGATTATCTACACTGACACCTGGTTAGACCGTCTTTGGATTTTGCGCGAGTTTGCCAGGAGATTAGAAAAGGCAATTCTTACGATAAACCTTGAAAAAATGATTTTGCAAGGCTTTTGTAGAATGTTTAGGTCATAACCTAGGTCATGGTAAAGTTAAACCTCTTGTTGCTTGGTAGAAGCTAAATCAGAGTTTCCATTTCCTACCAACAAGAAAGGATTGGTGAGATTTTTAGGAATGGCAGACTTTTTTTTTTTCAGAAAATTTTATCGCAATTTTTCAGCAGTTGTTTGGTCTCTTACAAACTTTTTGGAAAAAGAAAGTTAATTTTGATTGGAACAAGGATTGTGATTTATCCTTTCAAAAGATTAAGTTTGTTCTTGTTAGTAGCCCTGTTCTCGTTACCCCTGACTTTACGAAACAATTCAAATTACATGTAAATGCAAATTATAAAGGGCTATTTTATTTCAAGAAAATTATGATGGTACAGATAGGGTTGTTTAATATTTTTCAAATGAACTAATGTGTTGTCAGAAGAACTATTCTGGAATAGAAAAAGAATAACTTGCATTATTATTAGAATAGATGTATTTCACATAAGTCTGCGCATGCGCGGAAATCGCTCGACTCCGCCCCTTTTACAAACGAGGGGGCATTTCATTTTAGTCCAGTAAAAATTTATAGTGAAATAGTATATTTCAAACCACAAAATACTCGTCGTTATAAAGGTTATCAAAGTTGTTTTTGCACATAAAATAAAATTTAGTTTTAATGCTTAAATTCTTCATGCCTATTTTTTTCATTTTTAATTTTTGCTTTTGATTAACTTATCTTAATCTTACTCTATCTAGCGTGCTTGACCTATGAAGAAGTATCTTGATTTCTTGTTGGCAATAATATTCTGACTTTTTTTAAATTGTATTATTAAAGTTTCTCTCTGAACTATTTTTATTCATATATTATTCCTTTTTTATTCAGATCATGCCATTAAGACCAGACTTGGTTAAAGTTCGATCCATGTTCTTCATGGTGTAGGGGCCATATATCTGATACTCATTTAGAATCATTAAAATATTTTAGCATAAGTGCCTTGTAGCACTGTTGTTTTTCATATTGCTTGATAAAACTTAAGTGTTAAAAAAACATGTAGGGTCGTGTGTGTATGGTTTTGAAAGGTTTTTCAATATACCATAGACCCCAGATCAAAGAGCGGTCAAACACTAAAGCAGAAGTTACAACACGTGCGCTAAATAAACACTGTACTGTTGTCAATTAAGCGTCGTACGTGACATATGGTATTACGTAATCGTATTTAACTTCTATCACATCTTCATGATGAAGGTATATCCATAAAGGGGTATTCTAATTGTGCGTCCAATAATTCATGAATTTGGAAAATTAAATGGATTCGTAAGAGGTAAGTGTTTAAAAAAAGGTGCACAAAAAGAAAGATATTCAAGTGAAACTCAGAACTACAAAATCATTAATTTTGAAACAATGAAGTGCGCATTTTCAATGTATTTAAAAGCCCTTCCAAATATAAGCATGTGTTCAAATTTGAATAATTACCAAATGAAATAGCGACTCATAAATAGCTGCGATGGAATTATTTCTCCCTTTTTTAAATTGTCTCTATCTCTCGATATGTTTCGTCTTTTATTTTTCACTAGAGTAAAACATTATGTCGGACTGTCAATCAAGAGGTCCAAGGTTCGATCCCCGACGGCGGCACTCATTCTTTCCGACTATTTGTCTCTCACCAATGGGTTGATAATCGTAGACCTATGTGAGATAGCAGCTGGAGGCTAGGAAAGAATGTGATGGTTGTACTGGTGAGAGAAATACCAGGAATCGATCGTTAGGTGCTCCAGCCGCCGCGATATAACTAAAATGATGTTGAAAGCGGCGTTAAACTCAATTCAAACAATCTATGTTGAACTTGCATTCTGTCGTATGTCGTTTTTGTTGTCTGATTTATTTTTATTGTTATTTATTATATTTTATTTATTTTTTGTAATTCTTTAGTTAATCATATACGATCGATTTGTGTCGAACAATAATGCATTTACTATTATGGAAAAATGAAAATGAGTAGTCAAAATGAAAGACTTCCAAATAAACTTATCAAATCAAAGTGATTTCTCAAAACAGTAGATTTTAAGTGAAGGATATCTCTGTTTCGACCAAAAAATATGAATTCATCAAGTAGAAAACTCTGAAGAGATATCTCAGCGATTTATTCACCCAACTAAAATCAAACGCCGCTTTTTTCAGTATTTCAAATAAAAAAATCCCAAAGTCGATCGAACTATTTTTTAATGACATTTAACTTTTGTTTTGAGTGATAAAAGTTTGATAATCTATTTCATTAATAGTTGAAATCGACTGATTCATCCGGATAAATTTCAATGAAATAAAGAGTGGAGAAAAGAAGGATGCCCCCTCGTTTGCATTGTTATGTCCCTTTGACTGAAGAGTACGCAAGGGAGATAATTACGTGAAATACCTCTATTAAATCATTTCGTTGTCTATCGAAATGTTGTTTCTGTTCAGCCAATTCTTGTATGTACAGACCATTATCCTCTTACATTTTTGCACAAAATGTCAAACGAAAGCCAAAGATTGATAAGATTGGGGTTATTATTACGGTATTATGCCATAACTATTGAGCATATTAAGGGCATAGACTGTTCAATTGCTGATGCCATTTCAAGAGTGTTACTGTCGTTGTAGCTGAGTATAAGTTTTATGTAAAAATGATGAGTTCTTTATGTACTTAAGCATTTTTTTTGTAAAAGTAGGTTAAGTTTTCATTCACAAACGAACAGGGGGAGTGTGTTATACGTCTGAATATGCTTAGTTGAATACTATCATATTATTTCATATCAGGTACACAAGTACTGGTCAAGTCATATATTCCTTTATTCTCTAAGTTTCTAGTTAGTACATAATTCTATCTTTATCACTTAAATAACAAGATTATTCTTTAAGGCAAGAGGACCCTGAGGGCCCTAAATCGATATTTCAAGTAAATTATCATTAAAACTCCATTTACTATGACATCGCATGAACCTTCCAATTTTCAACAGAGTTCATTCTTGTGACCGAACAAACATTCTGACCAAGTTTCATGAAGATTGGACTATATTTGTGGCTTCTAGAGGGAAAACAAGAAATTTGTCATTCAGGCCCCTATTCCCGTGATATGGCATGGATCCTTTCCATATGAGCAATTTTCATAAGGGACCACCCAAGGAATATTTCTGCCAAGTTTGGTTGATTTTGACTCATAAGTTTAGGAGGAGATGTCGTTTAAAGAAATTTTTGACAAAATTGTCATAAAGGCCCCTTTTTCCGTGATATGGCACGGATCCTTCCCATTTTCAATAGACTTCATTCTCATGACCTAACAAACATTCTGACCAAGTTTCATGAAGATTGGACCATACTTGTGGCTTCTAGAGGGAAAACAAGAAATTTGCCACAAAGGCCTCTTTTACTGTGATATGGCATGGATCCTTTCCATTTGAGCAATTTTCATAAGGGACAACCCAAGGAATATTTCTGCCAAGTTTGGTTGATTTTGACCCATAAGCTTAGGAGGAGATGTCGTTTAAAGAAAGTTCTGACAAAATTGTCATTAAGGCCCCTTTTTCCGTGATATGGCACGGATCCTTCCCATTTTCAATAGACTTTCTGACCAAGTTTCTTGAATATTGGACAATATTTGTGGCTTCTAGAGGGAAAACAAGAAATTTGCCACAAAGGCCTCTTTTCCTGTGATATGGCATGGATCCTTTCCATTTGAGCAATTTTAATAAGGGACCTCCCAAGGAATATTTCTGCCAATTTTGGTTGATTTTGACCCATAAGTTTAGGAGGAGATGTCGATTAAAGAAATTTTTGACAAAATTGTCATTAAGGCCCCCTCTTCCGTGATTTGGCACGGATCCTTCCAATTTTCAATAGACTTCATCCTCATGAATTTACAAACTTTCTGACCAAGTTTCATGAAGATGGGACCATATTTGTGGCTTCTAGATGGAAAACAAGAAATTTGCCACAAAAGCCCCTTTTCCTGTGATATGGCATGGATCCTTTCCATTTGAGCAATTTTCATAAGGGACCTCCCAAGGAATATTTCTGCCAAGTTTGGTTAATTTTGACCCATAAGTTTAGGAGGAGATGTCGTTTAAAGAAATATTTGACAAAATTGTCATTAAGGCCCCTTTTTCCGTGATATGGCACGGATCCTTCCAATTTTCAATAGATTCATCTTCATGAACAAACATTCTGTCCAAGTTTCATGTAGATTGGACTATATTTGTGGCGTCAAGGGTGAAAACAAGAAATTTGTCATTAAGGCCCCTTTTCCCGTGATATGGCACGGATCCTTCCTCTTTGAGCAATTTTCATAAGGGACCACCCAAGGAATATTTCTGCCAAGTTTGGTTGATTTTGACCCATTAGTTTAGGAGGAGATGTCGTTTAAAGAAAAAGTTGACGCCGTGACGGACAGACGGATAGATGGACAGACGGACGCCGGACAACGATCGATCACAATAGCTCCCTTGAGCACTTCGTGCTCGGGTGAGCTAAAAATGGAAAAAATATTCGTGGTTGACTTTCCTTAAAAGCATGTCAATTGACTCCTAGGATGCTGGGATTATTTTGCATTTATGTGAATTTTGATAAAAGTGACTTTAGTATTTGATTGGATAATTTAACACTTTACACATTGGGATTATTGTAAACATTTTTGGAAAGGATACTTGTAGACGGACAAAACTTTGGCTTATTAAAAGAGATAAGTAGCATATATATTGTCTTATTTTTTTTGTCATTTGATTTTCTAAATAAAATTTTGAAATTATTTACGTTGTTTGTCTGACTTCTGCTGGTCCATTACAATATCCATAAAGTTAAATATCGCAATATCGATAATTTCGTCAGAAATAGACTAAAAAATTATTATCGTATTACCTCCCCATTAAAACACTCATTTAAAAAATAATTTAAAGTATTGCGAATAGTTCTATTGCGTTTTCAAATGATTTTGAAACGTGTCTTAACGTTATGAGTGAGTGAAAGAGACTTTCCAAACAGAGCTCTGAACGAAAAGTTTATAATTGTGATGAAAGGCATGAAAGTCACGATGTTATGAACAGTGATCCAACGGACGAAGCAAAAGCTTTATAATTCTTTATTGCCAACACGAAATAAAGAATGGTTTGCTCGATTTGAATGAATAGTCGGTAAGGTGTATTGAATGTTTTCCAAGCGCTTAAATTGATTTCGGAGCGTTTGTTATGATTTGACTGAGTGTAATGAATGCCTTCAATTGAGCATTGAGCAAGTAGCGAATGGTTGAATGGCTTGTTTTATTTAGATTCACTGTGAAATTCTCGATGCCATTTACTGTAATAGAGATGGTCGCTCATGCTACAGTCAAAAACATCGTGAAATTGATAAGGTGATTGATTATAGAATGATTTCGAATGAAATTTGATGATCGAGATGAGTCAGTATTTATTGAATTGGAGGGAGATAAACCAATATCGCCAATTTTTTTCCAGATTAACAAAATTATCTAAAATTATTACCTCCCTTTAATTAACTACGCACACATGTTCTATAAACGACTTTCCAAGACTTAACGAACCAATCAGACGGAAAAAAAAATATATATCAAGTCATTAAAATCGTATTTTTTTTCAGCGATTTTCATCTTGAATGTAATTGTTGGTCTTACCTTTTTGTTATTTAAGGGCATTTTGAATGTTTTGAGTGTGTTTCGGATGAATGGATCTCACTGAGTGAGCGATTAAGAATGATTACATCTTGTTGAATGCCAATTTCACTATGTGTTTAAGGTTCATGTTAAGAGTTTGGGAACCAAATTAAATGCTGCTTCTATTTATAAAAAAAGACAGTTAGTCCAGTTAAACAATATATTGAATTGAAGTCGTAGATGAGCACAAGCATTGCGCAACATGAGAGGCCTATGTCATAACAGAATAGCCAAAACGTTATTGAAAAGGGATATTGTGTTCAGAATCATCAACTTCATTACGACTGGATAAAATTTGCCTTAATTTGGTCAGAATGTAGAGAAATGTTCATACCAGGTACTACTACAACCTTAAATATAAAACTCAGTCTCAAAAGGCTCTTTTACAACAATCAATTTTCATTCATTTTGTCAACATACATGTAAAACCGTTTTGGTCTGTTTAGAAATAGTTGTTAGGTATGGTGCAACAGCACATCATAATTTGGAGTTTTTTCTGCGATTTATTTCAAAGTATAGTTTTTTTTTTTTAATTCAATGATTTATAATAAATTTTATTATTTACCTTTTTGTGAAAAAGAAATTGATATATTACTAAGGACATTATAGGTATTATAAATCATTAATGTCCATTTATGTTGTGATAAAACACCATACCTTTCTAATATCTACACGTTTATAAATTTAGAATGACATATCGAGGGTTCAACGCAAGACTGTAGTAACTCTGTTTTGGTAAATTTTACAGGAGAGAGAAAAAACATTCTTATTTTTCCGTTTCCGATATTTCAAAGGCCTAATTCTAACTATATTCTGTTTTTCACACATAAAGAATACTGATAAGTAATTGAATTAGAAAATAGTTATATTTAATGAGAAACTTGAAAGGTGGTGAGTTACTACTTTATTGCACCAAAACAACATTATTTTCAAGAAAATTTTCATCACAAGACAGTAGTAACTAGAGTTACTACAGTCTTGCAGTCAAAAATTATCCATTTGGGACAAATGTTAATTACAATAAAGTAGTATCTAATAAATAATGCAACACAAGAGCAAATTGCTAAGTGAAATTTAAGAAAGGAGCATGCAAAATACTAAAATGCATAACTTTGTATGACACACATAAACTGCAGCAACAATTTGATGCTCTTTATGAGACTTTTTCATTTTCTCTCCTATATTGTTTCAAAACCAACAATACTTTTGTTTTTATATATTTTGTTAATTAAATGTTTTTTTTTTTTTTTTGTTTTGTTTTTTTTTTTTTGGAAAAGATAGTTGTGAAGACAGAATATCATCAAAGATACTTGTGGTCATGTTGTTGTTGAGCATCAGTTATTATCATCAACGTATATTACTTAGTTGGAACAAGTAGGTTGATATTTCGTTTGAATTTTTGTTTATCACATAATCAATGGTATTTTCAAAAATTGTTCAATGACTTGATCACCTTTCCATGGATACCAGTAATTTCTCATACCAGTAAAACAAGTTTACATCATTCTGAACCTCCAGCTGCTCTTCCACTAAAGTTTTATAAATATGGGAGATGAATGTACTTAAGGTTATTAACTGCACCAGAAGTTCAAACACAGGACCTCATTATTCAGGAAGTCCCAGATGCTACCAACTGGATACACTGTATCCCATCTACACCGGCAGCGTAATGTTTGTAAACGGAAACAATGGCGGAACCCATCGATTCGAACTGGACGCAGTGCTTAAATAAGGTACGTTTTTGTCTTTTCTTCAAGTTTAGAAATATCAAGTAAAATTGAAATCGATTACACACGTACAAACAACAATGTACTGAAAATCGCGGCGAAAAACATCGACAGATGGCTGAGTTAACAACGATTTAAGTTCTCGAAATGATCGACTTGTCAACATTACGTTAAAAAACGACAGTTTTCTCATACTTTCACCTGTTCTTGAAAAATAATGATAACCTTACGAAATCACTGTTCATTTTTGAACACATCTGTGCAAATTGTAAGCTTGGAGCATTCTTATATTGCTTGTAACCGTTCGATTATTTGAACCAACCTACTGTCGGAGTGTACGGTTAGGAAACCGCCTAAAATTTATCGATGACCGGTTGGGAAACGAGGGTAGGTCCGGTTTGGAACTTACATTATTTATAGGAAATGTATTATTTGTTAGTTTTTTGCAAGCGTTTGGTTACTCGGGACAAAAACTAATAGCGAAAACACGATTTTATATATGGGCTTACTTTACATTAACATATAAACTTGGAAGTGTGCAGGTTCAAAACTCTGGCTGCATTACTGAAATGTTTTAAACTTACCAGCCTAATTTTCACCAATTGATGCCTTTTTGTTTTTATTATATTACATGTACATGTAATATTGTTACATAAATAAGACATAATTCTGCCATACTGCCTTTATATACTGCTGCTCTCACTTTCGTGTATAAGATATACGTGTATCTCATAAATGTATATGTAGTCAAGGGTGTCGACTAGACATATGTTTTCAAAACCAAAATTGGTAGACCTTCAACTTCAATGGCATTGATTCTCGCTTGAATCTATCCTTAGCCCTCCCGGGTGGCACTAGTTAGCCAGGCTTTAGCACAAACCCCCTTAAAGCACATTTTACTTAGTGTTGTTCATAATCACGGTGGGTAAAACACGTGACTTTTGGAAAGCGTCCATACGGAAAAATCGTCCGCTTCAAGGTATGTTTTCTTTAATTTCTCAGCTTATACTCTATTGATTTTGGTGAGATAAAGTGCACGGAACGCGTCTTTGAGAGGGCTATTCAAGCCCACAGGTAGCCAACACGGGTGGGGATAGTGAATTATTACCAAATGTTAACCACAAAAAATCATTATATTATTTTTTTATCACAATACATAATATAGACAAGGTCCCGAACTACCCCCTTTCGTGCAGAAAATCTGGTCGACCGAGATCGCGCAAGTCCAATTTACACCTATAAACCCATGTTAAATACGGTGCTCTACTTAAATTACTTATTGCATTCTAAAGATAACATCTTTTCCTGTCACTAACACCTAATTCTGTGTAGAAATGCAAACAATTCAATAGGTATTCACTTTTCAATTTGATACCTGGAAGAAATCATTTCTGCATCGGCCATTTTTTGTTTATAAGCCTTCGACCAATCAGATAGCCTACAGTTTAATTGTAACCGGGGGTTCGGGGGTTCGGGGGCGCTGCCCCCGACATGGATTATTTCAACCTCTAATTTTAACAATTTCATAAGTGTACCAATTTAGATAACAAGTTACTGTTGTGTTATCTTGTTTATGATTTTTTATCGTTTTACACTTGTTGGTCTAGTTCTAGAATATTTGATTTTTAATGGGAATTGAGATTACAATGTGTACATGTAAATGTAAATTTCAGACTTAGTGAAATACGCCATTTTTTACAGAAAATATAAGCAAGGTTAAAGTTTTTTGGTTAAAGTTTTTGGTTAAAGTTTTTGGTTAAAGTTTTTTTGAAAGGGTCAAGGTCACAGTCTAAAGGTCATTTCAACATGGATGTTGGTCTCAAATGAAAGCCTATGCCCTAATGAGTGTTTCTGTAAAAAATAAAGCCTCTAGGATAAATATTTATAGAAATAAAAAAAATTTAACCTAATGCGGACGCCGACACCGACGCTGACGCCAACGCTGACGCCGACGCCGACATCCGAGGGTATGACAATAGCTCTTCCGAGACTTTTGTCCCGGGCGAGCTAAAAAATGAGATGTCAACGATGTTTCAAATTACAGAGGGATTACTTTAGTTAATGTTTTAGCAAAAATATTTTCTTTAGTTCTGCGAAATAGAATTTACAAATGGTGTGAGTCAAATGACGTTTTCTCGGAATCCCAGTTTGGTTTTCGAGAAAAATCACAGTACCACTGTCTGTGTATATATTTTACATTCAATAATACAAAATTTATTATTCAAAAAGTCAAAACTTTACTGTGCGTTTATTGATTACAAAACAGCTTTTGATAGCATAAATAGAGACGCTTTATGGATGAAATTAATTAATACCGGAATTAGCTGTAAAATGATTGATATGATTAAATCTATATATAAGGATGTCAAATCTTGTGTAAAAAGGAACCTTGCATGCCATTTTCACAACTATTCGACGTAGCAATAGGTTTAAAACAAGGAGATCCACTTTCTCCTCTACTATTCACATTATTCATTAATGATATAAATGACTGCATCGACTTAAACATGCTCACTGAAAATGATTTAAATCTTTTAAGCATGTATATGTTGCTATATGCAGACGATATCGCCCTTTTTACCACAGACCCAGTTAGTCTACAAGCGCAGTTAGACGAGATCAACCGTTTCTCCATTAAATGGGGTTTAAATATAAATGTGCAAAAAACAAAAGTTTGTGTTTTTGAGAAAAAGAAAACGAATCGTAACTTTATGTTCTCTATAAACAATGAATCTGTTGAAATTGTTGATCATTTCAAATATCTTGGAATAGTTTTCTTTTATAATGGATCGATTAAAAAATCTGTTCACGTTCTTACGCAGCAAGCACAAAGGGCGTATAACCGTTTATTGTCACTCTTTTCTCGTGTGCAACTTGATTTAAAAACGAAAATCTCACTTTTCGAAACATTGGTTTCCTCTATTCTACTGTACAGTTCAGAGGTCTGGGGAGTATACAATTATAATGAGATAGATAAATTACAAATCAAATTTTTAAAAAGAATTCTTGGAGTACGTTCAACAACTTCTAATTTGGCTGTCTTCGGAGAACTCGGTCGCTACCCGCTATCTATTATTTGTAAAGAAAGATCGTTAAAATATTGGTTAAAAATAATGAAAAATGATTCTTCAACAATCCATAAAATATTTCAAGAACAAATAAGAACAGGTTACGAAAATAGCTGGGCTAATTATGTCAAGAAAAATCTTGATAATTTGGGACTTAGTGGTATATGGATAAACTTTGATGAATCGATTAATAACTTCCCTTTAATTAAGCAAAGGATACGCGATCAGTTTTTCAAACCTGGGCGGCAACTATAACTGCTTCAGCTAAACTAAACTACTACAGCAAATATGATTCTCCTTTGAAAAATATCTTGAAATTATTCCTAATGATAAATTACGTAAAACATTAAGCTGTTTTAGGTTGAGTTCACATTATCTGAACATTGAAATGGGAAGATACTCAGATATACCAAGAATGAATCGTCTGTGTAAGTGCTGCAATATGAACCAGATTGAGTCAGAATATCATTTTCTTTTGTGCTGTCCATTATATGCAGATCTTAGGAAAAAATACATAGGTAAGATCACATGGCCTAGCTTGACTATGTTTTCAAATATTTTATCATCTATGAGTTCCTCAACGTTAATCAATGTTGCAAAATATCTAAGAGATGCAAATACGCTCAGGAATGAAAAAACAAAACAAACCGGTGATGGATAATTCTCATAATTACCAACAACTTCCAAAATATTTCATAATTTCAAGTAATTTAAATGAACTTCACAAAAATGATATAATAATATACTGTTTTAACTATGCAATTGAGTCATGATTTCTCATTGTTATTTTTGCCTATTGTACTTTTCAATTTTTATATGTATATTGTACCTGTAATGTAATTTGGCCATATTTGTGTACAAATTGTTTGTTATTGGCCATAAGCATTGTTTGCTGATTTGCCTAATAAATGAATTGAATTGAATTCAATTATTTACACAAACAATCAAGAAATAGTAATTAAGGCTAAATTTCTTTTCCAATTGTATGTCAAGTTGTCAATATAGTGATCATTCTGGTAACCAAACAAACATTTGGACTACATTTCTTGAAGATTTCGCAAAAAGTATTGTCAAAATTGTGTGGCTCTAAAACACGTCTGTAAACAAAGAAATTTAAATATGAGCCACTCCTGTGTTTTAAAATAGAACTTTCCCATTTTCCAAAAGCTTTTTTGAGGTTCATCTACGGCCTGGCAAATACCATGTGAGGTTCATCTATGACATGGCAAATACCTTGACAAAGTTTAATAGAGATATAGATAAAATTGTTGGCCCTGACTTCAAACACTTAGCTATTCTACTTCCTGTGCGATAAATGACTGAAATTCGGTCTTCACTAAAGCTCACCTTGCAAGCTTGGTTACTCTGAGCAATATCTATCACAATGGGTATATTCCTAACTATAGGTGAAATGAATAGCCTTGATTTATATTAAAAGATAAATGACCAAAATTAAAGTTTAATTCAAACTGACAAAGCCTGCAGTTAGAAGTCTATTTTTAGTTTCACGAAGGAAATTGATTAAGCATGATATGTATTTTCCTCTTTTTCCACAATTTCTGTTTGTGGTGGTTTCATTATCTGCAAAAGATGTTTGAATTTAAACTAATATATCCTTCAATAGTAAAATTTTCAAATTTAAAAATAAAACTTATCACCAAATTAAAGATATTTTTTTCTTTCGAGTCTTGTCTGAACAATACTGGTACTTCTGGTAGTTTCGAACAACAGTCAGATGTCAAAATTGGAATAAATGATATCATGCTGGAAAATATGATGACATCATAAATTATAAAGATACTACTTGAGTGCATTTGAAAGAGATACTACTTTATTGCGAAGATTTTTTTCTTCTCGTATTGGATTTGTTTCAGTGCAAGAGTGTAGTAACTTGAGATACTACAGTCTTGCGCTAACTGACTTTGTCGATTTGACTTACTACCTTATTGCAATAATTGAATATCTCTGGAAATAGTAAGCTCCTAGATTTGATATTTTAAAAGGTGTTGTAAAAGGGTCTTGTATGCTGAAAAATGTAAAAACATGAATTTCGGGAAAAAATGTAGTTACTACAGTCTTGCGTTGAACCCTCGATATATGGCATATGTGTCTATAAAACAAGTCAAAATAAATTGCTTGCATAACTACGTTTTAGGTCCGAGTTTAATACCAACGGTTGTAGTAATACCTTAATAGTTCTTTAGACTGTACTTGGTTAAAATATGAGCCAATTTTATTCAACAGTCATGCAGTTGCTTGTTCTATAAGAAATGACCATATTCCACAATGTTTTTGCTCTACCGCTATAGCTATGACAATCTTACGTCGCTAAGCTGTTTGTGCTCACAAAGTTGATTCAAATTGATATATATTAACCTTGACATACTGCTTCTTCTTGGCAAATGAAGTGCCCTAAAAATTGGGTCTCAAACACATTACATGACCATTAACTTTAAATCGACAGTACTTACTACTTGGTACTTTGCGTCGCAACGCCCATGCTGTATAATTGTAAACATTTCAAAGACAAACCTAAAAAGAGACAGAAAATTAGAGAAAATAAATCTAAAATATAGAAAGATAATTCCACGGTAACATAATAACGTCTGCATTTAATAGCATCGGTATTCACAGGTAATTAATGAAATATTGTGATTTCAGTTCATGCGTATTCACAATTGATTGTGACAAATCCATCAAATAGTTAGTAGTTATTTATCTGCTATATGGAAATAAAACAAAGAAAATTCGTAGGAGGTCGACCCAAACGTCGTAGATTCAGCTTGCTCATTTTGAACGAAATGTGTGATATTATAATACCCCCATCAAACTCATTTATCCAACTCGTTCAAATTTTGAACGAGTTGGATGATTGGGTCTGAAGGGGCATTATAGTATTATAATTAGTTAATCATTTAGTTAATTACATTGGCAAAGTAATTTAATTTAATTTATTTCTATGCTTATAATGACCAAGTAAAGTGTTATTGAATTAATTTCATTGGTAAAGAAAATTGTAATTTATCAATTACATGGGAATGCGATTCGCACAATCACTGGTTTAGATACATTCTGAAGAACAGTCAAACCTGTCTTAGTGGCCACCTTTATTCAGCAAGCAAACTGTCTTAAGCAAGCGGCCATTGAACAGATTGCACTAAAAATGACCTGTATTAAGCAAGCAAGTGTCTTAAGCACTTTTTGAATATCCATTGACTGCTTGCTTAAGACAGGTTTGACTGTCGTTCATTTAACATACAAATGTATACAGTTAATTACATCGTGAAAGTGACATTTAACTCAATCAAAGCTATTCTTAATCGATCTCTCAGCACTCCACACGTTCATTCCAAACACTCACACAAACCATTAAAAAAAACCACTCCAAACTCACTGAAAAACATATAACAACAACTTCGTTTAAAATTATAATAATAGCTAGGAAAAATATAGAGATTTCACTTATTTCACTACATGTAATAAAAATTGTAAGCGTCTGATAGGTTCTTGAAGAAGTAGGGAGCTATCTAATGAACTTGTATGCCTATTTTATTAAAGGGAGGTAATCAATACTGCTAATTTTGTTCATCCTGAACAAAATTTGCAATACTGGATTACACCCCATTAAATTCACTTAAAGGTCGCTCCACACACTCATTCAATTTCATTCCTAAATCATTCAATTATTATTCAGCTTGTCAATTTCACGATGTTTTTAACTGTATATACCGGTACATGTATAAGTTGTCAATTACATTATGTTTACCAAATATACCCACCAGCCAATAGAGTAAAGTAGGCCGACGATGGATCCGACTAACTTATGGCGGGTTGTCATGCTGGCAAATAAAGGGTAGCACATCACCGACTGTTCTATGGTAAGAATATAGATCAGGAAAACTGAAAACAATAAAAAAAAGAAGCCTTACGAGGTATGTCTGGTACTAAGTAGTGTAATACAGTTAAGAACATCGTAAAATTGATAAGGTGAATGGTATTGGAATGATTGTGAAAAGAAATTGAATGAGTGTAATGAGTGAGTTTTGAGGGAAATTAAAGGGAGGTAATATTAATCCGCTAAATTTTTTCAGGATGTATAAAGTTAGCGATATTTACTTTTCCCTTTAATAAAATATGTATATAAGTCATATTTTTAAATAACCAATCAGACAACTATAATTTCCTTTTTGTCAGTTGAATTGCGATTTTTCCAGCTATTTCTTTTTTTAATGTTGATGCTGGTCCTATCCTTTTCAGTGATTTTGAATGGTTTGAGTGAGCACTGAACGAAGGGTTATGAATGGTTATGATAGAGGTAAATGTCAATTTCACGATGTCACTAACTGTAATTAGAATAGGGACCACCTCGGTTCTACGTAAAGTGTCATCAAGTCAGACTGCACGGACTTCACAGCCTTATTAGGGTTTGAACTTTTTGCACTTAGCCGAATTTTAAAATGCGGTACCAGGTTGACCACTGATTGTTTTATTCCATCCTGTCAATAGCTTAAAATTTTGATAGAACGTGCTAAAATCAGGTCACTTGATCATGTGATAGTTAATTCATGTCACCTGGTTACGTGACCTACCAGATTTTCTTTTGCAGTTGTTAGGTCTTTCTTTAAACATTTTTGTTAAAACGTGCGTGTCTATTTTTGTTTTAAGGTAACTGCGGACAGATAACATTGTCGAATTTTCGACTTTCTTTAAATCTCACAATAATTTCTGAAATTTATCTTTGAAGTGTGGGCATTAACTTAAACGCAATAAAAAGGTTTTGAAGCACGTTCATTTGACGTCGTGACGTCATTAAGGGGCCAACCCCTTTTCGACCCGCCAAAATCAGTATTTGCAATTATCTTTTTAATAAATCGGTCGATTTTTACGAAAAATGTTTCATTTAGAAAGTTCAAGAACGCCAGACCTAGTCATTTAATTTCTGTGCATATTCAAACAGAAAAACAGGTGTAAAACGCTATCTAATTTGCGATTTTTAAGACTTGACGTTACTTTTTTCATTTTATATTTTGTAAAGATAAAGAGATTTCTCAAAATTTTGTCCGGTGACCTATGCTGATTTTTTGTTATTTTGTAGCGAAACAAATACGCTTCACATTCATCAAATAAAAATGATATGTCTTCGGGATGGATTTTTCATAAAATTCGATTTTGTAAAGTTTTTGCATTATTTTTCGTCGAATTCGACGTCGCACCAAAACCATCGTTACTATGCTTATTTGACGCCAATCTCCATGCAATAACGTTTTCTAAAATATTTGAAATTAAGGTTTATTGTAAAATATAGGCTTCAGAAGTATTAAATCTGAATTTGATTTTAAGAAAACAAAAAATCAATAAATTTTCCATCCGTTTAAAAAGACAGCTTTTGTGAATATTCGACGCGACGTTGAAATATCCTTTGATTTGCGATATCTTCGCGGAATCGAATTTTACAAAAAATCGAACCCGAAGACACATGGATTTTATTTTAAAAATCGTCAGTGGAATGGTGTTGCAGCAACATGTCTAAATTTCAGCATAGGTCACCGGACAAATTTACGAGAAAAAAATCAATATTTCAGTAAATGTACTCGAAAACAGCAACGTAGAAGTCGTTTACATTTAATACGTTACACCTTATAATATTTCTTACAATCATATCTTCATATCAATCAAAACAAAACATCAGGCGTCTTTTTACAAATCAATTTGCGTTTTCAGAATAAAAATCGGTTAATTATTTCCGGAAAAAATCAACAATTACTGAATTTGGTCCCTAAAAAAGGGGTCGGCCCCTATAATGACGTCATGACGTCATTTCTACGTTACGAAATTCCTTTTTATGACCAACATATGAAAGCGGGTATTTCAAAGTTCTATTTTATCGCATTAGGCAAGATTTGCAGACAATTTAAAATTTGGACCTAAAATGACCCTCTATGTGTCCGCAGTTACCTTAAACATTTCACCCCATTCTTATATTTTTAAAAGTCGGATCATGACTACATCGGTGATGTAAAATATGATTGATTTAATCTAAAAAATTATGACGAAGCTTAACTGGCGTGATTGTCAAATTGCGTTAACAATCTCGAATACTGTACGGATTTTCAGAATTAAATGGTCTGAAAGCAACGCATGTTACTGAGCATACAAGAGAATAAATGCTACCCATTCCATTCATACGTAGATTTAAACAACAAGTAAATAATCAAAAGTCGAATTTTTCACGTTTAGCGAACAACAAGGCTCAAAGTGTAAGATCGATAAGCGTGCACCTACGTTAAATGCATATGCTTAAATACATTTAAGATTATCGAGGTATTTAACCCAATTCCGATTAAAACCATTCTAGAGTGCTAACACACCGCTCCATTCATTTATTTCAAACATTCACTCAAACCATTCAAAAACGCCCCTAAATCATTAAAAAAAATAAGATCAACAACTAAATTAAAAATAAAAATAGCAAGAAAAAAATCTAGATTACACCGAGATAAATGAATTTGTAATCGTATGATTCGAATTTAAGAATAAATAAGAAGCTAGTAATACAATCTGTATACATATTCTATTAATTGGTGATTATAATAAATTTTGTTCATCCTTTACTAAAGTAGCGACATTGGATTACCTCCCTTTAATTTCATTCATTCGTCGCACTCATTCCATTTCATTCCAAAAATCATTCCAAAATTATTCAGCTTGCCAACGTCACGATGATGATAACTGTACATCTAATGGTTTCTTACTTTTCGCCCAAATCGGGAATGTGGCTGAAAACGTCTTCTGTGTAATTTGGATAATATTTCCCGTGATGGAGCCAAACACCAACATAATTCCCCAGCGGTTTGAATGTTCGTCCAGGAAACTAAATGGTCTGTTCCAATAACAAAAATAACATGTTAAAGTCAACGAAAACTTAACCCTTGATATTTGCATATGCAATGACCTAACTTCATGGATGTTTTCCTTACCAACTCAAATAACGGGAAGTACCGATAATAATCAATTTGTCCCTTGTCAAGCAGGATTCGACACTTACGGGAGTTCGGGAGTCCGAGACTTCTTTTGTACCAGTTAGGACTCTGACGGACTCCAAGGGTCATATGAGAATATTTTGAAAACAAATGCACATGGCAGTTTCCTTTTCAACCCCTGTCAGTACTATAGATCTTCTCACTGCAAAATTTGTTGAAGAAAACATTTTCTTGTATGCCAAAGTATTTTGAAAAAAATCCTCTTCGGAAGAACCTTGTGGAAAAGAAGAAATTGCTTATAACAAGCAATTTCTTTTTTCTGCAATGTTCTCCCATTATGAAAATTTGGACTCCTTACTTTGTGCTTAGACGCCCTTGATTTTATGTGTTAGGGGTCAAATGGACTCCTTATTCTCAGGAGTTACTGTCGACCCCTGCTTGTTAAAATTGGTTGACTCTACACAAAAAAATCCTTTATATTGAAACAACATAAAATTAGGGTATAGTAAAACGCAGGGACTAAGCTTTTATTGAAACTTAAAAAAAGATTGAAATAAATGCTTCATTAACTATATACATATATATTTTGTGGCTTAAATTACATACATGTATTATTTAAGAATATGGTATTTTTCTGTTTATTCATCTTCGTCTCCATGGTATATATTCAGTGGTGCCTCTCTTGAAAGTACTACATGTACATTTGTGCAAGAGGTGACTACTCGTATCTTTCAATCACGTGATTAAATCTAGTAAGTAAGAAATCTCATTAAACGAATACATGTAACAAATAAGTTCAGGAACAAAACTACATATTATCGTATGGTATTTATTTCAAATATTATTCTTGTAAGACTTACTTTGCAAGTCCTGGCCTTCCACCAAGTAAATCTTTCTTTACATTCATTCGTTTTTCCAAAAAGCAGTAACCCGCAATAATGATGACCTAAATCAAACAATATAATCAATTATTTTTGCTCTCGCGGGGTGGAGCCTTATGACGGGCTGTGGCACTTTATGTTAAGATAGATCAGCTTTTTTTATTATTTTTTTACTTCTACAGATAGTCGACAAAAAAACAAACTTGAAACTTTAAATCCTTTTTAAGTAACCAAACCCTCGTATCTCAGTTTTTCGAAGCTAAAGTTTCGAGGTTTTGGTAACCAAAACGATGAACTGTGTTCATTTTCCTTTAAGCGCGTGAATCCTTTTGGTTTTTGGATACAGCTAATTGCACGCGTTTATGATAAATGTCAACTAACTGTTGCAAGAATCCAAAATATTGAAAAGTAAACTCGCCAAATGACGTCAGACTAGGTAACGCCCTGTCAGTTGAATAATAACGCAAAATACTCACGTTTAAACAAACATAGCATAATTAGATGATGCAAAATGATGTTTTGTTTGAATTGTGTTAAATGACAAAAACGTTTTTCAGTAATTGCAACTGTTGGAATATCTAACCATGGATTCCTGTCCTTAAATCAGGATGACAAAACGCTTGCAAACTATTGAAAATTATGCCCCGTTTTGCACGAAGCTACTCGTGCAAAGCGGGGGCATAATTTTCGATAGTTTGCAACCGTTTTGTTATCCAGCATGCAGGGCTTGTTTCCATATACTTATACCTAGTATAGACCAGCAATTTCGAGTAAGTGATCAAAGATCAATTTTACATTGAAAAAGACAGAAGATAACGGTTTCTCGGACCTCACTCTTTCTTGCGGAACTATACCAATATATTTTTCCAGGTCCCAGCTATACAGTAAATAACGTCATGAAATTGACAAGATGATATTGGAGTGATTTTGGAATGGATTTGAATGAGTGCAATGTGTGAGTTTTGAGTGAAATTAAAGATGGGTTATCGAATATCGCCAATTATGTTCAGGATGAACAAAATAAGCGATGTTTATAAATTTCCTTTGATAAAAATGCATTAAAGGTCTATGAATAGCTTTCTATTTCTTCAAGAACCAATAAGATACTTATAATTTCAATAATATCAGTGAAACCACAATTTTTCTAGCTAAATCTATTTTGGATTTAGCTGTTGATCTTAGCATTTTTGAATGGTTTGAGTGAGTGAAGGGATAAATGTAAACTTTCAATTTTGTTAATAAAAAGTGCTTTTATTGAGAAAAAAGACCACTTTTTTCAAAATGTTCGAAACCCCATTAAATTTATAAAAATATATAAATTACTCACAGCGGGTAAAACAAACCAATGCTGGTATCGAGAATGGGCATCGTTCTGTGTGAAAACATCTCTATAACAATATTCTAAAAACTCGTCAGTAGTAGAAGCCATCGTTCCTCGGTTTTAAAATATATCCTGTAAAAGAAAAGACACGACTTGTGTTTTGTCTGTTCGTTTTTTGTTTTTTCATTTGAAATTGCAAGCGGAAAAATGACCTTGTAATCATGTCAATACTCATACGTTGGCATACAGATGACATTCATATTTTTTCATAATCATTTCTATTTTAAAAAGAAATGCAAATTTTCGTTTTACAAGATTTCCTGTTTTAAAAGATTAAAGGTCAAATGAAAAGCGTTTACAACCGTTTCTTTATGTATTCATAAGCAAAAATTAAATACGATGCAATATCCAGAATAAAAAAATGATTTTTTATAACTGTGAATTTCACGATTTTCGATAAACACACCTGTAGCCGGTCATTGATAACTTCTCGGTCACGTGACTGAGGCATGTGACGTCACCGCGAGGGATAGATAATACTGGCATAGTAAACAATTTGTCAGCGGCTACGTATTTTAGATCGATTTATGATAAATTCCACTCGAAAAAGTACTTGAATTTTGCATTATTGTGTTGCCCCTGGATGTCGCAAACTAGATAATTCGGGAATTATCCTCTTTTCGTTCCCGTTAGATCAGGGTAGGACTCTAAAGAAGCGAGAAAGCTTGAACCGAGAGTAGTCCAAAAAGAATAGAAAAGAGACTCACCGAACACCATCTACTATGGAAAAAAACTTTATCAACATCATTTAAACCAATTATTTTTGGTGTAAACCCGTGACTAGCAAGTATTGAAGATTACTAGTAAACTGCCAATTCCGATCGCCAATTCGATCGCCGGAGTGTAAACTGACAATCAATTTAGGTGTTAAAGAGACAGTTTTAACTTATCTAATATCAATGTCACACCTTTGATAACCATTGACGCATTAAAATGACGTGACAGCTCAAATTTTCTAGAGCCAAATTGCCTAGAACCATTTTGCTTTCCTGGGAATTAAAACCTGGGGTCAGGGGACGATTTTTATGCATAGTTAAAGGGGTCAGGGTAAGCTCTATTTCATGTACGATTTGCATCAGTAGCAAGAAGTAATACTTAAAACTTAAAGAAATAAAATGACCTCAAGATATAAAGTCATCAGGAAATGAATGAATGAACAAAAGAAAGAAAGAATAAATGAATTGGTTGATGAAAGAATCTAAGAACGGATGGAACGTTAATGAATGAACAAATTTTTGGATGTCATTTCTCTTTCTTTCTTTCTTTAGACCAAATGGGAATTTTTCATCTTACCCAATATTTTTATAGTGTAGACGAAACGGGTTAAGACAAAGGGAATAAACCACGAAACTATGTACTGATTTTGTTATTCTCATATAAAACAGATTTTAAGAATTTGATTGATAAAAAATGACCGTTTTCACCATTTCTTCTCTTGACACCGATTTTACATAAGAAACGTTGTATTTTCATCTTTCTCAAATCTATAGCTGCACTGTTTTGAAGCATGTCGAAAAAGTGCTTTTTGTGTATGAGATAATTCAGATTCTGTCAACTGAAATTTCTGGCTTTTTGCGTGATAGTTTGAGAATATATGTGTAATAAAAAAAAAAAAATCAGTGGCATTGGTAATTGACGTACCATTGGAGTACTATACCACTTGGCCCTCACTCACTAAATTCAAACTTCTGCTGGAATCTACATCAAAAAGAACAATTCTCAATCTGAGCAAATTTATATACTATGCAAACGACTTAAGGGAAAAAAGCATGCAAGGTTAGATAACAATATGGTAACAGCTTAAAGTATGTAATTTTTTGGGGAGAAGTTATAGATCAGCCACTGAATTATTCACGATGAACTATGGCCTTCCTCCCAGATAAACACACCAACCATTGCGAAATATAGAATTGAGTAGTCATAATTCATCAAAAAACAATTGCATGTGTTTCATCTTCTTATTCATCACTTTTGATCAATTACTCTCATCATACAAAAGATGTATGAACTTTCCATTATTATCTAGGCTAATCCTAATTTGGGTTATAAGCTGAAAAGTTGTTCTTTATAGTCTGTCTGATCTGGAAATTGGAAATCGGGAATTTAAGTACTAGTGTGGTATTTGGGAAGAAGATCACATTAATCAATGAGTTCCTTCTTCCTAAACATTACACTGAATGTTATTCTTGCCATGTTTATGTAAGAGTAGTTTATGTCTACAGGAGAGCATTACTTGCATATCCTAATATATTTTTTTGTCATAGGTATAATGTTATTGAAGTTCTGAAAATTATTACAAAAGTTTTCCTGACTAAATAACTATTCTTTAGTCCTCATGCTGTACTGTACTGTTTTGTAATATTGTATATGTACTGGCGAAAAACAATATGTTTATATGCCATTAAACACTTTGAACTTGAACTTGAACTTGGTAATTGATAGGTGCATTGTCACGGATAGATCAATGAAAATTTGTCACGTGGTGTGTTATATTGACCAAAATAAAGGCGACACGCACGTGTGATTAGGGGCTTATCAATATATGACATGGACAATTGATTGGTGCATCGTCACGGACAGATCAAAGAAACTTTGACACGTGGTATGGAACGTTGCGTAAGAAAAGACGATCTTTATGACACTTACATGTGATTTGCGGCTTATGAAAGGACTTCTGTTTATCTTTCTCCTTTATTTTTTAATTCTTGCAACGGTGTAAGAGTCTGAGGTGATATCTAACTTTTGATTTGAATTATAAAAAAAAGAGATTTAAAGAAAGCGCAAACAGCTGTGACAAAAAATAAATGAACAATAAAAAGGTCTGTCAATGGAGGTTGAATTATGGATAATTGTGATCGCATGGATAAATTACGTATGGTTGAATAATGCCAAAAACGGTCAAATCGGCATTGAAATTCGAAAACACCGCAGAATAGGTAAGATATACATTATATTCTTTCCGAGCGACTAGAATGCCATAGATATAGTTTTAATACAGCTGCGTTTGCAACATTTTGGGGGCTAAAGAACGATTTGTATAGTTTCATAGCCCTTTCTGGTGGTTATCTTTAGAATAAAAATTTTCTTTGCACCGTTTTTGTAACATGATGACAACTGTATAATCATGTAAAGGGATAAATAATTAAATTTTGATGTCATTGACATATTTGAAAATAAATTAAAAGTCTGTAATCAAACTTCTTGAAATTTAGATTTTTAATCTTTGTGTATTTAAAAATGGTTTCCAACGCCAACCACTTTTTTCATATTTTAATTGACAAGAATTATCATACGGGATTTCCAGTAAGCGTTGTAAAAATCAAAAACAAAAAAAAAAATGGCAACGTAGTTTGAATTTTTCCACAAAAACATGTGACATATCTTAGGTATATCATTGGTAGGTTTAAATTAAATGTAGCACAATAGATTAGACTCGGAGAGCTTTTCCCGATTCGATCGTTCGGGCTGTCAGACTCGGGTGCCGGTCAGACTCGATTTCTTCACCCTACATTTCTGGCTCGGATTCAGACTGTGATGATACTACATCTTCAAAGCGAGTGGGCTCAAACGATCTCAGTTGAACATGTGGATAAGTGGGTAACAGGATAGATTTTTCTTCGTTTCATTGGAAAGTGGTCATATTTACGATGCTCTCTTTGTTTATCTAGAACGGGGAATCCCTCGCAGTGACGTCATAGCTATTGCGCATGTGCGTGTACGTATTTCTGGCCGGGTAAAATTTTCCAATAAATCACGGTCGTATTTTTGTCAATACCGTTCTTTTAAATTTGTTTTTTTCGACGCGAACTTTTTGTGTCGCCTTATTTCATTGGTAATTATCAGGAGATGTTTTAAACACACGTTCCAAAATTTGCTTTTCATTTGATCTTTAAAAAAAATACCATATCTTTCGTTTTACAAGATTTTAAATGAATAAAAAGGCTTAAAATAAAATTGGTATTTATGGTTCATGTTAAGTGCTTAAGACCCAATTTTAAGGGCACTTCATTTGCCAAGAAAAAATCAGTATGTCTAGAAATATTATATATCAAAATGAAGCTATTGATGAGCACAAGAAGTTAAATAACTTAAAACTGCTATAGCTATAGCGGTATAGTGGGGAAAGAGTCATTTTGTACAGAACAAAAAACTGCATGACTGTTGGATTAATTTTGCTCATATTTTGACAAAGTATAGTCTAAAGTTCTACAAAGGTTCTACTACAACCGTTGGTATAAAACTCGGGTCCTAAACGTAGTTATGCAAGCAATCGATTTTGACTTATTTTATAAACACACATGTCATATATGTCATTCAAGTTTTGTAAACGTGTAGATCTACGTAAGGTATGGCGTGTTATCACAACATGAATTGACATTAATAGTTTAAATACATGTAAGGTTGTTTAGCAATATATCAGTTTCTACTTCATAAAACGATGAAGTAATTTATCATAGATCATTGAATTCAAAAGACTATAATTTGAAATACATGTAAATCGCAGAAAACAATTCACAATATGATGGTGTGATGTAGCAGCATACCTAACATCTAGCCAAATCGGTTTGATATGCATGATGAGAAAATAAATGGAAATCGTTTGTTTCAAAAGACCCTTTTGAGACTGAAATTTTGATCTAACGTTGTAGTACAGTTGACAACATCGTAAAATTTAATGGGATGTAATCCTATATCGTAAATTTTGTTCAGGATGAACAAAATTGGCGATATCAATTACCTCCCCTTCAATAGAAAAAATGCATATAAGTTCTATACATAGCTTCCTATTGCTTCTAGAACCAATGAGATGCTAACAATTTGAATTATGTCAGTGAAATCGCGATTTTTCTCAATCAAAATTTATTTTGAATGACGTTGATTCTATATTTTTCAATGGGTTTGCGTGTTTTTGAATGGTTTGAGTGAGCGTTTTGAACGAATGAGTGGAGCGTTGAGTGGGCGATTAAGAATGATTTTGATTGAGGTGAATGTCAATTTCACGATGTAACTAAGAGTAGAACCAAATACGAACATTTGTCTATATTCTGATCAAATTAAGGCAAATCGTATAAAGCCGTCATCAAGTTGTTGGTTTTAAATAAAATATTCCTTTTCTATTAGGCTAATAAGGCTATTCTGTTATGAGATGGGGCCTCTTATGTTGTGCAACTGCTTGTGCTCATCTTCAGCTTCAATTTGATATATTGTTTGGCTGGGAGAACTGTCTTTTATGTAAATCGAAGCAGCATTAAATTTGGTTCAAAAACTCTTTAATTGATCCTTTTAAGTCGTGAGCATGCGATAATTTGACCAAATAATATATCGCATTATGTCGTGTCATTCTAATGTGAAAAAGGGGTCGATTCTGGAGATAATTGGTTAAATATCATCAGACTGTTATGCGTACACATCACCCAGTAGTGCTTTAAGTGATATTGATATCAATTTGGAAACAAAAACATCTCCATTTGATGCTTCAAAGTTATCCTATTCCCTAAAATAATTTTTATATGTGACCCGACACTCGAAAAATGACAATCCGGGATGTGCGTTAAGTCTCAACCCTTGTCAGACTGCGCGATTTGCGACATTTTCTGAATATTGAAAGATTAGTTCACCTTCCTAAGTCATTTTTTCCAAATTCCGCATCCTGGTTGACCAATGTTGGTTTTAAGCTTTTTTTTCAAAATTATTATTTTACAGATGGTCCCTTTTCACGTGAAGGGTAAAAATTATATCAAATTATCCTACGTTCAGTGCAGTTCGGTTCAGTTCAGTTTATATTTAAAAATATGCCAATAATGTTTCAACATTGCGTCCATAAATGATGCAATGGCATGATTCTGCCCTGCGTTCAGGATGAAAACCTTAGCGAAGCGCTTTCGAAATGATTCCTCGCTTTGCACGTATGTGCACGTGCATAGCGGGGTATCATCACAAAGCGCTCGTGGAACGTTTTTACATCCTGAACACAGGGCTGATTTCAACCAATTCGGCTTAATAATGCAATAAAATCACTAAGTCGGCAGTTAAGGTAAAGATCAGCTGGACGCCATATTTAGTGCGAATAACCAACCCTTGAAATTCTGTATTTACAATGTTTTTGTCACAATTCATTAGCGACATGGAGACAATAAGAAAAATACAAAATTCAAAATAACCTAAAGCACAATAAAAAGGCACCACACAAAAATTTTGTTCAAACTGTCCTTAATTATAAAATGTTCTATCGACTTCCTTCTTATCGTCTTCTAACCTATAAAGGAACATGTAGACATTGCATGTCTTAACATCAACCATAAGACGTCGGTGTTTGTTTGATTGTCATTAAAAAGGCCCCTTCTGGCTTGTTCATTTAATTGTACTTTGAAAAAAGTTTTAAATTGCATAATTAAAAGAACTGTTTCTTAGAGAATGAAAATACAGCATTTAATTTCATATTTGTTTTAAGCAAAAAGCAGTAAAGTGATCTCAACTAACGAATGATATGGGATTAACTAAGAACAGTTTGTATGTTTATCATTAAAACCAAAGAACAGTTAATAACCTTTTGATACTCGTGTTTTCGAGTGATTCGAACTCCAAACGACATGTTAAGGTCAATCAGGAACGCTGAAGGTACGGTGTAGATCTAGAAATTAATGAGCGTTAGCCTATGCGCGAATCAACTGTCTAGACTATAGCAACCGTTCCACAAAGTGATAGCCAGCAATTTGTACTGAGTAAGAGGTTATGTTACAAAAAATCGAACGACAGAAAGGGTTTGCAAACCTACTTTGCAGATATAAGATTAAAGATTTTTAACTTTTTTCTTAAGACATAGGTTCAAAAACCTTCGACCGTTTCTGAGCTTACTCTAACATTATTTGGTAGTAAATGACCCATTACAAATTTATTTAGATTGGTAATGTTCATCTCTGAAGTTTTGGTACATTAAATAGATACACGACAAAATATTCAGGTGGTGCGATTTCATTGCTCGTGAGTATAGTTTCATGACACAAATTTGGCTGGTTGTCTTCAAATAATTAGGAAATAATAAAGGACATTAAAGAACAAAAAACATAAGAATACAGTTAAGAACACCGTTCCGATCAAAACCATTCCCAATCGACCACTCAGCGATCTATTCATTCATTTATTCATTCATTCATTCATTCATTCATTCATTCATTCATTCATTCATTCATTCATTCATTCAGGCAAAACACTTACTTAAACCACCTAAAGACGATCAAAATCGCTAAAGATAAAATCAACACCTACATTCAAAATAAAAATATCTAGAAAGAAAACATGGAATTTCATTGATGAAATTGAAAATTTTAATCGTCTGATTGGTTCTTGTAAAAAGCTATCTATGAGACATATTCTGTTAAACGGGGGCAATGAATATCGCTAATTTTGTTAATCCTGAACAAAATTAACGACATTGGATTACACCCTTGACCCTGGACGCGGGGCTTGCGTAAATATATATGTGACCCCGCACGCGAAAAGAGACCATCTAAATGGTGCGTAAAGTGTAGACCCTAGTCAGACTGCAGACTGACTAGGGTCGAAACTTTTTGTACAGTGCTTATTTTTGGAATCTAGTATGAGCAATCTACCTTCCAGTGAAAGAATTTTTGAAATTCGACTTCTGGTTGACCTATGGTGGATCAAATCTCTTTTTCAATAATTCATTTTTAAATTAAAAAATTCCCGGATGGTCCCTTTTTGCGTGACGGGTCACATATATGCTACATCAATTATGCACCCAATCCCCTACTTTTCACGGCTATCAAACACAGGCTGAAAACAACACCACAGCTTCAGACAGAGTTTTTTTCAATCTCAATTCCAATGGTTCAGAATACCTTTCACATGTCCTATGTTGCCCAATGTCCTCACTGGAATTAAAGTGTGCTTAATACAGAATAGAGATCATAGATTTATATTGAGTAATAGATACTTAAAAGACTGACATTAACCCCTTTTTGGCCTGGTTTAGCAGGCCATACGAAACAACCCTGTATTCTGGAAATTGCCTAGGAAAAAGAAAATCGATTCAAAAGCGATCAACGTGTGTACTACGTAGCTTTTTGTGCTCGCGCGCGCGCAAAAAAAAAGTTTAAAATACGTCATCAACTGTTGTGCGATACGAAGTGCTTTGTGCGTTTAACACAGTGCTTGCATAACACTAAGCTGTGTCACGGAAAATTTCGGAAAAATACGCATTATTTCAAGCTCAAAAAGAAACTCTCAGCTCAAATATTGATTAGTCATTTGTCATTGGTCAAGGTTAATGTCTTGAACACAGCAGAATTCGTGTTTTAAGCACCGATTTAATTCCTCAGCTTGCTCAAGAGTACCAATGCTTTGCTAAAATCGAAGTACTGATAGTACTGAAGGCGAGGGAACTAAATAGACGAAACAACACACGAGGTCAATTTTCTTGAATATAACCTTGATTATTCACCTTGTCCTTATCATGTGTACTAGATATTTTCTTACTTATCACTGCTAAAATCACTGCTTTGTTAAAGATACAAAGCTTTTAAATTTGATCTTGACGGATGACCTTGCTAAATGGGAAAAGAAGAAAATGCTGCTGACTCACACTTTCTCCTTTCTGCCTAATATCATCTACCCTCTCTGCTACACATTTTACTAATTTGCCCACATATTGTATGTAATCTTCAACCCATTACGATTTGGATCTGTCTAACCAATTGTTGTCTTGTAATCGATTAATCTTAATTAGATAAATTTAAAAGCATTGTGCCATCCTTAAACCCTTAAACAGACGACAAAGTTTTAGACTGGGCAAACTTGGAACAGTTTGCAGACAAAAAATCCACATAAATGTAATTTGATATATACCTAGGGATGAAAAAAATGGGGTATGAGTATATAGTGGACCATATTGTGGGAAAGGGAACCTCTTTATAGAATTCAATTCAATGTAAAAGAAAGAGCAGACGAGCTTATGCCCCTAGAAAAACAACATTACTACGATTGTTAGACGGAATGATTGACTGACTAGTAGCAACCCAATCAACTCAACTAGAATTATAAAAACGCGAGTTGCGGCTGTCTGCAAAGCGTTTTCTATACCTTGGAAATAAGTTGATTTTGTCGGACTCAGCGCTATATAGTTAGCATACCGTTCGACATTTTTCTTTTTAAATGATCTCGAAATGTGACTTACGACCCACATAGGTAAATGGAACCCTTGCTTTCCCTCGCCTTAAAAAGTAAAATGATTCAAAAATTGAAGTGCATGCCTTCAAATGTCACCTTGCCTCTTTAAAAACATTTACAAAAAGTTTTTGTTCGGCACTTCTAAATACGAACTTGGATTAAAGAGGCATGTAATTACAACAAAAATATTATCTGAAAATGCTAACAAATACGACTAAGGCCAATCTACTTTTTACTGACCTCTGAAAACGTTGTTTAGAATGAAGAAATCACTTTTTCAAACAATTTCTCAGGTTATCATTGATAATGTTTTCTTTCCAAATAGACAACGCTTTCCAAAGTTTTATTTACAATACTTTTTTGCCTTTAGGTTTCTCAACATTTCGTTGCTCATGTTCTTTCGGAATGTTGACCGAGCTTTCCTAATTAAACCGTAAGAAATCTCGGTTAACACTGTTAAAGTTCATTACTACTGATACGTTGCAGAACTATTGCGGGTCCACTACCTTAACCTCATTGAAAACGAACCAGTCGAACGATTTGTCGTCTTTTCATGCAATAAATGAGATTTGAAGAAAATGATTCTATTACATACCCGTTAAATATCATAGCATGTCTCCTTAACATAGGAACTACCTGATTAAGCGGTTTTAGTACATGATAAGGTATTTTTGTAACTCTATATGGGTGCATAAGACCCTAGTTTCGATATTGATTCATAGAATACAGGTAAAATGTGTTTTTCAAATCTTTGTATGGGCACTGTGTTTAAAATACAAAGTTTATTGGCATATTATCCATAATTAACGCCCTGGCAGGGCGGAGCCTAAGTTACGGGTCGTTGCACTTAAGGTTAAGGGAAATCAGCTTTTATCGTAAATAACCTTCTCTTTAACATTGATAACTCGAGACCTTAAATCGAAGATCGGTAACCAAATCCTCGAAACAAGCTGAAGTTACGAGGACTTGGTAACCAAACTATGAAATGTGTTCACTCTCTCAAAGCACGTTAATCCTTAAGATTTTATGATACAGTTATTTGCTTGAGTTACCGACTAAATTTGAAAGAACCCAAACCATTGAAAAGTAAACTCGCCAAATTAAGTCACAGTAAATAACATCGTGAAATTTAAATTCACCTCGATCAAAACCAATCTAAATCGCTCACTCAGTGCCCTGTTCATTCATTCTCACTGATTTCACACAAAAACGCCCAGAAATCGTTTGAAACAACTCGAAATCGATCAAAACGATCAAAATTTCATTGAAATTGATCGAATGATTTCACGATTATTTGGGTTGGTATGGATTTTAAAGCGTATAAAAGGTTCGTGAACACTCACAAAATTGAAAGTATGGAGATTTTTTAAAGGGAGGTAATACATATGTGACCCGTCACGTGAAAAGGGACCACCCGGGAACACAGAAAAATAAATAATTGAAAAAATGATTTGATCCAGCATAGGTCAACCAGAAGTCGCATTTCAAAACTGCATTCACTTGAAGGTAGATTGATCTTTCTAGATTAAAAAAATAAGCACAGTGCAAGAAGTTTCGACCCAGGTCAGTCTGCGCAGTCCGCGCAGTTTGACTAGGGTCGACACTTTACGCATTTCCCAGATGGTTCCTTTTCGCGTGACGGGTCACATATTTCTAATTTTGTCAATGACGGAAGAAATATGCGATATTGGATTAGCTTCTTAAATTCCATTAAAACCTCGCTCCATACACTCGTTCAATATCAATCCTAATTCATTCCAAAGTCATTCAACTGGTCAATTTCACGAACTGTTTTTATTTATTTCATGCAGGAATGAAGTTAAACGAAAGAAGTTAAAAGCTGATTACTCTTTATACGAGAAGGGATAAATACATCAGTGTGTTAAGGCTTTTAGTTTCATACCTCTATGAAATCATCAAACTCTCTATATATCTCATAATTGTATTAAATAACAATTCAGTAATGAAATTTCTTACGCGGCTGCTTTTTGCGTATGTTTACAAAATAGATGCATATTCGAAATCGTCTGCAAAGCGTTTTCTATACCTTGGGAATAAGTTGATTTTGTCGGACTCAGCGCTATATAGTTAGCATACCGTTCGACATTTTTCTTTTTAAATGATCTCGAAATGTGACTTACGACCCACATAGGTAAATGGAACCCTTGCTTTCCCTCGCCTTAAAAAGTAAAATGATTCAAAAATTGAAGTGCATGCCTTCAAATGTCACCTTGCCTCTTTAAAAACATTTACAAAAAGTTTTTGTTCGGCACTTCTAAATACGAACTTGGATTAAAGAGGCATGTAATTACAACAAAAATATTATCTGAAAATGCTAACAAATACGACTAAGGCCAATCTACTTTTTACTGACCTCTGAAAACGTTGTTTAGAATGAAGAAATCACTTTTTCAAACAATTTCTCAGGTTATCATTGATAATGTTTTCTTTCCAAATAGACAACGCTTTCCAAAGTTTTATTTACAATACTTTTTTGCCTTTAGGTTTCTCAACATTTCGTTGCTCATGTTCTTTCGGAATGTTGACCGAGCTTTCCTAATTAAACCGTAAGAAATCTCGGTTAACACTGTTAAAGTTCATTACTACTGATACGTTGCAGAACTATTGCGGGTCCACTACCTTAACCTCATTGAAAACGAACCAGTCGAACGATTTGTCGTCTTTTCATGCAATAAATGAGATTTGAAGAAAATGATTCTATTACATACCCGTTAAATATCATAGCATGTCTCCTTAACATAGGAACTACCTGATTAAGCGGTTTTAGTACATGATAAGGTATTTTTGTAACTCTATATGGGTGCATAAGACCCTAGTTTCGATATTGATTCATAGAATACAGGTAAAATGTGTTTTTCAAATCTTTGTATGGGCACTGTGTTTAAAATACAAAGTTTATTGGCATATTATCCATAATTAACGCCCTGGCAGGGCGGAGCCTAAGTTACGGGTCGTTGCACTTAAGGTTAAGGGAAATCAGCTTTTATCGTAAATAACCTTCTCTTTAAGGGTTCGCCGCAAATATAAATGGAGGCCATTTGTATTTTTGGCCAAAATTTTATATGCAAAATTAAGGCTTTTCTTAATGCAAAGTCAACTGAATATCTTATAAAATGTATTAAAAAGGGGAAATGAAGATGTTTTTGATAAAAATATTTGCAAAGAATGCTTTTGTAGCTGAAAACAGAGTTCCACATTGCACTTTCGCATTTGCATCCATTTGAAAAATGTACCGATGCATTTGGGACAAAAACTTGCAGACGTCAACTGGAATATCCAGAGTACAATCAACGAGGCTTACTTTTGGCTAAAATGCCTGTGGGACAGATATTTCAGCGTTGAAAGACACGTGTTTATTTTCAAGGAAACATGGCAGCCTTTTTTTACAACAACAAAACATGTAAACAAAGATGTTTTAAGGAATTGCAACGATCGTATTCCTTGAAAGCCAAAGGTGACCGTCGATTATCACTCTTGGGCATTTCTACTTTAAAAATGAGACTAAATTTACCTTGATTTCTACTTAGAAATCCTTGCTATTGTTCTGTTTTTCTCAGCTGTCAAATAAAAAAACTGCCGTTGGAAATTTGTTATGAACCGCTTCACCGAAAAAGAGATAAAAATATCACTCCTCTAAAAAAAATAGAGTGGGACCTTTCATACTTATTCGAGAGCAAGTTAAAACGGCCTCAAGTCAAAACGGCCCAAAGTCAAAACGACCCCAAATTCGCTAAAACCAGTCAATACCAAGTCAGAACTTATACTCATTTGGTCAAAAAAGCAAAAATTATTTTTTTTATGTCATATAAGAATATATACAATTAATGGCTCGATTTTTACATTTTATACAGTTTTTTTTAATAAGATGACAAATTAAATAACTTTATTATTTGGTTTATTTCAATACAAATACACCTCAATTTACTTGTTTCACTCTCTCACATTACATCTATAAAGGTTTGTTTCAAATTAAAGACCAATACCCTTATTCATATAAATGTGATATTATTATAGTCCGATTGACTTGTATAAGGACCGGTGTTTTCACCAATTACACAAAAATACGTTGGTTTGTATGTAGTAATATCTTAATTTTAGCTTAATCCAAATTAATTTTAGACTATAAAATGGTTCCAGAATGATGCTTTTGTCTACTTAGTAAATGAGAATTTTTCGCATTTTCCACTCTTAAGGCTGCTAAGTAGTAAGAATATGTACACATATACTAAAAACTTGTGTTTTTATACTAAACTTTTGACACAATAAATGACCGATTTTCTTTTGTTGGATATGCGTATTTTCATATCGACGGTACCCAATTTTAAACTAAAATATCACGTATGTTTACCGTTCATAACTCGCTATTTACTTGTTATATCTCGTGAAAAACGCAACGATTTCGTTAAATAATCCATGATTTGATTGGTCCGAATTAGAGAGTACAGGGTTCATCCATGAAAAGATATAGGCGATTTTCAATATCTTATCAAAAGGTTCACGAACAAAGACAGGACACACTCATTCTAATATACTTTACGAGTGAATTACACAAACATAATTAATTTTATAGAAATACTCGATATCATATAAAAAAAAAAAAAAAAAAAAAAAAAAAGAAAAAACAAACAAACAAAAAAACGACTCCTTTAAAATCATCCTCTTTTGCATCGATGCAAATTGGTACCTATTTTGAGAAAGACTCTTCACTTTTCCCTTATTATAGAAACAATAAGTTGTAATAGGCCAGGAGTTTCATGTAGACGGACAGACAAAATCATTATTTTACTTTCAAAAATCCTGAAAACATATTTTTTCATGGTAATAGATTGAAAAAAAGATATTATGATAAGCAAAATTTGCGCTTGAAAATTACTTTTAATTATATTGTATCATTGTTATTGAGTTCAAAAGACAATCCAAGTGTGGGTGGCCCTTTTTTGACGTTTCGTTTGCGAAATCTACCACTTTAATTTAAAGACGAATAAAATATTGGGATTTCATACATCAGAATGAAAATATGACTTCTTTTGTTGAGCTTCAGCCTTTGAGTAATTTCAATTGAACAAAGGAGATACCATCACAAGCTCTATTGTGAAATTTTGCCCTACTATTAACAGGGAATTGTGAAGAACATGTTGATAATAATGTGGTCATAATCATACTTTATATTTTGCAGCAATTCGTATAAAGAAAGACTGTGACACCAATATTTATATTGGTGAAATGAATCAAAGTCAAATTTACTACACTACACTTCTTTAATAAACGTTTAACTAAAATTTGTCTGCCTTCTTATCTTCGAAAGAAGTCTCTCCCCGCTCACCGCTCTGTGGGCGCCTTTATATACCTCTTGTTGTATACATTCCTAACAGAACAAGGTCACCTGATCTACCCACACATTGGCATGCTGCCCAGCGGCTCGCAATCTGTTGTAAATACTTTATGACCGAATAATCAGACCACATTCAAAGACAGGTATGGTTGAGTCATTCAAAAAGGAGGCTCGCGGAGATTGATTGTTTTACATATCTAATTGGTATATTCTCTATAATGCCAGAAATTTATTTAGAGAGTACAGGTTTAAAAGGGTGAGGCAATTCAAAAACGTTAATTTGTACTTTTTCAAAATGGAAAAAAAGTAACACTTAATTTCGTTAATGTTTCCTATTTTCTTCTGTATAATCGAAGGACACTTAATACAACTCCCTGGAGGACACCTTTTCCGTATGATAATATATGCACTCTAAATATATACTCTGTACTCTTTTTATAAAACACTTTATTAACAATAGGTTTATATAAACTCTGCACTCTTTTTATAAAACACTTTCTTAACAACAGGTTTTTTTAGGATTAGATTGACTGTTATCAAATGTCATCTTATTATCCGGTATTTCAAGCGTTTAAGCCTGTTGTCTTGATTATAAATAATGTTTGAAAATGCAGTAATAAATTATCTTTTATCAAAACCGTTTTCCGCTTGACAAACGAAGAGCTAAGTTTTTGGGATTAGAAACTATGCGTTTTATTAATTTTGAGAGGGAAATAGAGAGAGAAAGAAGAATAGAGGAGAGAGAGAGCCAAGTTTCTTCAAAATTATAATAATTACTAATCTGGATATCAAAAGTCAACCTTATTAAAAAAAAATCTGGGTAGAAACTGTGTATTCAAAATCTTTAGCATATGATACTTTATTTATTAAGCTCCAATAAAAACCATGAAAGTCATAAATTCCGTTCTTTCCCTTTCTTCAGTTTAAACACGCTACGCTCGTACGTGAGATGACCAATCAAAGGACTCAATACATTTTGACCAATGAAACGAGAGGAAGCAACGGACCAATGGTGTCCATGCTTACTTTAGGAGCTAGTATCGATAAATGAGGACAGGCTAGCCAGTCTAAATTAAAATGGGCCTACTTTTTGCACAAGAACAAAAACCGGAAGTGTAGTTGGGTTTTCCGCGAAAAGTTGAAAATTGAAGAAAACCTGGAAAATCAAAAGCTTAATCGATAGATCAAGGTAGTTTTTGCCATTTTTTCTGTTCATTACATCATTCGTTATATGCAGGCTGACGGAAACGCCAAATAATTTAAGTTAAATCGATAAAATCAGCCAATTTTGTTAATTTACGCTAAACGTAGATTTCACGTGATGTTTTTACAACAGAAACCTTTCAAATAATCTTACCTATGGAGACCAAAAGGAACCATACGTATTTCCACTATATTTTGATGGGTATTTTTTATTTATTTTGCAAATATCAATAAAAAATCAAAGTAAATCATATAGTTTTGATATTCATCTTCCTCTTTAAAGTGAAATTTAATGGTCCCGACGCACAGGTTACAGGTAAAAATTAATTCAACAACTTGAAATGTTCAGACATAGTATTAACTTGGTCACCATATGTTATGAAGCGGTCTACTTTCTTTTTATGAATGAAATATCATTTGGCGTGGGAATAGTAAATGTAAACAAACTCTATGTCTGCCATTTGCAAATTATTTTTCTGGAGTTGGTCATTTTCAGATGCAAAATGTGAGTTATGTGAAATGTTAATGCAAAATTTAAGCCTCCTTCATTGTTCTTTAGCTTTTCCTCTACATGTAGACATTTCTTGTTTTGTCTATTGTGCAACTGAATCTTTAGTTGAACGCAAATAGAAAATGTTGTAAATGTGTCATATTTTCATGCTTTAAAGACACTTTTTGATATTTTTTTCTACATATCCAAACTATTTTGCATTCTTTAGTAATATTTTAAAGCTACTATATCAGTTTTGGTCCAATACATTACTTTGTATGAGTGTTTAATTTCATGTCCATTGACTCAGTTTCTGTGAATTCAAATCGCGGTAAACCCTTAACATTGATAACTCGAGACCTTAAATCGAAGATCGGTAACCAAATCCTCGAAACAAGCTGAAGTTACGAGGACTTGGTAACCAAACTATGAAATGTGTTCACTCTCTCAAAGCACGTTAATCCTTAAGATTTTATGATACAGTTATTTGCTTGAGTTACCGACTAAATTTGAAAGAACCCAAACCATTGAAAAGTAAACTCGCCAAATTAAGTCACAGTAAATAACATCGTGAAATTTAAATTCACCTCGATCAAAACCAATCTAAATCGCTCACTCAGTGCCCTGTTCATTCATTCTCACTGATTTCACACAAAAACGCCCAGAAATCGTTTGAAACAACTCGAAATCGATCAAAACGATCAAAATTTCATTGAAATTGATCGAATGATTTCACGATTATTTGGGTTGGTATGGATTTTAAAGCGTATAAAAGGTTCGTGAACACTCACAAAATTGAAAGTATGGAGATTTTTTAAAGGGAGGTAATACATATGTGATCCGTCACGTGAAAAGGGACCACCCGGGAACACAGAAAATAAATAATTGAAAAAATGATTTGATCCAGCATAGGTCAACCAGAAGTCGCATTTCAAAACTGCATTCACTTGAAGGTAGATTGATCTTTCTAGATTAAAAAAATAAGCACAGTGCAAGAAGTTTCGACCCAGGTCAGTCTGCGCAGTCCGCGCAGTTTGACTAGGGTCGACACTTTACGCATTTCCCAGATGGTTCCTTTTCGCGTGACGGGTCACATATTTCTAATTTTGTCAATGACGGAAGAAATATGCGATATTGGATTAGCTTCTTAAATTCCATTAAAACCTCGCTCCATACACTCGTTCAATATCAATCCTAATTCATTCCAAAGTCATTCAACTGGTCAATTTCACGAACTGTTTTTATTTATTTCATGCAGGAATGAAGTTAAACGAAAGAAGTTAAAAGCTGATTACTCTTTATACGAGAAGGGATAAATACATCAGTGTGTTAAGGCTTTTAGTTTCATACCTCTATGAAATCATCAAACTCTCTATATATCTCATAATTGTATTAAATAACAATTCAGTAATGAAATTTCTTACGCGGCTGCTTTTTGCGTATGTTTACAAAATAGATGCATATTCGAAATCGTTTTCATTGAAAAAAAAATATATATATTTTCGGCCGAACAGAATGCATAAAAAACGATGGAATCATTTAAAATATTTTTATAAGAAATTACTAAAATGTTCACTCCTCAAAAATCTTATGTAGTAGAACATTCTATGCATATACTTCAATGGACGTGAAAAAAGACACTTGTCCCTGTAAAGAGAGTCTTTCTCATGACGTCATTGATGTTTGATATTTATGTTGAACATGTGCATTGTATATGGTATGTTTATAATCAAAGACGGGCAACCCTTGACAGCATTAAATCTTCGACAATGTCTTACTTTTAAGAATATAGTGAAATTGACTCGATGAATGATTTTAATTTTTTTGTAATCAAATTGAATGAGTGTATGGAGCGAGTTTTGAGTGCAATTCAAGGGAGGTTATCCAATTTCGCTTATTTTGTTCATCATGAACGAAAATAGCGATATTTATTACCTCCCGTTAATGAATACACGTAATTTTCATTTTTTTTGCAGCTTCGGTCCAATCGGACACTTCAAAATCCACTCCAGCCAATAAAATCGTAGAAAATTTGATCGATTGAATTACATGTTGATCGACTAAGACTGTTTCGAAATGTTTTCTGATAATTTCGGAGCGTTTTTGATCAATTTGAGTGAAGGTTTGGAATGAATGAATTGAGCGTTGCGTAAGTGATATTGAATGGTTTTGATCGCGATGAGTTTCAATTTCACGATGTTTTTAACTGCATTCCTGCACTGCTTAAACATTATCGGGGGACGTTTCTACGTCCACCAGTGTAAGTACCGTTGAGAACAATCCTGTCATCTGTTTATTGCTTTTCAAAAAAGTAGTGCCAACTTGGGTTCAATTTTCTTATTTACAAAACATTCTTCCACACGTCATCTGTGCATTTTTAAAATGGTATTTACAAGAATTCTTTACAATTTTTAGATTATTCAAAGACTTCTCTTAAATGCGAAATCATTTGCCAATCCTAGACCACGCGTTTTTTTTTTCTTTCGCGCAAGAAAGCTATGCGGTGATTCGCCTATTTGGTTTTCCCGTGGTGTAAAGTGGATTAAAACTAGGTTACTAAATTGTATTCCCCTGTCTGAGAGACAACATGTAGTTTATAAACATTCCTGCAATCTAATTTTGTAATATAAACTTCGAATAAATTGAGACAAATGGAAGCAGATGACATGTTTTGTCCGTGCTGTAAACTCTTAGTTCTTTTACCGTATATAAATTTATAACCAGTGGTGTGTTCGTTAGAGATGATGGAAAATCCAGTTTTATATTTTTTTCAATCGCAATAAGGAAAGATTTTCAATTTTTGATTGAAGATTTGTTTTCCTCTTAAAGATTTGTGATGTTTTTAATCAAGCTTTTTTTCATGATCGGTCACACATATTTCTTGAAAAAAAGGTGCTAATGCCGTTTTCCATTCGTATTTTGAACCGTCAACATAGGCTTAACAAAACAAAGACAGTTTAGTTCCTTTAAAGTTTTCATTAACATTGAAACTGGCTGAACTTGGGTCGAAATATTTTACATTTATCCTATATTTACATGGATGGATTCCTTTTTCGCCTCGTTTTATTTTCATCACAGTGCCACCAGAAACGTCCGCCCCCAGTGCGTTCAGCGATTTGATTGCCTTATTTCTCTGCGTACACGATTTTCGTGAATTACACGAACCTTCTATCAACAGAGGAAGGAATTGCTGGCTAAATAAGTGTCAGAGAATGTTGGTTTTTTTCCCCAAATAATTTTAGAAAATATGTTAAAATCGTGAAATTGACATTCATCTCAATCAAAACGATTCTAAATCGCTTACTCATTCATTCGTTATAAATACTGTTTCAAACCATTCAAAAAGGCCCCAAAATCACTAAAATACGAAAGATCAACAACTACACCAAAAATAAATTTAGCTAGAAAAAATCGCGATTTGACCGACATAATTGAAATGGTTAGAGTCTCATTGATTCTTGAAGCAAAAAGAAAGCTATTTGTAGAACTTGAATGCAAAATCTTATTAAAAGGAAGTAATAAATATCGCTCATTTTGTTCATCCTGGGCAAAATTGGCAATATTGGTTTACCTCCCTTTAATTTCACTCAAAAGTCATCCGCCGCATTTATTCCATTTTATTCCGACATCATTCCAATATTCTCCACATTGTAAATTTCAAAATGTTGCTAGCTGTAATGCGACTTTAAGAAAATATTTAGGCAAGTGTAAGGTAGAGATCGACAAAATGAACAACCAACTGCAGCTGCTAATATGGTGAAATTGACATTCAACTCAATCAAAACGATTTTAAATCACTAGATCAGGGTTTCATTCGATCGTTCTTAACATTCACTCGAATCAATCACTCAATTACCTCGAAAATATGTTAAAAAAACGCTTCTCAATGGTTCCAAGCGATGAACATTTTAAGTCGATTAAATTATTGATCTATTTTAATTATCCGGTGTGGATTTTAAAGCGCGTGCTCGCCGCCCTTGAAGACCAGTTTTAAACAGAAAATACGTTATTTTCTGTTAGGCCGAGATGAAAAATCTTGCGTATTTCGCAAATTGGGTGCAAATTGTCGATAGTGTTTGACACCCCCCCCCCCCTCCCTTCCTTCCCCTAAAATTCGTTCAATTCCCGCTGATCACACTCATTTAATTCCATTACTATTTTCCCCCCAAAATCATTCACTTTGTCAAATTCGCGATTTTCTTATCTATACCTCATTTTTAGCTCCTCCGGCCGGTCAGTCTTCGAAAGCCGATAATTTTATATAACAGTTAACAAGATCGTGAAATTGACCAGGTGAATGCTTTTGGAGTTATTTAAGAATGAAATTGAATGAGTGTGTGGAGCGAGTCTTGAGGGAATTTAATGGGAAGTAATCCTATATCGCAAATTTTGTTCAGGATGAACAAAATTGGCGATATTGATTACCTCCCTTAAATAAAAAAAATGCATACTAGTTCTATACACAGCTTCCTATTTCTTGTAGAACCAATAAGACGCTTACAATTTGAATTATGTCAGTGAAATCGCGATTTTTCTCTATCAAAATTTATTTTGAATGACGTTGTTGATTCTACATTTTTTCAATGGGTTTGAGTGTTTTTGATTGGTTTGAGTGAGTGTTTGGAATGAATGGAGCGTTGAGTGAGCGTTTAAGAATGATTTTGATTGAGGTGAATGTCAATTTCACGATGTAACTAACTGTGCGCACGTGCCTGTTGTGCGTACTGGTTCTGTGTTTGAATGCTTACGGGTTCGATTTGTTATAGCGAGCGCATATTAACTTGAACCTGACCTTTATGCAGAACAAATAATTTATCTCATGAATACAAATCCGAAGATACTTCGGCACGTGACGAACAAGCATTGACATTCCGCTATACTGCACAAATTATAGGTATGTGTGGACTTAGTAGTTTACCTTACGGGGCGCCTAGTCATGGATCAGACGATTCGATTTCAAAACCAAATGTTCCTGCTTGTGTGCGACTGTGATGGGCATTTCAGTTATGTCCAGTCAAAAATATAAAATGCATTGAAAGAAATTTGAAAATTTGTATTTTTCATCCGCATCAATAGAATATTGAATAGGAGACTCAATCTATGTATTGATTCACTAGTTCATGACCAAACATCGCCGTTACAGTGAAAAGCATGGGCAAAAACGGGTTAAAAGAGCTAAAACGTGTACTCTAACTTTACGATTGAATTTCGCAGGTTAGTCGTGCTTTGCCGAAGGGAAACGACCGATATTTAATTTATTTACAACACAAAGGCCAGGTTCAGGTCAATATGTTTCCACTATACTGGTAATTAACAACTCCAGGGCCATGGAGCGACGCAGGCCACCCAGTTTCTCTTTGTTAAATCTTTATGACAGGAATCAGAAGGAACTTTGATAAATTTAAACGTTTGCAAGGTTTTGTTATTCTGAACCATAGGCGATAATTTCACTAACACATTTTTCATATATAAGTCTCAAAATATAGATCTAGACCTAACATACAATACCAAAGTAGAATTTCAAAAAGACGACTGTGTCCTAAACGCAACTCGAAGGTAGAGACTAAGGGCCTAATTTCAAGACGTTCCTCCAGCTTTCCTCGACTCGAACTGCTCGAAATAATTACCTTTAATTGGTGCGTGTAGTCCGTTTCGTGAACGATTTTCATGGCTAAGGACAGATTGGTATTCCAGGACGTAAGGTAGGTTCGAGGCCACTCGATAAAGTGAGGGTTTCTCGAGGAACGGCGAACAATCCTTGAACGCCACTCAATCACGCGTTTTAGAATACCACTCAAATAAAAAGACGTATTGGGCAGTTAGTGAAATGAGCGATTTGCAAAAAAACGAAAATAAATGTTTAAAAAAATCAAGTATCCCCTACTCATGTTTCAGGATGGAGCAAATCAAATGGAAATTTGACTGATTTACACATTATTCTTACTTGTGGACCAACAGCTCGCACTGGCTTCGGAATAACCTGCAGTCTCTTGGTCGCGGATAAGAAAAATTCTACGCATGGTATGCGACCACGCAGATTGTTGATTTATATAGAAATATGAACAACACAACATCTTTCTATTTGGGCATTTTGTCAGATACCTATTTAATAACCGCATATAAAATTATACGGGATGGTAGATTTGAACATATAGTTTTAACATTTTCTACTGGGATTTGGTTACCGATGCACCAAGTTAAAAGCGTATAAAAGTTTCAGAGGCAAAGATTTCAACCTTCCATTTAAGTAGAAAGTGCGCGGCACTCATTCTTTCCGGCTATTTGTCTCTCATCAATGATAATCGTAGACCTATGTGAGATAGCAGCTGGAGGCTAGGATAGAATGTGATGGTTGTACTGGTGAGAGAAATACCAGGAATCCATTGTGAGGTGCTCCAGCCGCCGCGATATAACTGAAATAATGTTGAAAGCGGCGTTAAACTCCATTCAATCAATCAATTAAGTAGAAAGTGGTTTCGCGTTGTTTTCGCAAGATGTCCAATAACGATTCCCCACAATTATTTTTTTAAAACATTTATCCCTCATTCAAATGGCCACTATTGAAACCAATTTTTATTTAGATCGTCGGAAGTAGCCTCTATCGTTTAAACATATATATATTTTTAACTTATTTTTTTTTTCTATTTTTTTAACAATTCTAAAGTTCGGAATGCTTTGACTTGAATGGAACATGTTCCCCAACAGGACTTTCATTACTTTGATTTGCATAAAATTGCGGTAAATACCGAGAGTCACGTGCTTTTAATGGATGAAGGGATACTCTTTTGTCCCTCGAGAAAGTGGAGGGCGGTTGACGACTCGGAATACAAATTAGTCACTCGAGGGGACCTAACTGGAGGACTCCTCGAGCGTTCCTTAAGGCTTCCTTTTTCGAGTATGAGTCGAGGTCGAGTGGAGGAATTGTTTTGAAATTGAGCCCTAACACTTGTTAAGTAATAACGCGGTTTTATTGACCAAAATCTGACCCCTGCAATTTAGATGAATATTCTTATACGGCTATACACGTGCTTTCACATGAGTGAATAACAAAAGGTATTGAATGTATCATGATAATTGTTAATTGATAAGATATTTCTGTAATTGTTATTCAAGCATTTTTTTCCAAAAAGGTCTAATACGGGTTAATTAAACCAAAGTATAGTAATAGTTTTACGCGTTATACCTCGGTTTATTTGACCAGAATTTGACCGCTGTGGAAAAAAATGTTTAGAAAACAATTGCCGGCATGTTTTATCAATTAACTAAATATGTATTACATTAAACATCGTTTTTCATTCATTCCCATGAAAGCATGTGCAAAGCCGAGTAGGAATAATGGGTTAGTTCAAATGGGGCGCGGTAACGTTCGAAGTAAACCCGGTTTCCATTCGAACGGTCTCAGTTTCGACACTAGTGACGTTTCGATTAAATAGTTGTCTTCTAAATTGTGTTTATGAATACGTTAACGGAATAAAGGCACTTTATAACAATAAAATGCATCGTGAAATTGATATTCATCTCAATCAAAACCATTCCAAATCGCTCACTAAGCGTTCCATTCATTCATTCCAAACACTCACTCAAACCGCTCAAAAACGCTCGAAATGACAAAAAAAATAAATAAAAAAGAAAAGAAAAAATAAAAAAAATTATAAAATCAACAAATACCATCAAAATAATAAAGCAAGAATCAAATCGCAATTTCACTGACATAATTGAAATTTAAAGCGTGTAATTGGTTCTTGAAGAAATAAGAAGCCATTTTAGAACTTTTCGTGCATAATTTATTAATAGGAGGTAATACATATTGCAAATTTTGTTCAGGACCCGATATTGGATTACCTCCCTTTAATGTCCACTCAAAACTCGCTCCGCACACTCATTCAAATTCGATAATATGTTATTCAAATATCATTCATCTTGTCAGTTTCACGGTTTTGTTTACTGTATACTAATTAATTAATGTAGCGGTATATTTGAATCACGGTATAACCCATAATCAATGCCCTGGCAGGGCGCCGGGAGCTTAATTAAGGGGTCGTTGCGCATAAGGTCAGGATAAAACCGCTTTCATTTACAAATACTTATTTTTGTAAATTATCGATATAAATATTTTCAGAACTTAAATCGTAGGTTGGTAGCCAAACCCTCGTAACTTCAGCTTGTCCAAGCTGAAGTTACGAGGCTTCGGTAACCGGCGAACGATGAAATGTGTTCACTTTCTCTAGGCACGCAAATTCTTTTGGTTTTAGGGCTCAGCATTAACGGTGTTAGACTGACTGCAGTCGTTTTGTTAGCATTTTTCAGAACTGTTTTGTGTAGTTCTATTATAAGTCCTTTAAGTCCAAGTTCATATTAACAAGTGATGAACTAAAACTGCTTTTCAGAGATAGGGGACTTAATTCGAATTTATGTAATGACTGACACATTTAATTCCCTTTGAAAAAAATGATGTAAAGAAGAGTCTGGCGGCCAGACTATAACGGTATATTAGAACAGAATTTTGAAAGAACCCAAAATATTGAAAAAAAAAAAAAAAAAACCTCGCCAAGTTACGTCATGGCTAAGCCACGCCCTGCCAGTTGATTAATTACGCAGAATATCTCCTATCAGTAGATAGCTCCGTTCATATGGATGTCCTCTCTACGCATGCAAATTCCAGCTATTATTATCATCACACCATCTCTCTCGTTTCCCGGGGTGTCATATGAATTTCCCCAATCAGTTTTTATTCATCTAAATAGCAGGGGTCAGATCTGGGTCAATAAAACCGCACTATTCAGAAAAGAACCAATGTTGGCCTCTCATTGTTACAATTCGAACACACATGATCATTTCTGTCAGCATATACCGATATTATAGTAGTCTACAAACAAATGGTTATGTTTTTAAACGTTATACATGTCGGAATAATGCCACAGCGATTTCGTTGTTATGCCAGTTTTTGAAGTGCCTGGTAAGTACAAAATTTACATTTAACTTTTGAGTTGTCTACCCTAGCTTGTTAACATACGTGTATTTATTATAGTGTGTAATGATTATATATAGTTCCGCAAGAAAGAGTGAGGATCGAAAAACCGTTATCTCCTATCATTTTCAATGTAAAATTGATCTTTGATCCCTCACTTGAAATTGCAGGTCTATACATAGATTGACATGTTTTACACTGTTCATGTAACAGTGATCAAGAGATGATTTGATCTCTATAGGTAGAATCTGTGCGGTGAGACGTGAAATAAATATACAAATATAGATTCCCGAGCTCAGTTTTGAAATAGCTGTATACAGTCATGGATTTAAGTGTCTAGAATGGTCCCTTCAGAGGACCGAGATAAAATCAGTTCTCCTAATCACCATGACGGTCAATATTGCATTCTTGGAGTGTTTAACAGCATGATAGCAATAAATCATTCCGGCCACTATAGATCAGTAATCCTGATAATGTGTGTTCTTATCAGTGTTACAAATCAACTTTTATTCTACTGATTTTATATTTGCCATTACCAGAGCCTAACACATGGTTTGAGTACATGCATTGGATTAAATCTTGTAATACTTCAATCAAACTGCAATTAATCTTGTACTTTGTTATGATATTCATTACAATTGAATCAAAGCGACATTTCAAAAGAGTACTCACAGCATAGGGCTTTGTTAAGAAAAAATGATTTTGAATTGCCGTGTTTGCCTTGATCTCCTTTGAAATTGAATGGGGTGTTGGTATTACACCGATACATATAATAATTAATTTTCTTAAATCATATATTTTTACAAGTACATCGTAGGGAGTTTTAAATGCAGACTTGCCCATTATTATCAGAGTTTCAGATTTGTCAATACAGCACCATTTAAATTTACTACAAAAGCAACCTTAACATGCTCATACTGTTCATTACAAGTTTCTGCTGAACACAAATCATTTGCAGCTATTCTGTTGAACATGCAGTCTGATCTAAGCCTACTCTGCCTGTTTTCTATTTAATTTTCAGGTGAAAACACTTCTAAAATTTCCAAACAAAAATGGTAATTGTTTAAAACAGAATGTAAATTTAAAGTTAAATTTAGTTTACTTCAGTTTAACTACATAAACTTTTTCATTTTTTTCTAAAATTAATGGATTTTTAGTAACAAGTGGATTTAGAAAACAAAAACTTAATCATTTTTACATGTAACCTCGCTTTCATTTTGGGTTCAAGCCTTTATTTTTATTTCTACATAAACTGAAAATTTCCTTTTCATCTCAAGATTTTATCAAGTTTGAAAGTTTAGTACACTACCCAATTCTTTTGCAATTATGTGCCCATAAACAAACCCTGGGCTTGATGGAACTCGAATTATGGGCTTTCTTTTATAAAGTTACACATCAAACTTGGAATTTAAGCATTTAAGACTAAGATCATAATCTGGGGTAAGTCAAAACCTTACGGTATATTTCATTGGCTATTGAAAATATATAAATATCACAGAGTCATGTTTTGATTCTTCGTCTACCTGCCATGTCTGTCCATCCGGGGTACAGACAAAATCCCACCGGGACAAAACCCCACCAGACAAAACCCCATCGGACAAAACCCCACCAGGACAAACCCCACCAGACAAAACCCCACCAGGACAAAACCCCACCACTATGTTTGGCAAGAAGGACAAAACCCCACCACTTTTTCATATGAATGTATTTAGTGAAAACTATATGGATTAAATCATATTTCCATACAGTTAATGAAAAAAATCATATAGTTGTTAATAAATTCATCAAAATCATTTAAATAGCATTATTTTTTCACATTTTGATTCCTTCTTTACTTCGTTGAAAAAGTGATCGTGAAAAGGTCACGTTACACTTAATAGTTATTTCCTTTAAACTAAGCATATTGTTTTACAGTTGGTTTAATATCTGTCTAAGATAAGTATTGCGCGCAGACTGTAAAACTTAAGGTACCGAGTTCAATCCACAATGGCGGGAATCATCAATTTCAACTATTTGCCTCCCACCAATCGGATGATAATTGTAAGCATGTGGGATAGTAGCTGGAGGCTTGAAAAGGATGCAATGGTTCCTCTGGTGTGAGGAATATCATGAATCCATTGTTAGGTACTTTAGTCACTTCAATATGACTGAAAAATGCATAAATCGATGTACAATCTCATTCAAATAGAGAAACAAATCGGTAAAAGGACATGCTAATTTTCGTTTTATTTAAAACCTTTTTTTATAAGATGCATTTTAATTGTCCTTTGCAATACTCTCTCAATACAAAAGAATTATGTGGAAAAGGATTAACAGAATTACATGAATAAATAAATATACTTTTAAATAACACTTACACTTTTAACTCTTACACTGTAATGTATATTGGTGGGATTTTGCCCTGGTGTTTTTTTGTCCTAATGGGTTTTTGTCCTGGTGGGGTTTTGTCCCGGTAGGGTTTTGTCCTGATGGGCTTTTGTCCTACACTCTGTCCATCCACCTTGTAGTCTTTGTAAACACAGCCAAAAAGTTAAACCAAAGAACTTTAACCTTGTTTATATTTTTTGAGTATTATATCTAGGGATATCATTCCTTTGTAAACACACTCACTATTTCAAAGGCTTTAACCATAGATCAAGTTCCTTGACATTTTGACCTTGACCTTTTATGGACTTCGGAAAACTTTAACCAAAACATTAACAATGCTTACATTTTCTAAATGTTTTACCCAAGGACATCATTCCTTAATATACACACTCACTAGGTGATTATAGCTTTCACAAGACACCAAGCTCCTTGACATTTTGACCTTGACCTTTTATGGACTTAGAAAAACTTTAACAAGAAAACTTTAATCTTGTTTCTATTTTCTTAATGCCTTTACCTAGGATCATCATAACCTCATACACACACTCACCAGGTGATAGGCTTTCACCCTTTCACCAGTGACCAAGGTCCTTGACAATTTGACATTGACCCTTTTTGTACTTATTAAAAAAATATAACAAAAAAAACATTGCATAATTTGAATTTGAATTGGGGTTTTACGTCGCTTTCAACAATCTCTCAGTTATATCGCGACAACTCTCACACCAGTACTACCACCACATCCCTTTCCTAGCCTCCAGTTGCTATTCCACATAGGTTTACGATTAAACATTTCTTAAACTTTGGTCGTTGGTCAAGTGCTGTTTGTGACAAGCAGCAGTTTGGGCGAGCTATGTTGCCTTCATATTTTACATGGTGATTGCTTGGGACAAGACCTTTCGGAAGGCACCACCTTCAAGGTCAATTGTCAATGTCAAGGTACTTTAATTAGGTAAAAACTAACTGAAACAAAACTAATTTTGCCATAACCTTTGATTGTAAAGTCATTGAGCCTTGAAATATCACATGTGCATTGCTCATGACAAAACATGTATATGCATAACAAAGTCAAGGTCATTCATCAAGGTCAAGGTCATTTAGTGAAGTGCACAAATTGTTGTCATAAAAACATTATGGGTGGGTAAAACTCTTTATTGGTAAGACACTTACTGTCGAAAATTGGTTTGAAGCAGCAGTTTTAGACAAACAAAAGACTTACATTTAGGATTTCCTTTTTCATGTATCAAACCACTGTTCTGAAAAAGTGGCATTTGCGTGGGCATATGTGTTTAACATACACTTCTTGTTAAGAATTTTCCTTATTCGGTGATATGATTATTCATTTATTATGATTTGGATTAGGTCCAGCGGAGATTATGCTGTAGCGTGGCGTCAGTCGTAAGTCCATGTTCTCTGTGTGTTAGTGCGTAAAGTTTTCACTTTAACATCTTCTCTGAAACTTCTGGGTAGAATGTCACCAAATTTCACAGGAATGATCCCTGGGACATGCCCTCTCAGATTCCTTCAAGGAATTTCAATCAGGTTGATAACTTGGGCCCTAATTGTGAATTATAAAAATATCTTCTACTCTAAATCAACCAGTCAGAATTCAACCAAACTTTACAGAAATGATCCTCTGGACATGCTCTTTCAACTTCCTTCATTAAATTTGGATCGGCTTGATATTTTTGGCGCTATGGGCTACATGTCACCAAAATAGGGGACTGCAATGGTGAAATATAAAAAAAATCTTCTCTGGAACTATTGGTCAGAATTCAAACAAACTCTTATATGGCCGATAGGTTAAGTTGTTACTAAAATCTAAACTAGGCCATAAAGATGGTCAATATCAGTAGTAAGATATGCTGTAGACAAGCAATTTCAAGTTAGTGATAAAAGATCAAATCTACATTCAAAATGATAGGAGATATCGGTTTCTCGAACTTCACTCATGCTGAAACTTTTCATATTATCACACCATTTGAATTTACAATTATGTTTTCAATAGTGTGATAAGGTTTTAGTTTCAAAACCTCTTTGTCTTTTAAAAACAATTTGTAAAAATTATAAACCTTAAAAAATGGAGCTTACATTATAATCACTAGATTTTTAACATATCATATTATGTTTGCATTATTTATGTAACACGTAATACATTAAAACAATGCTTTATCAAGGCAAACCTGCCTAAATGACAATAAAATTGACAATGGACTTGAATTCCATTTCTAAAAAAATGGAAAATTGATTATTTAAAAAACGAGAAAAAATGTAATATTTTTAAAAGAAATTAGATACTTAAATTGTACCTTTTCTTGTAACTATTTTCAGATAATTGAGGATTTTTAGGCACTGAAAGTAATAAAGTGGGAAAACTTTAAGGAAAAAAGATTTAACTCTTTCTCTTACTTTTTTCCGTCATAGTATGCAGAATCTTTTAAATGTATACGCAAACTGAATTTACTCTTGAATATTGTTGAATTTAGATAAGTGTAGAACTGTGCATTTTGTATAATATGGGTAAGACAGCTGAAACTAGAACTGTCGGAGAGCGGACTTATACCCCCACAAGCACTTTGTCAGAAAGCAAGTGCTATTAGTGCAGGATGTGTTTGTAACAAATATTGAAGTCATATGCAGCATTTGCATGAAGTTTCATGATTCTAGGTCGCTTTGTTCTTGAGTTAGAGTCCGGAAACCAAAATTGAACAAAGGCTGACTGTGACCTTGACCTTTGACCTATGTGACCCAAAAACAATAGGGCACTTCCTTGGGTCATAAGCAACATTTGCATAAAGTTTCATGATTGTAGGTCACTTGGTTCTCGAGTTAGAGTCCGGAAACGAAAATTGAACAAAGGCTGACTGTGACCTTGACCTTTGACCTATGTGACCCCAAAACAATAGGGCACTTCCTTGGGTCATAAGCAACATTTGTATAAAGTTTCATGATTGTAGGTCACTTGGTTCTAGAGTTAGAGTCCGGAAATGAAAAGTTCTACGGACAGATGGACGGATGGACAGACAGACAGACATGGTGAAACCAATATACCCCCCTCTACTTCGTAGGTGGGGGGTATATTTACTGAGTGACGTCTTTTAATGTTCTGTTGAAAATGACATAAAACCTCACACAGAAAAATACTGTTTGTGATTGGTATACAAATCTACAACAACAAAAATTTACTAGAACTTTTCTTTTGTAACAGTTATAATAATTCATAAAAAGAAAATCTCCTTTTTAAAAGATATTTATATATGATATCTAGAAATTGATTTGCAAAAGAATGCTTGAAAGGAAAGGAGTTAATACAGTTTTAGTAATAACGATATATGTGTGTGTTTATCGCCAGATAACCAATTCAATTTCTTAATGATATACATGTGTGTATTTTGCCAAATAACCAATTCAATTTTATAGTATAAAACATGAAGTTCAACTGATAAAAGTTTCCAAGATTGCCAAGGTTGCTTGAGTAGCTCAAATTACACATTGGGCTTATCAGTAAACATACCATGAAGAAATAGCCGGTCTCCTGGGGATGATTTGAGGGTCAGTTTGTTTATTTAATAGACCATAGAAAATTCATTTACAGTTACTTTCTCTAGCAGATTTCTGACCTGGAGTCACTTAAATCCAAGACTGTATACCCTTTGTCATTCACTGTAAACCTTTTGCATTATTTTCAGATGTTTTTTTTCTTCGGACAAATTAAGATGTTTGATTGAGCGGGAATGGTAAAAGGGTCGATGCTTGGCTAGATAAAGTATCATTGTTCAAACAAAAAAGCGTTTGTTTGATCAAACCCCTATACTATATATAAAATATTACTGCATATGGTCTAAGTGAAGTAATTCATTTTCGGTAGGCGGCCAAAACAACATATTCATGTATTTAGTCATAGCTCAGTATAAGAGTTTGCGAAAATGTTCAAACCTACATTAAATTGAGGGACATTCACATTTTCTCTACGACTTTTTTGACCATGTTTGAGATGACCCTTACCGCGCAGCTGTTGTTACCGGCCCCTCAAAGAAATAAACCCCTGTTTAAAAATCGCTATTGCACTGGAAAAATGATTAAAATCTTCAATTTTTCGATATCATTTCAGTAATATATTCTAAACAAAGACAAAATGTTCAAAAATTTTGAATTTCAATAATATTGACCAATCAGAGATCCCATTGAACGATTGTATATATGGACCGGATTTTCCCTAATGATTTGTGAGAGATCGCGGAAAATTGAATTACTTCACTTATACCATATTGCAGACAACAATATCGTGAAATTGACAAGATGAATGGTTTTGGAATGAATTTGAAACGAAATTGAATCAGTATGTGGAGCGAGTTTTGAGTGAAATTAAAGGGAGGTAATCCAATATCGATAATTTTGTTCAGGGTGAACAAAATAAGCGATATTTATTACCTCCCTGTAATAAAATATGCATCAAAGTTCTATAAATAGTTTCCTATCTCTTCAAGAAGCAATCAGACGCTTATATTTCAATTATGTAAGTGGATTTGCTCTTTTGTTCAAGTTATATTCATTTTGTATGCAGTTGTTGGTCTTACCCCTTTACGTGATTTTGGGTCATTTTTTGAGTGATTTGAGTGAGTGTCTGAAATGAATGAATGGAGCGCGGAATGAACGAATTAGAATGGTTTTGATTGAGGTGAATGTCAATTTTACAATGTTACTAACTGTAGTCCTTAACGGGAAGATTAATGGATCCGGAATATGATATTTCGCAAGTTCGCCGTCATGTCAGTTGGTAAGCCGTCGGTAGCCGCGGTAACAATTTATTTGTGTATTTCACAGACATTTGATTTCATCAATACAATATTGATTAAACCGTGACCACAATATAATACGTGACACATTAGATTATGGAGGGATAAGGAGCGCGTAACAAAAAATCTAATGTGGCTAGAGTAATGATTTAACAAATGCGTCGACGAAATATAAATGTTTTTATAGTGTAAAATCATTGACATGACTGACCGTAACCTCTATTAGCATACATTACATGCTAGACTGATTGTCACATAGTTTCTCCGTTAGGTCTCGTTTAACTTCGTAATCCAAGTTTCATAATAAATATCTATTAAATGACACTTTGGTGAGTAGATACTTGTCATTGCACGTGGAAAGATTAAAGAATCAGAAGACGAAAGACAGTGGTTCGAGTCACTATGACAGCATATTTATTTTTCCTCAATCCATTTTATAGATTTTTTTTCTTTTGAATAATGTAGAATACCACTCGATTCTCAAAGAGATTTGATGTATGTTATAAACTACATGTATTTGTTTTTCCTGTTAGTTTCTTTTTTAATTTGTTTGAATGGGTTTAACGCCTCTTTTTATATTTTTTTCGGTCATATTGCGGGGGGGGGGGGGGCGCTGAACTATGGATGCCTGGTATTTCTCATACGAATTCTACCACGACAACTCTCCCAAGACTCAAGTGACTAATCCCACATAGGTCTTCGATTTTCAATCAAATTTGCTCTTTAGGCCCTTTGACATGTCTTGTGTTTTCCATATTTGAGTTCAGGAGATAAAATGCGATAAATGAAACGGGCTGTGCAAATAATTATTGTCATTTAAACACGAGATAACTAGTCAAATTAGGGCTAACCGAAAAAAAAAATAAAAAAAAAGAAATGAAATAAAGATAAAAACAACAACAACAAAAACAAAAAAAAAAAAAAACAGTGGGATGAAAGTAGATTCGGACTCATGCTCCCCGCACGACTAGATCTCTCGACCACACAGTCAAGCTGTGTGTATTGGGACTATTATTACATTATACAAACATTTTTAAAACCCACACACTTCACGGATTTACGATGTTTTTCGAAAGCTTGCGGCTACCCACGATGATAAATGTATCCATCGGTTAATTTATTCATTGCATAAAGGTCAAGTCATGTCAATAAATTCACACTATACAGTAAGTTACATCGTGAAATTGACATTCATCTCAATCAAAAACATACTCATTTGCTCACTCGGCGCCCCATTCATTCATTCTAAACAGCTGGGATTATCGGGTCTTCACTAAGTAATTTGAAATTGTAAGAGTATGATTAGATCTTGAAGAAATAGGAAGCTATTTATAGAAAATTTATGCATTTTTAAGGGGGGTATTGAATTACGCTAATTTTGCGATATTTGATTGCCTCCAGTTTAATTCACCTAAAACTCGGTCCTCAAACTCATTCAATTCCATTCCAAAATCATTCCATATTCATTCCTCTTGTCAATTTCACGATGTTCTTAACTGTTTATGATATAAAGTAGGCGTTTAACTAAATTATTTAGTACACGTTTTAACGGAAAGGCTCCGATGTTATAATTTTCAACCAGTGTTATGTATTTTACTTAAATTACTTTTTTTGTTTTTGCCCGGGTGGCAATAATTTGTAAAAGCGGAACAGAATTAGGGTAAATACATAACCTTTACATGTACCAAACAGATTTTTGAACACTTCAAAATCTAGTTTGGCAGTTTTTCCTGAAACCTTAAAAAAGTACATGTATGCAATTTATGAAATTTTCAAGACTGTGTCTATAGTATACAGTTAAAAATATCGTGAAATTGACAAGGTGAAGGATTTTGGAATGATTTAGGAGTGAAATTGAATGAGTGTGTGGAGCGACTTTTGAGTGAATTGAATGGGAGGTAATCAAGTATTACAAAATTTGTTCAGGATGAACAAAATTAGCAATATTGATTACCGCCCTTTAATAAAATATGCCTACAAGTTCATTAGATAGCTCCCTATTTCTTCAAGAACCTATTAGACGCCTACAATTTCAATTAAATAAGTGAAATCCCGTTTTTTCTCCTATCTATTATTATTTTGAACGAAGTTGTTGTTATATGTTTTTCAGTGAGTTTAGAGCGTTTTTGATCGATTTGAGTGAGTGTTTGGAATGAATGAATGAATGGAGCGCTGAGTGAATGATTTAGAATGATTCTGATCGGAATGATTGTAAATTTCACGATGTTATGAACGGTAATAAATATAATTACCTAAAGTTTTCCAAATTTTGTAAGTAATAAAAGAGTATTTAATTGGTTGGTGCAGGAATTAAATCAAAGGGTTTGATGATAGCTGTTTCAGTTATCTGAAAATGATAATAAAAAAAATGTTTCTTAACTTTCGGGAAAAAAACGCAATTGAAATTATTATTATTTTTCAATTAAGTGTCGGCGTTATTGCCCTTGTACGTGAACTAACAGGTAGTAATATAATGAAATTGACATTCGTCTTTAACAAAACTATTCTAAATCGCTCATACAACGCTCTATTTATTCATTTTAACCAATTATACAAACATTCAAAAACGCTGCAAAATGAATAAAACGATAAGATCAACAGATACATGTAATCGCAAACTAAATATACCTTGAAAAAACACGATTTTACTGACAAAATTAAAATCGAAAGCCTGTGATTTGTGTCTGAAAGAAAAATGAAGCTAAACTATTACTTGTATGTAAATTTTTGAAAGGGGGAGGGGGGGGTAAAAATATTGCTAATTTTGGTAATCCTGAGCAAAATTTGCAATATTGGATTATCTCCCATTAATTTCACTCAAAACTCACTCATTGCACTAATTTTATTTTCTTCAAAAATCTTTCCAAAACATTCACTTTGAGGATTTCACGATGTTATAATATATAAAGTGAATATGCTAATAACGAATAATTTCTTTCTTTTATAGTATTGTAGGTACCCGGGACATTTATTTAGTTTCAACGCCAACATAAAAAAACAGGTAGTCGTTTGAGAAAAATGGTACTGTTTTGATATGGAAGATTCTTAACCTACGGTAGGGCACTCGCAGAAGACCTGGGTCCTGTTTTACTAAACTTTTCACAATCATTTTTTTTCCCAAATATTAAGTTGACTTCTACAGTAGTAACTAAATATTGAATTCTGCCATGCATCATCTCATTGTAATCGCCTTCTTTCGATGAGATTTTGCAATGCGAAATCTAGCATTGGTTGAAAACACCAGGTACGATTTGCGATTTTGACTTACGATCATTTTTTTAGTGAGAATTTTAATAAAACGGGCCCCTGATGAATGGAACATTCTTTATCTACCAGACGCCGTGGTACGACGAGGAATTATTAGAAATCATTCTAGATTCACTTCACAAAATTCATAAAAAAAACTAGGGGCAATTTCATGTAATGTGCTACATTCTTAATCTAAGATACAAATCTCAAAGTGATGTTGTGATACTTTAATAACAAAACACATCATCATTTGGGCGAGATTTATGGTCCTCTAATATTCTAAATTGTTGAAACTTATCTTTATACGATATGAATAGATTGTGTAATATTTCAAATGAACAAAATGTAGACACGTGTGCGTATTGAAAAGGAGATATGTCTATCAATTTATTTATATATCAAATATCCAAACCAATAGCTCATTTGCGCAAAAAGTGTAATCTCTAACAAGAAAAACACAAGAAGGCATGGAAGTGAAAATCACCCATAAGTAAATCATTTAGCTTGAAAATAAAATTATACAACTATACGTAAGTAGTCCATGCAGTTTGTCCCGATCCGAATATAACTGATGGGAAGATTAATTGATTATAATCGATTATCTGATGGTTTTGGCTTCCGATTGTGATAATCGACAAAGAAATGTCATATCAATCGATTAATCAGTTCCTTATACATAATTGACAGTCATTTTATAGTTTAATAACAGACATCAGTTTGATGGCTCAGTGTGTAACAGTTGTAACTGCCCTGTGTTTATAGGCAGTTACAACTGTTTCACACTGAGCCATGAAGTTGGTACATATTTCAAATATCTACAGAATGAGTCAATAGGTCACGATTTTTAACTAAATTTTCACATGATGATACTGGCAGTGCTGTATTAAGAAAACGATTATACAATCGATCATTAATCGATTTACATTTCCAACTAGGAACCGATTGAGGATTGTGATTTGAAAGCGATTGCTAAACGCTACCGAATATGATAAAGTCGCAAAGGCGGTCGTCGAAATCACAGAAAAAGGCTGAGATTCGTAGGAGACTATTAACATGTGACCTGTGTGGGAGAACATTGGCCTGCATGCAAAACTTGATCAACCACCAAAGGATTCATACAGGTATGATGGAGGAAGGCCCTACAGTGGTACAAATAAGAGGGGGTTAACTCCAGTCTTTGTTTCCAAACGAAACCCGATGTTGTAGGTACTTACTTGAATCATCCTGGCAAGATAATTCAATTAAGTACCAACAATACAGGGTTTGAGCGTTCATTAGTCAATTGTTTCAATTTGAAAAACAAAAATTCCCCTTATACATGTACAGTTAGTTACATCGTGAAATTGAATCAATCAATCAAAACAATTCTAAATCGCTCACTCAGCGCTCCATTCATTCATTCAAAACACTCACTCAAACCATTCAAAAACGCTCAAACCAGTTGAAAAATATAGAATTAACAACGTCATTCAAAATAAATATGAATTTAGAAAAATCGCGATTTCACTGACATAATTCAAATTGTAAGCGTCTAATAGGTAATTGAAGAAATAAGAAGCTATCTATAGAACTTGTTTGCATATTTTGTTAAAGGGGGGGGGGGGTAATCAATATCGCTAATTTTGTTCATCCTGAACAAAATTAGCAATATTGGATTACCTCCCATTAAATTCACTCAAACCTCGCTTTAAACACTCATTCAATTTCATTCCTAAAAGATTCCAAAATCATTCACCTTGTCAATTTCACGATGTTGTTAACTGTAGCTCTGTTCACATCAATATTGTCGGTTTCCCGTTCAGTAACCTTTTTTGGTTATCGCAATAGAGTCAACGTTTTTCATCCAGTTCGGCTAACAGGAAATGAATGAACCATCAAAATATCACTCCTTTCGGAAACCAGGGGCCCGTTTTACTAAACTACTTACGACAAATTAAATCTCAAGACAAAGTCACAAATCGTACAATGTATTTCTAGATTCTACCTTGCAATATCTCTTTGGAATCGAATTGAGGAGATGATTCCAAAAGATAATGCATGGCAGAATTCCATATTTAGTAACTACTGTAGAAGCAACTTTACTTTTTGACTTAGGTTAAAAATGATGGTAAGATGTTTAGTAAAATAGGCCCCAGGTCCGTCTAGAATCACGGGGAAATTGGGACATAAGAACTCTTAATAATATACTTTTAATAACTAATTTAGTCCAAAGTTCTTAATCATTTTGTACAGATCGTTTGTTAGTCGATTAGTTTGTTTACCTTTAAAAGGCGATCGTGTCTGTCATGTATCACGCGAAAATTAGCCTTACGAATATAAATATATATATATATATAATACAAAAGTTTACCCTAGTTCATTTTTCGGCATGAAGCCTTTATCAAGGAGAAAAAGTCAAGGATAAAAAAGTTAAACTGAAAAAAACTGAAATGACGTTGTCATTAGAAACATGACGTCATTTTGGCGTACTAACGTGGGTAAGTGAGAGAAAATATGTGAAAGTTTAATGTTTTTATTTGATTTTCTTGATATATTCATTACATTCCCTTAGGAACATCGCGTAATTTTATTGTGTTAAAAAATATACTCGTTATCGCGATAGAGTCCATTACTTTCATCCGATTTGCTTAATATTTGTACTGAATAATTATATCAACGTAAGAACTCTCCACATTGATAAGGATCACGGCAAAATATGACAAGAAAAGGGGCTTTATGAAAATCGGGTTCAATATTTGTGTTGTCATGATATATTTCACTGATTCCATCAGGTTTGCTTCAGACTTGTATTGAATGTTTTCACCTTAATTGGGAATGTTCCTTTTAAAGATGGGTCAGGTTCATCAAATGGTCTATTCAAACATTCTTTTTCTAATATTAAGAGTCCGGTTTTCGTCCCCTTTTCTCCAATCTTGCGTTGAATAAAGGATTAATTAACGTTTTTGAGGGCGTTAGAATTCACAGAGACCAGAAAAAAAACGGTTATACCATTTTTAGGGTCTCTGCAAATGTTAACGCCTGAATTAACGTGAGTAGACGCTATTGTTGCATACAAAGCAAGACTTAAGTATTTATTCAAACAGAAATTGCAAAATAATTCAAAGGAACGTTTAATACTAGCTCCAAAAGTAATAATGTGCCAGAAAAAATTGTTTATGCATTCTGCCGTCACTTTTATTTTTACCGACATTGCTTAATAAATTAATGATGTCACAAAAAATTGTAGGAATGGGATGGGCGTCTTTTCTTATGCTCTATATTAAAACTGACAAAGTGTATATGTCCAGACTGACGATATCTAAGTGAAGAAAGCCGGACATTAACACCACGTAAATTTATAGGATGAAATCTTGTTTTTGAGGACGTTAACATTTGGAGATATCCAAAAGATGGTTTAACGCCTTCGTGCGAAGCACAAGGGCGTTAAAGCATTTTGAAGGTCTCTGTAAATGTGAACAGCCGAAAAAAAGTGACCTGCCCCTATTATTGCTCAAGGTGAGCTATTGTGATCACTCACCGTCTGTCGTCCGTCCATCGTCCGTCCGTCTGTCCGTCCGTCCTTCCGTCCGTCAACAATTTCTTCAAACATCTTCATCTCCTAAATCACTTAGCCAATCAAACTGAAACTTGACAGGAATGTTTTTTGGGCGAAGCTCTTAAAAAGTTGTTAAAAGAATTTAATTCTATCAAAAACTCTTGTCGCCATAGAAACAAAATGGCCGAAAATTGCCGAAAGTCTTAGAAAAAAATCTTCTTCTCCTAAACCACTTTGCCTATCAAGCTGAAACTAAACAGGGATGTTCCTTGGGTACAGCTCTTTAAAAAATTTTATCGAACTCTGGCTTCCATGGTAACAGAAAGGCTGAAAAATTACCGAAAATTACCGAAAATCTTAGAAAAAATTCTTCTCCTCCTTAACCACTTGGCCAATCAAGCTGAAACTTGGCAAGGATATTCCTTGGGTGACGCTCTTAAATAGTTATTAAAAGAATTTAATTTCATCAAAAACTCTGCTTTTCATGGTAATGGAAAGGCTGAAAGAGGGCCCAAAATCTTAGAAAAATTCTTCTTCTCCACTAGGTCAATCAAGCTAATACTTGGCAATGATGTTCCTTGGGTGAAGCTCTTTAGGAGTTGTTAAAAGAAATTAATTTCATTTAAAACTCTGGTTTCAATGGTAACGGAAAGGCAGAATATGGCCGAAAATCTCAGAAAAAATATTTTCCTCCTAAACCACTTGGCCAATCAAGCTAACACTTTGAAGGGATGTTTCTTGGGTGAAGCTCTTTAAGAGTTGTTAAAAAAATTTAATATCATTGAAAACTCTGGGTCCCATGGTAACAGAAAGGCTGAAAAATCTTCTTCCTGGGCCAATCCCCTAGCTCGTCGGAGAGGCTCGTATGAATATCAAGGAAAATTGCTCGCTTTACACCCTTTAGGACCTTTATGGCAAATGGTTTAAAGTTTGACGTTTTTAAAGGTATATACATTTATTTCACTTCCGTTTTATAATATCGTGGTTAGAAAGCGTGGAAGTAATCGCATCAATGTAAATGAGAAACAAATTGCCGTGACATCTTCCAAGTTGCCCTATTGACTTGAAGAGGGCTACAGTTGTCCACATCGTGAAATTGACAAGGTGAATGATTTTTGAATGATTTAGGAATGAAATTGAATGAGTCTGTGAAGCGAGTTTTGAGTGAAATTAAAGGGAGGTAATCCAATATTGCTAATTTTGTTCGGGATGGACAAAATTAGCTATATTAATTACCTCCCTTTAATAAAATATACCTTCTTTTCTGTTTTTACTTCTTCGTGGACCAATCAGACACTTTAAATTCAAAACCAGCTAATAAAATCGTAGAATGTGTAGATCAATTGGAATTCATTGATGAAAGTCTTGAACGAATTCAAAATGTTTTCTTATCATTTTGGAGCGTTTTTGATCGATTTGAGTGAGTGTTTGGAATGAATGAATGGAGCGTTGAGTGAATGATTATGAATGAATTTGATCGGAATGAGTGTCAATTTTACGATGTTTTTAACTGTAATAAGAATACCTCTCTGTCGGAAAAGGTCAGCACATGTCTTTATTGTTCTTCTCTTTCAACTAAAGTCCGTAAAACTTACTCAACGATTGATGATATTTGATGAAATTGAATGAGTTTATGGAGCGAGTTTGGAGTGAATTGAATTACAGGTTATCCAATATCGCATTTTTTCAGGATGAACAAAATTAGCGATATTAATTACCCCCCTTTAAAAATGCATATATGTTCTATAAAAAGCTTCCTATTTCTTCAAGATCTAATCATACGGAGCGTTTTTGAACGATTTGGGTTAGTGTTTAGATTGAATGATTGGAGCGCTGAGTGAGCGAATGAGAATGTTTTTATTGAGACGAATGTCAATTTCACGATGTAACTGACTGGAATGGTGGTACTGGTGTGAGCAATACCTTTGGTCAATTGTAAGGTGCTCCAGCCGCCGCGATATAATTGAAAGATTGTTGAAAATGACGTAAAAACCCTTTCATTGAAACAAACACACCTATCTTACTATATAGTATACCTTTGACCAATTCTGCGCTTGAATAGTAAATTTTGCATTGCACTTCAACTTGCATGCAGAGGGGGTATGATTTGAAAAAAACTTTACCACGTTTTGTTTTACAGTTTAAACATTGTGAAATTGACAAGGTGAATGATAATGAAATTATTTAAGAATGAAATTGAATGAGTGTGTGGAGCGACTTTTGAGTGAATTTAATGGGACGTAATCCAGCATTGCAAATTTTGTTCAGGATGAACAAAATTAGCAATATTGATTACCCCCCTTTAATAAAATATGCATACAAGTTCATTAGATAGCTCCCTATTTCTTCAAGAACCTATCAGACGCTTAGAAGTTTACTAAAATAAGTGAAATGTCTATATTTTTCCTAGCTATTATTATTTTGAACGAAGTGGTTGTTATTTGTTTTTCAGTGAGTTTGGAGCGTTTTTGAATGATTTGAGTGTGTGTTTGGAATGAATGTATGGAGTGCTGAGAGATCGATTAAGAATGACGATGTAATTAACTGTATTGAACTAAGAACTGTATTCAGACTCTCTCTTCTCAATTGTTCCTTTTACGGGGAGACCAGATGGTTCCTTTCCATGCAAATACTTTCATTAGTTTTTCATTGCAGGTGAAAAACCATACGAATGCGAAATTTGTGGAAAGTCCTTTCTAAAAAAGGAACGATTAAAGATACACAAGCAAATACATGCAGAAAGGTCAGCATTCACTTGCGATATTTGCGGCCAGAGATTGAGTGACAAATATTACTTGAAAAAGCATAAAACGATCCATACGGGAGAAACACCATACGAATGCGAGTTTTGTGGCGCGAGCTTTAGAACATTGAACAATTTGTGGACGCATAAAAAGAGAACGCATATTGTTTACAAAGACGGTGAACATGTCCGCTATAATCCATCTCATTCGGTTAAAAGGGAAATATTTAGTTGTGATACATGTGGTAAACATTACACAAAAAGAAACACTTTAACACGACACATAATGAGACACATAGGCGTGCTGCCACATAAATGCACTGTGTGTGGAAAAGGCTTCACGCAAGCGTCTTATCGGAAATACCATTCTTCAACCCACACAGGTATAAGTGACTATTCATGCACTCTTTGTGGAAAGGCATTCACTTCCTTATCTGGTGTAACTTATCATAAAAAAATGCACGCATGCAAAGGGTCATTACGCAAATGGTCTAAAAACAGATATAATCAGATTACCGCTTCTCATCCTAGAATGGGCACCATTGTCAACCAAGGACACGAAAGTGTTGAAGGAAATACTTTTGGAAAACAAATAAATGTACAGATAGAAAGAGAGAAATTCCAGATTAAACCTAAAACTTGTATATGTGATATTTGTGGATTAGGGTTCACTCATGTCAAGTATTTAGCATTTCATAAAAATGCATGCGTTGTAAAAGAGAAAAACTCATCTCCTGAAATAAACACTTCTCAGGAAAATGACACGAGACCGAGAAAATACTTGTGTAGATCGTGCGGTAAGAATTTATCGAGCAAATCTTCTTTATCAATGCACGAAAGACGCCACACAGGTGAGAAACCATATAAATGTAATTTTTGTGACCGGGCGTTCTTTGACCCGGCTGCATTGGAGCAGCACAAAAGAATTCATACTGGTGCAAGACCATATAAATGCGAATTTTGTGGGAAGTGTTTTATTCAGTGCAGCACTCTGCAGTTACACAAAAGAACACATACCCATGAGAGACCGCATAAATGTGGATTCTGTGACAAAACTTTTGCACACAAATGTGGTCTTACAGCACCTGAAAGAATACATACACGCGAAAGACCGTACGAATGTAGTATATGTAAAGCTGTGTTTTCAATCATAGGGAATTTTCGAATTCACCAAAGTACTCATTTATCTGGAAAGCGATATTTATGTGACATTTGCGGATATGAGTTTAAACATCTTTCAAATCTTTCTTCACATGTTAAGAAACACGCATGTGAAAAATCGATGTAAGCCAGTCCTTCGTTCAGGATGATAAACGGTGTAAGCTGTTTGTTAATTTTCCATCCGCTTTGCACGCACACATGCGTTGCAAAGCTGTTTATAATTGGCAAAAAGTTCGCACCATTTATATTCATCTTTGACATAGGTCTGGGGTTGACCCTAAGGGGAGTCATGGAGTCCGGGGCTCCTTTTGTCTACACAGGACTTCGTGTTAGTTGTTAGATAGTCTCTATAATTTTAATGAGGATACATGTACATTGATTAACAAATTAGCAGTACAGCTTCCTTTCAAAGCCTTCAAAAATTTACCTATACAATACTTCAGTTTTTTATTCGGCTGTTTTCAAGGCAAACATAAGGTTTTACTATAGCCTTTGCGACGTCGTCGTGAGAAAATTTCGACATTGTGTGATATATCTGGTTGTAATGAAGGCTTTCACTTTAAACTTGACACTCATGTCCACTATCAAAAGAGGAACGTTTACTATCAACAATGGTAATTTTTACATTTAACGGATATGAATTATGTCCCCGTAATATTAACACATAAATAACCAGATCGTATAGTGAATTTCGTATTAACTTCAAATATTCTGTTGTGACTTTAAAAATACGAACTACAAGAAAGCAATACAACATAATATTAAGTTAGTCTTTTCCGCTCTTCTTTCCTAGCTTATATAGAAACTTATGCAAAATTAAAATGCCTATCAATATAAGAATCACTCATCATTTTCATACCAAAGATTCATTCTTGAGTCCAGAGTCAAATATTGGACAGCACCCTCTTCCTGGATCCGCTTTTATTGGACTCAGGAAATATCGAAGGGTCAGCGACCATTACCTCATACAGTGAAAAAGATCGTGAACTTGACAAGGCGAATGATTATGGAATGGTTTAGGAATGAAATTGAATGAGTGTGTGGAGCGACTTTTGAGTGAATTTAATGGGAGGTAATCAAGTATTGCAAATTTTGTTCAGGATGAACAAAATTAGCAATATTGATTACCTCCCTTTAATAAAATATGCTTACATGTTCATTAGATAGCTCCCTATTTCTTCAAAAACCTACCAGACGCTTACAATTTTCAAATAAATTAGTGAACTCCCGATATTGTTCCTAGCTTTTATTATTTTGAACGAAGTTGTTGTTGTACGTTTTTCAGTGAGCTTGGAGCGTTTTTGAATGATTTGAGTGAGTGTCTGGAATGAATGAATGGAGTGCTGAGTGATCGATTTAGAATGGTTTTGATTGAGTAATTGACTGTAACATTACACATCGCCCTTTCCAAAGATATATGCCCGTCGAGGCATATCATCAAGACAAAACAGTAATGTTTTCCGAGGTAAAAGACTAAAAAAAAATAAAAATGGTAAAATTACAAACAATATTATAGAAAAATACGTAATAGACATATTAACACACACTTTGCATCTGTTCTAGAAGTTTATGGGTTTGCGTTTTGACTGGAAAATGATATCCTTTGCTAATAGGTAATCAATATTGCGTTGCTTGGAAATATTTTCCTATGATATGGATCATTAAAGCTTTTTCGAGACTTGAAATCCATTCTGCTGAAACCAAAAAATATTTGAACGCAAAAAAATCAGTCTTGCCAATGTAACACAAATACTGATACCTAAATCATGTTTCTTCGCTTCTTTTTGTTTCACCCATCTCCGCAAAGTCTATTTGAGGATTAACTGTTGTCCCGGTTTTCGAACTGTGTGAGACATTTTTTTCGTTTTGAACTCTGCAAATTTACAGTCAAACTTACATAGATTTGCTTCCTATAAGTAATCATGACTACTGTCGTGATTATTCGCAAAATGATTACAGCGAATCCTGGATTTCCCGAAAAAGCACATTTATCTAAAATTGATTGATTTAACTTTGGCCGACTCTGTAAATGAGAAATAAATCTATTCATTGGTATTTCGTCAACGTCCTCCGAAATTTGTACAGTTAAAAACATCGTGAAATTGACAAATGAATGGTTTTGGAATAATGTTGAATAATTCATTGATTGGTTGAATGGAGTTTAACGCCGCTTTTAACATTTTTCAGTTATATTGCGGCGGCTGGAACATCTATCAATCGTTTCCTGGTATTTCTCTCATAAGTACAATCATCACATCCTTTCCTAGCCTCGAGCTGCTATCTCACATAGGTCTACGATTATCAACCCATTGGTAAGAGACGAATAGTCGGAAAGAATGAGTGCCACCGGATTTTGGAATGAAATTGATTCAGTGTGTGGAGCGAGTTTTGAATGAAATTAAAGGGAGGTATTCATAATCGCTAATTTTGTTCTGGATGAATAAAATTAGCGATGATTATTACCTCCCTTTAATAAGATATGCATACAAGGTCTATAAAAAGCTTCTAGTTCTTCAAGAACCAATCCGACACTTACAATTTCAATTATGTCAGTGAAATCGCGATTTGTTTCTATATATGTCATTTTTTTTTAATTTAGCTGTTGATGGTGTGTTTTTAGCTCACCTGAGCACAGTTTGCTCAAGGTTAGCTATTGTGATCACTCACTGTCCGTCTTCCGCCCGTCGTCCGTCCGTCCGTCCGTCAGCAATTTCTTTAAACATCTTCTCCTCCTAAAACACTAGGCCAATCAAGCTGAAACTTGACAGGGATGTTCCTTGGATGAAGCTCTTGAAAAGTTGTTAAAAGAATTCAAATTCATAAAAAACTCTGGTTGCCCTGGTTACATAATAGCCCAAAATGGCCGAAAATCTTAGAAAAAATGATTCTCCTCCTAAATCACTGGGCCAATCAAGCTGAAATTTGGCAGGGATGTTTCTTGGGTGAAGGTCTTCAAACGTTGTTAAAAGAATTTAATTTCATCAAAAACTCCAATATCCATTGTATTTCAAAGTCTGAAAATGGTCGAAAATGGCTGAAAATATTATAAAAAAATTCTTCTCCTCCTAAACCACTGGGCCAATCAAGCTGAAACTTGGCAGGGATGTTCCTTGGGTGAAGGTCTTCAAAAGATGTTAAAAGAATTTAATTTCATCAAAAGCTCTAGTTTTTCATTGTTTACGGAAAGTCTGAAAAATGGCTGAAAATCTTAGAAAAAATTTTTCTCCTCTCAACCACTGGGCCAATCAGGCTGAAACTTGGCAGGGATGTTCCTTGGGTGAAGGTCTTCAAAAGTTGTTAAAAGAATACGCCATGATAAGAGACAAGTTGGAAATTTACGAAACTTAAAAAAAATCAAGTTGCAATAGGACGAATTTTAACCAACCTTAACGTACATCAAACAAATTCTGGTTTTCATAACATGGTTGACAAGTTATGAGTGACATACTCAGGTGAGCGATATAGGACCATCATGGTCCTCTTGTTAAATAGTGATTTTGGAGCGTTTTTGAATGGTTTTAGTGGATGTTTGGATTGAATGAATGGCGCGCTGAGTGAATGATTAAGAACGGTTCTGAACGAGATCAATGTCAATTTCACGATGTTTTTAACTGTAGCAACGAAATAGTGTCGTTTAAATCGGGAAATGTTTCAAACAATTTCTTTGCCAAATCTATTTAATCAATTTTTTTCTTTCCGGAGCATTTGGATAAAAGGATCCAAAAGATAATACATAATTTTTCCTATATTGCCCGAGATTAAAGTCACAAGATTATTTGTTGGGCTACATGAGGGTTCCAAAGCAATTATTCCCATCCGAGGCTGTAAATATATCGTCTTTTTGATTACCTTATTTTGATAACAAAGTACGGAAATTTTGACTTTTCCTCTTTATACTCAAAGCCCGAGTCATGGGATTAATTCTCTTAATCACAGGGAATTTGACATTTAGAAGAATCAATTTTAGACAATATTTGTCTATTTCTGACGAGCGTTTCATGAATAATGATGTAATGCAACGGTGGTTAGAACTCATCAAATAAATTGTATTGGCAATCGCACAATACAATGTAAATAAATTGTATTGGCAATCGCACAATACAATGTAAGACATCTTACTGTCTTTGAACCGCGATATTCATCATCACTTAAAAGCAAAATCTACTTCTCTCTAAAGTTATTGCCAGAAACGGAGCTCCGACAAGGTCCGTGAAGTTGGCAGCCCAGCAGCCTAGTAGCCTAGCAGAGTGAAGTTCGCAGTCTAGCAGCCTAAAAAATTAACAAAATTATTGGTTACTAACACTAGCATTATGCAACAGAAGTCAGATCAAACTGTATAAACTGAATTTCCAGTGAAAAAAGATTTGTTCCGTATATCTCGATTTCTTCAATATTTCCGACAAAAATAATCCGAAAATGGCCCTGAACATATCAAGCTGGTCCTTACAAAGATGAGAACTTTAAACTAAGAAAAAGCAGGTAGTTGTCATTTTAGGATGCTACGCTGCTAGACTGCTGGAAATGTGAAGTTGGAAGTATAGCAGCCTAGCAGAGTGAAGTTGGCAGCCTAGCAGCATGAAAAAACTTTACAAAATTATCAGCCTAGCAGCCTAGCAGAGTGAAGTTGGCAATCCAGCAGGCAAAACCAAAACAATTAACAAAATTATTGATAACTGATACTAGCATTATACAACAGAACTAAGTTCAAACCGTATAAACTGAATTTCCAGTGAAAGTAGATTTGTTCCGGATAGCTCCATTGCTTCCACTTTTACGAAAAAAAAGTTCTTAAAATTGACCTGTACATATCAAGCTGGCCCTAACAAAGCTGAGAACTTAACATTTAGAAAAAAACACCGTAGTTTTCATTTAAGGATGCTACGCTGCTTGGCTGCTGGAAATGTGAGGTTGTCAGCCTAGCAGCCTGTAAGCCTAGCAGAGTGTAGTTGGCAGCCTAACAGCCTGAAAAATAACAAAATTACTGATATCTGACACTAGAATTATACACGAGTAGTCAGTTTTAACTGTAATAGCTGAATTAGTGAATGTAGATTTGTTCCGGATTTTTCCTCAACTTTTCCGACACAAATGTCCCAAAAATTGCCCTGGACATATCAAGCTGGTCCTAACAAAGATGAGGACTTAGAAAAACGGTAGTTGTCATTTTAGGATGCTACGCTGCTAGATTGCTGAAAATGTGAATTTGGTATCCTAGCAGCCTCAAAAAGATCTTAATGATATTATTGATGTCAGTACTTTGTTGAGATCTCGTGCTAAGCTGGTTTCAAAATGTCTCTAATCATATAACAGAACTGTTGCCAGTGGCATATCCTAGGAAAACGATGAAAGACTATGTTGTTTTGTATTTTTGGTGATGGTCCTCTTAAATGTTTTTCTTCGTCTCTGTAGGTTTCGACTCCTATGTCCGTTTGTGAGTACGTACATCTTCTCGGGGTACGGACAAAATCCCTCCCGGACATAATCCCTCCCGGGCTTAATCCCCCCGGATAAAAGCCCTCGGTACATAATCTCTCACGAAAATTGTCCAACCCTGACACCCCCCTTTGTATTAATTATTGTATTGTTTTTTTCTATAATTTTAATTTTTATTATCTCATTTTTTATATATAAATGATATATAAAATATTTAATTGAAAATTTATATGCATAAATATTGTTGTCGTTTGTGATATTCCATATAATTGATAAAGGTATCTTACCCATCTTCACCTGTCTGGCTTCGCGATATTTTCTTAATTTTTGTAAAGTAAATTTCTTAAAATGTTATATATGGATTTCTCTCACGAACATCTTGGGCGATTCCGAATTTGAAATGTAACCACTCATTTCTAAGTTTGGTGATAAATCGCCTCAATCGCAAGAGATATACTACTGAACTCAAGTTTAGGGCCAGGGAAATAATCACTTGTCATTTCTTGAAAATACACTGCAATAATTTCAACTTTTGCTTGAACTGAGTTTAATAATTTGACATTCGAGAACTGTAGTCAAAATTGCCAACTAAGAAGTTTTAAATTTAGACGAATCGCTTAAAGTACCCAATCCCACTTAAGGTTGAAAAAAAATATTGATTTTGGTAAGCTCAGGGCCGCGAGTGTAGAACAACTCATGAATAATCATAGAGTGCTGCTAGATTTAATCGATTGGTCAGCAACCAAAGATATAAATAGCATAGTTGGCGATTTCGCGTGTTTCTTGAGGGATAATGCATTCAAAGTATTTGGGAAAACCCAAAGGATGAAACACAAACATGTTGGTAATCAAAATTGTAAATGGTTTAATGAAAAATGTTTTGTTGCTAAACAGGCTTTTAAACGAGCAAGAAACTTGTTCTATAGAGAGAGGAATAATATTAACAGACAAGTTTTTAGCCGGGCGCGTGCTCATTATAACAACGTAAAAAAATCTGCTAAGAAAAAATTTAGACTAGCAGAGGGCTATCGAATCAGCAAACTTTCAAAATCGGACCCACAAGGTTTTTGGCGTAAGATAAAAGGTACATATACAAAACCAAACAATCCACCAGTTTCTCTCTCCATAGAACAATTGTTTGATCTTTTTAGAAATATGTTTGATACACCAGACGAAAACACCCAAAACGACCAATATCCGCAAAGCAACATTGACATGCAAAACACCGAAATTAATCCTGAATTAGACATGATTATCTCAGAAGAAGAAATTAAGAAAGCTGTATTTATGCAAAATAACGGTAAAAGCCCCGGTATCGATGAAATTCATTGTGAAATTATTAAAGCGCCCTACGAAATTATTGCATCTTTCCTTTCTGCTTTGTATAATCGCATGTTATAATCACAGGCGACTACCCGGAGCAATGGGGAAGGGGAATAATCACGCCTATTTTTAAAAAGGGTGATCCTAATAATTCGGAAAATTATAGAGGTATCACCTTAAGTAACATATTATCAAAAATATATTCTCAAATTCTGCTAAATAGACTCACTAGGTGGACAGAAAAAAATAAAAACTTAATAATAACCAATTTGGATTTCAGAAAGGAAAATCCATTTTAGACTGCATCTTCATTATGATCTCGGTTATATCAAAAGTGTTAGCGTCTGGTAATAAACTTTATTGCGTATTCATTGACTACGAAAAGTGCTTCGATAGTATTAATCGAAACCTTCTGTGGTCAAAATTGATTCAGGAAAACATAAGCATTTTGTCAAAGGTTTAAAATCTATTTACACGCCAGTAAAAGCTTGTGTTCGTTACGAACATGAGTTCTCGGCATTTATAGAATCAAAGATAGGTTTGAAACAAGGCGATCCGTCGTCACCTCTTATTTTCATGATGTTCGTCAATGACGTCATCGAACATATAAATTCCGATCTTGATGAATTTTTTACTTTGGACCATATGGAATTATTCTTGATATTGTATGCAGATGACCAAGATATTCGCGAAATCTCCAACTTCTTTACAATCCATGTTGAATGATTTACAAGCATATTGTACTTTATCTGGCTTAAAAATCAACACATCCAAAACTAAAGCAATGATTTTTGAGAAGGGAAGACATACTAGTTATACATTCTACATTAATAATGTCGCCATTGAAACTGTCAAAAATTTTAAATACTTAGGGATTAATCTTTATAAAAACGGATTATGGTCTCGTACGCAAAAAGATATTGCCAAACAAGCATTATTTTCCCTTCATAACATCAGCAGAATTTCAGTCAATTTAGAATTACCCATGTCGCAACAGTGTAAGCTATAGTCTGGTTGGTTCCATCCTTCAATTTTGTTCACCTTTGTGGGTCTATGACACTTCAAAAAATATTGAAAACATTCATACTAAGTTTTTAGGTCGCGCGCTTCGCGTCAAAAAACCGACCCCGTTAGCCACACTATATGGCGAAAGTGGTAGAACACCTCAAAGCGTTTCAAATCAATTGAATATGATTAAATATTGGACGCACATAATCACCCAAAATGAAAACAGCATTCTCAAATCAACGTACAATATGTTAAAATCGGACTGTGAAAATGGAAATACATACAGGGGAAATAACTGGGCTTTCCAAGTTAAAAGTATACTGCAGGATAATGGGTTATCTTTCTTATGGATTAATCAAAGAGCGTCCCACATAAATCTCGCATCTATCAAACAACGACTATTTGATAATTATGTTCAGTTATGGTCCTCAGAAATTAATAATACGTCTAAATTGGCCTGCTATAATCTATTTAAGGAATCCCTTGTAACTGAAAAGTATTTAGATATTGAATATGACGTAAAGTTTAAGACAGCATTAACAAAATTTAGAACCTCATCACATGATCTTAACATCGAAAAAGGTAGATACACAAACATCCCTCGTGAAAATAGATTATGCTTAAATTGTAATATGAATTATATTGAAAACGAATATCACTTTTTATTGGTTTGCCCGAAATACTCAGAATTAAGGAAAAGGCACATGAAGAAATATTTTGACACTTGGCTATCTTTATACAAATTGAAAACACTTTTAACATCAAACTCTAAAAAGGAAATTATTCACACATCTAAATATATTTATTTCGCAAACAAAATGAGAAATTAAAAAAAAAAAAAAAAAAAACAACAACAACAACAACAAACAAACAAAACTTTATTTAATTCTAATATTGAAGCCACCGTACCCTGTGACTATTGTTTTACATATGTATTGATCTTTGTTAACCTATGTATGTTTTGTACTGTATTGTAATATGTAGCTAGAAACACCGTAAGTGTTTAAAGCTTTTTTTGGAATTAAATGGTAAATTGTAAATCAACTTCTGAAAAGCATTTAATGTTTTAATAGAGTTAGAAGGGTTCTGTGGCGCCTATTTGGACTTGCTATCCACACTATCTGAAAAAAATAAAGAGCTGATTAAACCAGCTGGTGTGGCTTCTTTTTCCCCTTCCGGCACCAAAGGATATCCAAGTGGTCACTTTTCAGCAACAAGCCAGTTGATCTGGCTTTACCTTTATTTTGTTTATGTTTAGACTCATATTAAGATATTAAGTGTGTATTGGAGTCCACAAACGACGCTGATTGATGTGAGCTTGAATAACAATGATTAAGTTCTAATTATTGGCATAAAAACGTGAAAATGGCGAAAGCTTAGGTCAAATCTCGACCTACAATGATTAACTCCCCTTTTGTAACTTCAAAATCAAGCAAAGTTTATCACTTTTTGCTTAATAAGTTGGGACCGAGTAATAGTTTATTATATGTTTAGAAATCATTACCAATGGCTTCTTTCCAAGAATAATTTGAGTAAGTAATCATGATACATCACAATTACTTACTCAAATTATTATATCACAAATAACACTACTCCGAATTCTTGCTCGTTTTCGAAAAGCAGGCCATGTCCTAATAGCGTCACTTTTCAGTGTCAAATGAAAATATCATAACTTTATTGACTGAACTTTGGTCGCGATACCACTCCAGCATTGATCAAAGTGTTTTATGTTAGGAGAGTGCAAAAAGGAGTGACCTCATTGGAATTTACTTCCGGAGGTCGTTGTATGGTAAAAGTAGATCTTAAAGAAAAAAGAGTGCGGCTTGAAAATGGCATTTTGGTGTGGAGAAAAGTGATCCACGTGCATATTTTCTTTGATCTTTATGCTAGATTTGAATCTCTTCATCAATAAAACGCTTGGTTCGATCTTTTATGTACATGATTTCCTTTCCGGGAGAACGGATAAGGGACACGAGGCGTACCCGAACTAACTTTCCTCTTCATTGGTGGGAAAAAGATGGTGCCTTTACTCCGCTTGATAACCCAAAACATAACCTGATTTGACCAAGTTGTTTTAGTCTCAAAAGATAGATCTTTGAATGTAGATGAAGCGCTAATGACGATATATGTAAGAAAAATGCACCTAAAAGTTGAGCAATTTTGTAAAGAACAAAGTAGGCCAAAATCGGGTTTGGGTCTGACCACCTGACAACGCCCGCTCAAATTTACGGAATCGTAGAAATGTATTAACGGGAAAAATACCCGTGGTGTAAACGGACACTACACATTCATGTAGCTCATCGTTTCCGCATGAGATGAATCGCGCAAACTTAGATAATGGACCAATCAGAGGCCGCCCTTATCTTTGTTTACTTCACCGTTAATTCCCTAGACTAAATGTGACGGATGGCGGGAGATTTGGAAGAGATGAGAATCTTTTTCGGGTCTTGAGAGGCATTTTCTAGACATTGGGGTATTTACCGGAACCGACTGTGAAAATTGGTGAGTGGGAAGCGTTAGCTTAAAAATGATTTCATTACTCATTGATATAAGGGCTCATGCTATATTTGAAATGGTCGTTTTGGATGCGCGACAGATTTTTCTTTAATTTGATATAAGGCTTGACTTCCGATGAAACTTTGGGGATGAGCTATTTAGACTTTTTTTATAATGGTCGACAACGGGAAATGAATTGGTTCCCTCTAACCTAAATGCTGTATATATAGAAATATACTATAATTTCGACTTTTGATATCGTAACCCGCATTTCCTCGCGCTAAGACACTTTAAACAAACTTCTTCTCACATAACAAGTCGTTGTACCTCCTTTTTGAAGGAAATGTTGAGCGACAAGGGACCATCTGACAGCTTTTTGTATTATTCTTAAACCCAAAAACACACTGTTAGGTCGTAATTTTTGCACCGTTTTGCAAATGATTTTCGTGTGTATTTCTTTCTTTCTTTACTTCCTTTGACTAAATCGGAAAGAAAAAATCATTTTCAAAGAAGTTAGGCTGCGACGTGCCGCAAAGGAGCCATTTTTTAAATCAAGAGAATTGTTTTTTGAGTACTGTATACTTGAGCGGGACTTTCTGGGGAGGGGGGATGTGACCGGCGCAATGGGCTTTTTTCCAGTTTCTGGAAAAAAAGCTAAATTTGGTTTTATAATACTAACAGAACTGTTAGGCATAATTGTGCGCATAAAATGCCATTGAAAATATATCTTTTTTGTCTAAATGTGCCATATTGGTTAAAATAAATTATTGAAAGAAAAAGGGTTTATTTATGCCTAAAATCGTTATCAGTTGTTTATAAAAGCGGCTTTTTGATTGTTTATTGTAATTTGTGAAACTAACGAGATAAATCTTGCTAGAAAATGCGGGTTAGATATTTCTTTTTTGCGTTGTTTGCCTTTTTTAGTGCACTAAAGCACTTTTTGTTGATATACCCGGGCAAAGGGTTATCGGCTCGTATATGAAAAACTATTCGACCAAATACCTTAAAACCTTACGCAGTAGTCTTCAACATATTTCTGTGTGCGAATCTGATATTGAAACGGTATTTTTTTTAAAAAACGCTGAATAAGTTACAAATAATTGACATAGTAATAAAAAGTATGATCCCATTTTTATAAATATAAGGGTTATTTTTCGCCCAGATTTCTTAGAAATTTGTCTTAAGACTCGAATTTGGTACTGTATTGTAGCTTGTCAAGTGGACGGGTTATATCCGAGGTGAAAACGCTACATTGTTTATATCTAAACTTAATTCGGTTGCTTTTTAGGGCAGAAAACTGCACTGTGCTGACAGGTTAGTGATAAGGGTTACAGTTAATTACATCGTGAAATTGACATTTTACTCAATCAGAACAATTCTAAATCGCTCACTCAGGGCTCCATTCATTCATTCCAAACACTCACTCAAACCATTCAAAAACGCTCCAAAGTCACTGAAAAACATATAACAACAACTTCGTTCAAAATAATAATAGCTAGGAAAAAAATCGGGATTTCACTTATTTAATTGGAAATGTAAGCGTCTGATAGGTTCTTATAGAAATAGGGGGCTATCTAATGAACTTGAATGCATATTTTATCAAAGGGAGGTAATCAATATCGCTAATTTTGTTCATCCTGAACAAAATTAGCAATACTGGATTACCTCCCATTAAATTCACTCAAAAGTCGCTCCACACACTCATTCATTTTCATTCCTAGATCATTCCAAAATCATTCACTTTGTCCATTTCACGATGTTTTTAACAGTATCTCTACATTTACAACTATCTATTTGACTGAATGCTATCAAACTTGCAGAAAAAGTGTACAATATATATCTTCATAAGAAAATAATAATTGCAAGTATTTTTGATAATAAAAACATACAATGTGATGAAATCTTTTCAGCAAACACGAGAAAAAATGTCTCAGGATAAGGGTGTTTCGACCTAAAAATCATATTTTTATTAAAATTTTCAGGAACATGTTGCATGAAACATACTTACAGACTGATAGACACTTTGTGGAGAACATTCGGTCGTTTGTGCTATAAAATGATAGCACAAACCATGGTTTCGCGCGCAAATGTGTATTATTTGGTCCGAACAGCGCTAAGGATAAGGGCCTATTTTTAGCTCACCTGAGCACGAAGTGCTCAAGGTGAGCTTTTGTGATCGTAGAATGTCCGTCGTCCGTCGTCAGTCGTCCGTCGTCCGTCGTGCGTCGTCCGTCGTCCACAATTTCAGTTGTTCAAATAAATGAAATCCACCCTTAACTTTCCCTTTACCCTTAAGAAAAAGGGTGAAAATATGAAAATCTTTAAAAATCTTCTGCTCTGAAACCAGAAGGCAGACAGCTTTCATATTTGGTATGTAGCATCATCTAGTGGGCCTCTACCAAGTTTGTTCATATCAAGACCCTTTGGTTATATTTGGGCTTTGCCCGGGCCCAACCCTTTTTACATAGAATCAAAGAGCGAAAATCTTTAAAAATCTTCTTCTCTGAAACCAGATGGCAGACAGCTTTCATAGTTGGTATGTAGCATCACCTAGTGGGCCTCTACCAAGTTTGTTCATATCAAGACCCTTGGGTCATATTTGGGCTTTGCACGGGTGCATCCCTTTATCTCTTATGAACACGAAGGGTAAAAAAATGAAAATCTTCAAAAATCTTCTTCTATGAAACCAGAAGGCAGACAGCTTTCATATTTGGTATGTAGCATCATCTAGTAGACCTCTACCAAGTTTGTTCATATCAAGACCCTAGGATTATATTTGGGCTCCACCCGGGCGCATAACCCTTTTTACATAGAATCAAAGAGTGAAAATCTTTTAAAATCTTCTTTGATCAAAACCAAGGGGAACACTGCTTTCATTTTTGGTATGTAGCATCATCCAGTGGGCCCCTACCAAGTTTGCTCATATCAAGACCCTTGGGTCATATTTGGGCTCCACTCGGGCGCATCCCTTTCAGCTCATCTGAGCACGAAGGGTGAAATTAGGAAAACCTTCAAAAATCTGATTCTCTGTAACCAGTAGGCAGACAGCTTTCATATTTAATATGTAGCATCATCTTATGGACCTCTTCCAAGTTTGTTCATATCAAGACCCTGGGGTCACATTTGGGGTCAGCCCGGGTGCATCCCTTTTTACATAGAAACAAAGAGCAAAAAGGCATATCTGTCTTGCTCTTTGCTGAAAACGTTCCATGGATTTAGTCTTAGGCAATTATCTTCTTTTTTACATCTGCCTATCTAATTTATGTGATGTCCCAGGGGTCAAAGAGACTCAGGTGAGCGATCTAGGACCATATTGGTCCTCTTGTTTCCTTATCCATTACACTAAACCCATTAAATTTTTCTATGGATGTCGGCAATATTAAGTTGCGTAATTTGATACATGATTTACGAATTATTGGTTTTAAAAAATTTCCATGAACCCTAAAAGATATCAAGAAATGGTAATTTTGGGATAAGGATAAGGGTTAATTGAAACGGAAGTTAATTAAAGGTAGAAGGAGCTGATTTTCGAGAATAGAGCAATTTTAAAAAAATATTAAGAATAAACCGCTGAAGTGTAAAATGTATAGGACTAGAGTCTACCCATATTCTTCTTTTCAATTTCGAATACAAGTGTTTTTTAGAGGCAAAGTTTTCTAGCCCAACTCTTTTTCTGTATGAATTTCCGTTGCCCGAGTTAAGGGATATGGTCATGTCTCAGTACGTATATACATATATTAGCTTAAACTTTCAAGTTTAATCATAATAAGATATTTCTATGTATTGATGCTTAAAGAATGAATTCGACAAGCATTTTGTTTTCTCTTTAGGTCACAGGGAACAAATACAATCTCCCGCCATCTGTCACATTTTGTCTAGGGAATTAACGGTGAAGTAAACAAAGATAAGGGCGGCCTCTGATTGGTCCTTAATATATTATGATCAAATATGATAATTTATTTTTGGAGATTAACAAAATTTCTACAAGTAAGATGCAAAATGGGAGAGATGAGAATCTTTTTCGGGTCTTGAGAGGCATTTTCTAGACATTGGGGTATTTACCGGAACCGACTGTGAAATTTGGTGAGTGGGAAGGGTTATCTTAAAATGACGTCATTACTCATTGATAAAAAGGCTCAGGCTATATTTGAAATGGTCTATTTGGATGCGCGACAGATTTTTCTTTAATTTGATATAAGGCTTGACTTCCGATGAAATTTTGGGGATGAGCTATTTAGACTTTTATTATAATGGTCGACAACGGGAAATGAATTGGTTCCCTCTTACCATAACTCGACCCGGACAACTTAGCCTCAATAGTAAATTCGTCTATAGTAATATAGATTTTTTTTCTTAACATATGTTCAAGTTTTGTACAAATAATCCTTATTATAACTGAATGAAAATTAAGTAGTTTTGTTTTTGTAATAAACATACTGAATAAATAATAGAAAATAAGAAGGCTTTTGCAAAAAAAAAAAATAATAATAATAATGATAAATTAGGGTCGAGTTGCAATTCTCAGGTCAATTTAATTGTCCCTCATGGCGTAATTTCTCAAATTCAGAGTGAGTATACTACAATGGATGTCGCCTATGAGGCGACACAATGGAAAGAAAAAAATATTGATGGGTAAAGTTAACAACATTGTGAAATTGACAAGGTGAATGATTTTGGAATGATTTGGGAATAAAATTGAATGAGTGTGAGGAGCGAGTTTTGGGTGAATTTAATGGGAAGTAATCCTATATCGCAAATTTTGTTCAGGATGAACAAAATTAGCGATATTGATTACCTACCTTTAAAAAAATTGCATTCAAGCTCTATACATAGCTTCCTATTTCTCCAAAAACCTATAAGACGCTAACAATTTGAATTTTATCAGTGAAATCGCAATTTTTCTCTATCCAAATTTATTTTGAATGACGTTTTTTATTCTATATTTTTCATTGGGTTTGAGCGTTTTTGAATGGTTTGAGTGAGTGTTTGGAATGAATGATTGGAGCGCTGAGTGAGTGATTTAGAATTGTTTTGATTGAGATGAATGTCAATTTCACGATGTAACTAACTGTATTATTATCCTCGATTATCATGATGTTTTATTTATTTTTCCAAAAACATATCAATACTTGATATTCAAACAATGAATTGATTTTGAAATAAATGTGTTACAAAGCACTTATTGCATTCTAATTTGGCTTTTCTCTTGGTACACATACCATCCCAAGCTCATTTACTATCAAACTATACTGAACAATAAAGGACGCATCACTTCATTTTTAAAACAAAACCTTTTCTATGTTATAAAGTTTAAAAAAATGGTTATACCAAAATAAACGTTGACCAATTATTGGTTTGTGACAAAAAGGCCGACAACATATACATAAGCGTTACATACACAAAGAGGCGACAATCCCCCAAATTCAAAATTTTGAAATTAGAAGTAAGTTTCCATTGCTCAGTAATAGTCATAAGCGCGTGAACCCGTGTGCAATATTGCACTCAAAGCATGCCTCAAATGTAGATTTCTGAAATTTATCAAAACTAACTCCAACATGGCTACAGTTAATTACATCGTGAAATTGACATTTAACTCAATCAAAGCCATTCTAAATCGCTCACTCAGCGCTCCATTCATTCATTCTTTCCAAACACTCACTCAAACCATTCAACAACGCTCCAAACTCACAGAAAAAATATAACAACAACTAAGTTCGAAATAATAATAGGTAGGCGAAAAAATCGGGATTTTACTTATTTAATTGAAATTGTAAGCCTCTGACAGGTCTTGAAGATATAGGGAGATATCTAATGAACTTATATGCATATTTGATAAAAGGGAGGTAATCAATATTGCTAATTTTGTTCATCCTGAACAAAATTTGCAATACTGGATTACCTCCCATTAATTTCACTCAAAAGTCGCTCCACACACTCATTCAATTGCATTCCTAAATCATTCCAAAATCATTCACCTTGTCAATTGCACAATGTTTTTAACTGTATCCATTCGCTCATCATGCTGCTCCAATCTGGCTCAAAACGTTTGATTTCGTGCTCTTTTTCGGACTCTCATTGCCAGCTCGTTTCTGATGTGCTTGATTTTGAGACAAGCCCGGTCGGGGAAAAATCAGGCATTGGTATAACTCAAAGAAGGTGTTCGCGAAGGAAGTCCATTATTGCATGAGATGAATGGACCATAACATTGACCTGCTCATGGGGTGTGACATATGGCTAGAGCTAATGAAGGATTCGATCCACGACTCAGATTCATAATTTTTGTGTTTCACTGTCATCACTAGTGCTCTAAAACCTGAAAAACTGTGACATAGAGGGTAAGAATTTCCTATCATATCACAATGCAGCCTCCTCATCGTGTCAGCATCGAAAGCATAGGTTCGAGAGTTGTTAAAACCGATGTATTAACCTTACAATGCACGAGTTATAATCCATCACGGTAGGTGCAAGTGTCCTTGATTTTAAATACGTTAATGAATAAGTTCAGCGAGATGACGTTCCGAAATTCACTTTTTCGCTACCGCGAAACTCGAAAAAAATGCTTAATCTGATAAAAGTCTATACAGTTTTTCGTTACCACCTTTATTTGCTGTAGTACTAGACCAACTTTATTTTCCTACTATTCATTCGATCTGTTGTACGAGCAGAAAACATGTTTATCACATTCAAGTGTCTCTACTCAAGTGAGTATGAGTTCAGGAATAAATTTTATCATGGCTGTGCACCTAGTAGCCGGCCAAAATAAAGTAATGCTATTTCAGTAAACCGATCGATTTCAGGGTAAAATTATTGTCATTGAAAAGTGATGCTTTATTTTTGTTGTTCAGAAAATGTATAATAGTACTTTTACTTTATCTTTATTAGTGTCATTTTATTGCTATGATTATATGATAATTAAATTATTACCAGCAACAGTTATAGTGAAAATTATCATAGACATGTGTTCATCATCATTAGTTTTACCAGCAGAAGTAGTAATCATTATCATAATTATATTTTATAAGCTGGAGATAGAAATAGTAAATCTGGTAGTTAGTAGTAGCAGTATTAGTGGAGGTAGTAGTAGTAATAGGGCAAAAGTAGTAGAAGTTTTTTTAAGCAGTAGAGTAGAACTAGAAGTAGTTTAATAATCATCAAAGAAATACTGATTTAATTTTACTATTTTGATTATTTTACTTATTATACTCATTATTATTATTATTATTATTATTATTATTATTATTATTATTATTATTATTATTATTATTATTATTATTATTATTATCAGCATCATCAAAATTCTCATAGACATTATTCTAATTTTAATAAAGAGATGAAGACAATATTATTCGATTTCATTGAGATATGAAACTAAAAACCTAATCACATTGTATGAAAACGCAAAGCTGATTCATTAACGAGTGTGATTATTGTTTTAGTTTCATACCTCAATGGAATTAATAATATTGTCTTCATATCCTATGATTATATATTATTATGAAGCAAAAATGAAACAATTTTTCTGTAAAGAAATTGTCCTTTTTCTTTTTCTTCTTTTTGCGTAAGCTTACAAGCACAGCAGCTTCACACTTATTATTTTTTTTTCACTTGGGAATAAAATCAACTTTTCAGCAATTTTGAGCACGCAAATTTTGATAGACACAACTAAAATCAAAATATTTTTCATTATCATTATTAGTTCTATGATAATTATCATTGTTAACATTATCATTATCTTATTTTTGTTATTAATTTCAAGCGTAATGTTGTAGTGGTTTTCATTTACATAAGTAGTAGTAGTAGTATCATCTTCACTATCAGTCTTATTGTCCTCTTTTGATTATGATTATTATCACAATCCATTTAATTTTACAAATCATTGATTAAGTGAAAACTAATTCAATGTCGTGAGATATTAAATTCATTTTTACAAATGGCTTTGGTCTCATTAAGAAAATAACAAAGAAACTGCAAAAATGGTGAAGATGACTGGGATATATATAATACATACTTAGTGTATTAAATGAAAAAATAAATATCTAACGAGGTTGGGAGAATTGAAAATTGTCGAGGCTCTGCCGAGACAATTAACAATTCTCACAACCGAGTTAGATTTTTTTTCATACGATACACTAAGTATGTATTATATTTATCTTACAACCTCTATTTGCTTAGTTTTCATCAATGTTTCTAACAGAAATTCCTTCTTTGGTCTATATAAATTTGCTGTCTGCTAGTGACGTAAACCCCTTAATTTCTACTTCCGGTCAAAGGTGTATCTTATCTAAATCTCCCATTTATGAGTTTATTTCAATATGAAGGCATTAAAAGAAACAAAAATAATAATAGAAACAAAATGAAATTAAAATGAGCCTGTGCGTGGGATTTCCAACAAGTTCAAATATGCGCAGTGCAAAGACTCTGACCAGCCTGTGCATCCGGACAGTCTATCCAGAGTCTTTACTATGCGCTTAGTAGTAAGATAAGGTCTCAAAGTATTTGTAGACCATTAGGTCACTTTATATTTACAATATGTGGTAGTGGTTTTCATTTACATAAGTAGTAGTAGTAGAATCATCTTCATTATCAGTCTTATTGTTCTCTTTTGATTATGATTATTATCACAATCAAATCAATTTTACAAATCATTGATTAAGTGAAAACTAATTCAATGTCGTGAGATATTAAATTCATTTTTGCAAGTGGCTTTGGTCTCATTAAGAAAATGACAAAGAAACTACAAAAATGATGAAGATGACTAGGTTAAATATAATACATACTTAGTGTATTATATGAAAAAAATAAATATCTAACGAGGTTGGGAGAATTGAAAATTGTCGAGGCTCTGCCGAGACAATTTTCAATTCTCCCAACCGAGTTAGATTTTTTTTCATATAATACACTAAGTATGTATTATATTTATCTTATAACCTCTATTTGTTTTGTTTTCATCAATGTTTCTAACAGAAATGCAAGTTTCTAAAAATAACCGCATTATATCATTGTTCGAAAAATAACTATGTGATATCATAAAAATATCAAACGGGATGTTAACCACAGATATTTGTTTACTTATGAGATAAAACTTATAAAATGTTGATACAGAAAAACCTCAATAGATCTAATAATGTTTTTTAGTGTATATACAATGAATAGTAAAATTTGCTGTTGAAATCAAATATTTTTAATCATGTAAGTCTACATGTACAAGTTTACAGTATAGAGTACTTAAAATGCTTTAATTTTAGCGGATTTTAATTGTCAGTTACAAGTTTACAAAATCATTTCTATTTTTAAACACTATGCCAGTTTGTTATTCTGTGTTTTATCGTTGTCGGTTTCATCTATTTTTCATATTTGAGGTTCATGAAGGGTGAATTATTTGTTTGAAAAATCCAAAATTCCTTCTTTGGTCTATATAAATTTGCTGTCTGCTACGTCCGGTCAAAGGTGTATCTTATCTATGAGTTTTTTCGATTTTTTTTTTTCAATATGAAGGCTCTACAATAAATATTAAAAGAGATAAAAATAATAATAGAAACAAAATGAAATTAACAGATACAAACGCCGGAACGACGCTGACGCCGATTGGATGATAAAAGTTTATCCTTGCTTTTCGTTTCGAGCGAGCTAAAATTCGATTGTGAAACAGTCACCTGTGTCCTGAATGCAGAGGTGGTAGAGGCTAAAGCTAGATAAAGTAGTAACATTTTACGCGTAACCCGCCTTCATCTAGGAAATAACCAATAACACTTGGCTAGGTCACTAGTTTACACATTATCAGACATCGTACACACATCATATGATCATTTATGCCAGCATATAACAAGATACAGACCAATTATATTTCTACACACTAGATCTACATACGAAGGAATATTACCACAGCTGTTATAGTTATGCCAGTTTTAAAATTTACCAGTAAGTACAAAATTTTCTATACGTGTAACTTTTGAATTGTCTACCTTTGCGTGTTAACATACGTGTATTCATTTATTAAAGTGTGTAATGATAAAATGCATTTATAGTCATGTTTTACTCGGTATTGATCCACAAATTTGAGTAAGTGATCGAAGATCAATTCTGTGTATAGCCTACCTGTATGTACATAAAATTGACCTTTGATCACTCACTCTAAATTGCGGATCTATTTATTTAAATTTATAAGAGTGATCGAATATATCTCTACCTGCACGAACCCTCCGTAATTTACTATAAATCCTCGCATATCAAATCTTGGCTTTAGGATCGAATTACTCGAAAATAACGACACACATGCATTTCGAAAATTGATATGTATTATTTCATTTGTTCATTTCGATATCCATATCCTTTATGGGTCCAAGCAAACAAGTCACAGTAAAAAAATCAGCTATAAAGTTCGTCTGCAACATGCCGCGGCAATAGCGCAGTTGGTAGCGCGCCGGACTTCTAATCCAGGGGTCCATATTCGCACGGGTTCGATCCCCGGCCGCGGCACTTATCCTGTCCGACATCTGTCTTCCACCAATGGGTAGATAATCGTAAACCTATGTGGAATAGCAACTGGAGGCTAGGAAAGGGATGTGGGGGTAGTACTGGTGTGAGAAACCAGGAATCCATCGTTAGGTGCTCCAGTCGTCGCGATATAACTGAGAGATTGTTGAAAGCGACGCAAAACCCCAATTCAAATCAAATCGTCTGCGACATCTTTCATTTTGAACAAGTCAAACATTGCGTTGTCGGTTAATCAGCCGCGTTCAGAATGACAATAAGGTGCAATCTGCACTTCAGGTTAAGGGAAATCAGCTTTTATCTAAAATAACCTGCTTCTGAAGAGAGTCGACATAAATAACTCGAGACCTTAAATCATAGATTGGTAAACAAATCCTCGTAACTTCAGCTTAATCAGGCTGAAGTTACGAGGCTTCGGTAACCAAACGATGAAATGTGCTCACTCTCTCAAAGCACGTGAATCCTTTAGGTTTTAGGATACAGTTATTTGCACGCGTAAACGATGATTACCGACTAAAATTTGAAAAAAACCCAAAACTTTTGAAAAGTCATCTCGCCAAAATTACGTCACGGTTAAGCCCCTCTCTGCCAGTTCATTAATTTCGCAGAATACAATATAACAAGGGTTAAATCGTTATTTATCTGCTGCATAATTTGTGAACCATACAGAATTTGACATGAAAAAACGAGCAAATCGTTGGAGGGCAAGATAATAGTCGATAATAGAGCTTGTTCAAGCTGTAGTAACGACGTTTAAGACTCCCGCCCACAAAAATGGTTGGAAAAAAATGATTGAATTTGAAGGTTTCTGAGATTAACAGTCGTCCCAGTATAAATTTTCATGATCTATGTACTTTACAAACCATCGATCTTTAAACCAGGCTTCCAACTATCGAATATTACATTTTTGTAGAATTATGGTAGTGTTCAAGTTGAAGGAAAACAGATTCTCTTTTCAGTTTCCTTTACTATCCGACTTTTAAGATGAAAATAAAGGCAGAAAGTTTAATAAATCGTTTTTCAATTTGCATGCACATTTCTTTTTTAAAACGTGTACGAACTTTTTGAAAGCTTGAACACTTCGTTCATCTGGCCATTATTTCGTAAATGCGTGACGCAAGAAACTTTATTCAACTTCGCGCATGTTGAAATATTCAACATTAGCTTCAGGCTATTTGCTAACGAATACGCACGACATACACACGTTTCAAATTTATTTGGACATATTCTGCAATTTCATAACTTCATCCATATTCTGCACAAGCGGAGAAGATCTCATGACACTCAGAAAAAAATGTAACTATATATAAATTTCTACAAATAAGGATAAGTAGACATCAGAAAGCTAAAGCGATCGCAAACGGCCTCAAAATAGGACAAACAATGTTTAGTGGGGCGTACATACTGCGCAATTCACGCTGGGGCGGGGAGGGGGTCGCTATCCTAAACGCAGGTCAGTTATTAAAGGATTGCTAACAGCAACAGCCAAATAATAGACGATTTGTTTCACCAGCATCTTAGTTGTTTCTGAATACTTTCGAGGAATTTGCAGGAATAAAGTCGCTGAAGATAGGGGTAGATTTCAAATTTTGGATTTCAAATTCAAATATTAATAAATCCTTACTTAAACCCTATACTGTTGTTACTCATTTGGAGTATCTCATCGAAGCAATTAAAATGAGTGCCCACAACATAGGGGATCGTTGTGATACATAGATTTTAGACGTCCCTCCGTCTCTATCCTAACAAAGCAAACCAGTATACTAGAAAAAGTAATTTAAGAACCAATTAAATCTATTTTCTTACAGTTAACAACATCGTGAAATTAACAAGGTGAATGGTTTTGGAATGATTTAGGAATGAAATTGATTGAGTGTGTACAGCGAGTTTTGAGTGAATTTAATGGGAGGTAATCCAATATCGCAAATTTTGTTCAGGATGAACAAAATTAGCGATATTGATTTACCTCCCTTTAATTAAATATACATACAGGTTCTATAGATAGCTTCCTATTTCTTCAAGAACTTATTTGATGCTTACAACTTGAGTAATGTCGGTGAAATCGTGATTTTTCTCTATCCAAACTTATTTTGAATGACGTTGTTGATTCTATATTTTTTCAATGAGTTTGACTGTATTTGAATGGTTGAGTGAGTATTTTGAACGAATGAATGAAGCGCTAATTGAGTGAATTTGAATAATTTTGATCGATGTCAGTGTCAATTATACGATGTATTTAACTGTTTATAGATTTTAGACATCTTCTACCCCTAATCTCTATCCTAACAAAGCAAACAAGAATCCTTGAAAAAGTAATCTAAGAACCAATTAGATCTATATATAATACATACTTTGTGTATTATATGAAATAAAATATCTAACGAGGTTGGGAGAATTGAAAATTGTCGAGGCTTTTCCGAAACAATTATCAATTCTCACAGACGAGTTAGATATTTTTTTCATATAATACACTAAGTACGTATTATATTTATCTTATAACCTCAATTTGTCTTTTTTTTTCGTCGATGCTTCTAACTTTAAGGGTCCAGTTTTCGACACGTTTTCTCCAAACTTGCACTAAATAAATGAATTATTACAATGACAATACTTGTTTGTACAGTACGAATCAACGTGAAATTTACTTGTAGAATAGATTTTTGAATGATATTGAATGAGTGTGCATTATCGCTGATGTCGTCAAATTGGATGAAATAAGCGATTATTAGCACCCCCAAAAATAATAAAATACCTACCTTTATGAATATGTGTCTTCATGGACAAATAGGGCGCTTAAAAAATCAACACTAGTCAATAAAATCATGCATTTATTAAAACGATTTGATTGAATTGTAAACAATTAAGAACGACTAAGTCCACAAATTATTCCAAAGGGAATTAAATAAACCTTTTTAAATTAAAACTCTGTTTCGATACTTCTGCGAATGCCTTTTTCAAGAGATATAACACACAAATGTTAAAAGTACATGATATGCAGTCCTACTGTGCAGCCATGTTAAAATTGTTAAATGTCGCTGTTAGAAATATGGTGTCATTTTGGCTACTGAGCCGTCCAAAATCGCCATTCGAGGGTTGGTAGCCTGCCTAGCGATCGACAGAGATGCGGGCCAAATTCTGTGCCATGGACGCCATATGAAGATGACTAGATCGGTGAAAACCGGTACTTTTTCGGCCGGAACTACTTTAACACAAACTCTATAGCATTTAAACGACCAAAAAGATTTGGATTTTGAGGTTTACGCATTGAAACACGCTATCCAATCAGAATTGCTCTTACTTACTCAATAAGCTATCCCACAATTCTAATTATAGTCCATATATATTTTGTTTTACATAAAATATATTTTTTTGTATTCTTTAAATATTTTTTTCTATAAAAAATATATTGTTTTACCACACATAAGGTGTATTTTTACATAATAAATATTTCTTTTTAAATATATATATATATATATATATATCGTAAAATGCGAAAAAATCACAAATACGTACGAATACAGGGAGAAAAAATGGAGAAGATGTTGTCTATGCCTTATGTATTATTTATTTTATTAAATTTATATTCTATTGAGATTAGCAAATAAAACAGTTATTGAATAACTGTTTTATTTGCTAATCTCAATAGAATATAAATTTAATAAAATAAATAATACATAAGGCATAGACAACATCTTCTCCATTTTTTCTCCCTATATATATATATATATATATATATATATATATATATATATATATATATATATATATATATATATATATATATATATATATATATATATATATATATATATATATATATATATATATATATATATATATATATATATTTTTTTTTTTTTTTCAAACAAATAAATTTCTTTTATAGAATATTTTTTTTTTAGTATAATTTTTTTTATTGCATAAATATATATTTTTTTTAACACACAAATACTTTTTTTAACAATATATTTATTTAATTAGATAAATATATTTAACTTTTACACAATAATTATTTTTTTATTGAACAAATTTTTTTATACAATTTTGCAACACATCACACGCCATAGATTTGCGTGTAGTTGATATATATTTCATCCCTTTAATATTGTTTCAATAGTCCGTTCAAAATGAAGAAATAAAACGATATTTATACCACCTACAATAGCACATGCATACGATTTTTTAATATTGAGTCCGATTTCCCAATAAACTAATTAAACGCTTCCAAAATCAAGAAATTATGAATTTGGATTTGCGAGCAATTGTTGACAATTCTAATTATTTCATAGCGTTTTTTGAATGGTTTCAGTGAGTGGTTGGAATGAGTGAATGGAGCTCTGATTTAGGGATTTAGAACGTTTTGATCGGATTGAGTGTCAACTGTACAATAAATTAAATCGTGAATTTGATATTTAACTCAATCAGAACCATTCTAAATCGCTCACTCAGCGCTCCATTCATTCATTCCAAGCACTCACTCAAACCATTCAAAAACGCTCCAAACTCACTGAAAAACATATAACAACAACTTCGTTCAAAATAATAGCTAAAAAAAATCGGGATATGACTTATTTAATTGAAATTTAAAGCGTCTGATAGGTTCTTGAAGAAATAAGGAGCTACATGTACCAGCCCTCGTTCAGGTTGCAAAAACGATTGTGAACGATTATAAAGTGTACCCTACTTTGCTAAAATAGTACACGGTAAAAGCGGGGCATATTTTTGCGAACGTTTGTGTTTTGAACGCGTGGTTTGTTTTGGTACCCCATTAAAACATTATAACCTTTAAGTCGTGTCTCGTAGATTTTCGAAACGAAAAAACTAAAGGAAAACACGGGCCCAAACTCAGCTTTAAAGTTGTTTATTTTTGCTTTTTATTGAATACTTAGAATAACCTAGTTTATCGTTCTGCTCCAACGTTTTGGCCTGTTTGTACCCTTTCATATCACGAAACATAATTACAAGCACTCGGTTCGAGTCTTTAACCATTGGGGTTTATTCATCTTACGAATCAATGAATGGCCAATTTCGCGTAACCCGTCATGATTTTGCAATATATGAATTCTTGAATCCTTTAAAAGGCATATAGAGGGGGTTGGGGTGGGTGGGTGGCTGGGGGGATTGGTGCACTGCAGAATGATTTTATTTAAGTATTCACATTAAAACAAGCAGTTAGATTTTAGATCATTTTGACTTTGTCGGTTTTTGTTGTTGTTGTTGTTGTTGTTTTTCTTTTGCTGGTGTGTGTGTGTGTGTCAACTTAAAAGGTTGTTAAAGGAAGGTTCGATTCGAGTAAACTATAGTATTGGAATCAGTGTATCATTTTTGTCCTCTTTCTATTGGTTGATATGCATATGATATAAATTTCTGTTTTAATTTAAGATTGTTGTAAATACAACAGAAATAGTTCATTCAATAATCGTTTTTCACATGCTCCATTGCAGGTTAAGGGTCCTCAAAAGCCATTCACCAGAGAAGATATGACGTCACTTTCTGGTTTGATTTGAAGTCTCCGCCCATAATGACCTAAAGTTACGTAGTACACTTATTCAAGCAGGTTGTCAGGTTATGCGATGGTTTTTTGGTGTTTCTTTTTTTAATTTCAAATGAAATAGCGGACGATCATTGGCTGAAAAATTAAAGCGATCGGTGAGAACGCGATAAAATTAACAGTCAACTCACTCAAAATCATTCTAAATTGTTCGCTACATTTATATCATTACTTCAATCTACTCTTATTCGATTCGTTCAAAAAATTCAAAAATCGCTTTAAAAAAGTATCTCAACACTCCAAAAGATAAATGCTTTCATTTGATTGAGTTCGTTGCGTCTACTTGGTCCCTGAAGGAGCAATATTTCGCCAAAGAGAGGCGTTTCAATATTGTCCATTTGTTCTATTAAAAGAATTATTTTGGAATTGTATTGGAAAAAAATCGATTGTAACATGAGCGCATTTTTAATGAAATTAGAGTATAAGTATAAACTTATGATAAGTATACATTTTCATCCCATTCTCATGCCGAAATCGTGTTTTTGCCGCCCTGACCGGAGGTGCGGTGGCTGGAAAGGGATTGCTCGACGGAGATGGCCGCTTGAGCTCAGTCTCTAGCACCGAGGCGAGTTTGGCGCTTCCATCCCATCCACAGCCGGAGAAACGCAAATTCTGGACCTGGGGCGCAAGTGCAGGATCGCGAGTGCCAGCTAACGTCGCTGAGCCGCACCGAGGCGCCGATCAAGAGGATCGTGGTACGCTCTTGTTCCCCCACTCAAGCCCTACTATCGTGGCGATTCTTTGCGGCGCTGCGGCTTTTGGCGACCGCTCTTGAGCAAATCGCGCTGATGTCGGGAGGGGGCCGTCGAGCGGAGCTTTTCGGGGACGCTACGTCAATGAGCCGATCGGGACAATCTTGGTGTCTTCGTGTTCGTAGCGACGAGCTTTAGAATCGGGGAGAGTTTTGCGCCTACATTCAATCCACAGACCGAATTCGTGTTTTCGCCGCCCTGAAACCGCTTGAACTCGCCCACCACCACCACCGAGGCGAGTTTGGCGATTCGAGCCCATCTATCGCCGGAGAAACGCTAATTCGGGACCTGCGGCGCGTGTGCAGGGTCGCTGGTGCCGATTTACGACGCTGAGCCGTATTGAGGCGCCGATTAAGACGATCGGGGTACATTCTTGTTCCTCGTAACAAGTCTTAAAATCGTATGGCGGCGCTGCGGCTATTGGCGGCCGCTCTAGAACAAATCGCGCTGATGACGGGAGGGGGCCCGCCGAATGGCGCATTTCAGGGGCGCTACGTCCGTAGCTCGGCCCCAATTAGACCGATCAGGACAATCTTGGTGTCTGCGTGTTCGTATCGATCAGCTCTACAATCGGGGAGAGTTTTGCGTCTCCATTCTATCCACAGGCCGAAATCGTGTATTCGCCGCCCAGACCGGAAGTACAGTGGCTGTGACGGGATTGATCGACGGCAATCGCCTTTTGTTTCTGTTTTTTACCTTCGAGGCGAGTGTGGCGTTTTCAGCCGGTCTATCGAAGGACAAACGCAAAGTCGTGACATTGGGCGCGAGTGCAGTCTCGCTATTGCCGGTTTGAGACGCTGGGCCACACCAAGGCTTAGAACAACAGGATCGAAGTATGCTCTTGTTCCTCCACTCAAGCTCTACGACCGTGGCGAGTTTGGCGGCGCTGCGGCTGTTTGCGGACGGTCTAGAGTAAATCACGCTGATGTCGAGAGGGGCCGGTCGAGCGGCGAATTTCAGGGGCGCTACGGCTTTAGCTGGGCCCATATTGGACAATCTTGGGGTGTCTGCGCCTTTGTCTCGACAAGCTCAACAATCAGAGAGAGTTTTGCGCATCCCATCCACAGACCGAAATCGAGTTTTCGCCATCCTGAACCGGAAGTACAGTGGCTGGGACGTGATTGCTGGACGGCGATCGCCGCCTGTGCTCGGTCTTTTCCCCCGAGGCGAGGTTGGCGTCCCCAACCCATCTATCGCCGAAGAAACGCATATTCGGGACCTGGCGCGCGAGTACAGGGTCGCTGTTGTCGGCTTAAAACGCTGGGCCGCACCGAGGCGCCGATCAAAAAGATCGTGGGGCCCACCGAGCAGCGCATTTCATGGGCGCTGCGTCAGTAGCTCGCCCCCAAGTGTGCCGATCGGGCCAATGTTGGTATGTGCGTGCTCGTCTCAACGAGCTCTACAAATGGAGAAAATTCCGCGCCTCCATCCCATCCACAGACCGAAATCGTGTTTCGCCGCCTAACCGGAAAAGCAGTGGCTTGGACGGGAATGCACGACGGCGATCGCCGCTTGTGCTCGGTCTTTACCCCCGAGGTGGAGTTTTGCGTTTCCAGCTCATCTATCGACGGAGTGACGCGAATTCAGGCCATGGGGCTCGAGTGCAGGGTCGCTGTTGCCGGCTTACGACGCTGGGCCGCACCAAAGCGCGGATCAAGACGATCGTAGTACGCTCCTGTCCCCCACTCAAGCTCTTCCACCGTTGCAAGTTTGTCGGGGCTGCGGCTATTTAAGGCCGGTTTAGAGCAATCCGTTATGATTCATGTCAGAGAGGACCCGCCGATCGGCACTTTTCAGGGGCGCTGCGGCCGTAGCTCGGCCAAAAGAGGGCCGATCGGGCCAATCTCGGTGTCTGAGTGTTCGTCTCGACAAGGTTACAATGGGAGAGAGTTCCGCGCCTCCATCCCATCCACAGGCCGAAATCGTGTTTTCACTGCCCTGACGGGAGGAGCAGTGGCTGGGACGGGATTGCTCGACGGCGATCGCCGCTTGTGTCCGGTCTTTCCGCCCGATGCGAGTTTAGCGTTCCCAGCCCATCTTTCGCCCGAGTAACGCGAATTCACGCCATGGGGCTCGAGTACAAGGGTCGCTGTTGTCGGCTTACGACGCTGGGCCGCACCGAGGCGCCGATCAAGACGATCATGGTACGCTCCTGTTCTTCCACGCAAGCTCTACGATCGTTGCGTGTTTTGCGGCTCTGCGGCTATTTGTAGCTGTTCTATGGCATTTTGCGCTGATGTCGGGAGGGGGCCCGCCGAGCAGCGCTTTTCAGGGCGCTACTGCCGTAGCTCTGTCCCCATTTGGCCGATCTCGACTAGCTCTACAATCGGGCAGAGTTTCGCGCCTCCATTCCGAATTCACGTGCCTCGACTTATAGAAGCAGTGGGATCGCTCGGCATTAAAGACCGAGCCAAAGCAGCGATCGTTTTGACTAATCCCGACCCATTTCGTCATCCAGCGTTTCGCCACCTGAACGGTCCATTATGAATCTAGATCTCTAGACAAAAAAAATCAAAGTACTGACAGTACTGAAAGCCAGGTCTTGAGTACATGTAAATGGTTGAACTCGTTCTCCTTTCAGGGGGGAAACAAAACATAATAAAGTACAAAAGAGTAATTGTAACCTCAAATTTTAGAGACTTGCATAAAATCTCACAAAAGAAAAACAAGAGCTGTCACTGTAAGATGACAATGCCCCCGACACCGCTTTGATTTTAAATTATGGCCAATCTATGTTGAAGGTCAAGGTCATCCAGGGGTCAAGGTCACCAAAGTATGTGCCTACAGAAAGGTAATGTACCAAGGAATGTTGTGGTAAAGTATGATGCGAATATGTTAAGTAATAAGGAAGTTATGGCCAATGTTAAAGTTTTTGGACGGAATGACGGACGGACGGACGGACGGACGGACAGACGGACGGACGGACAAGTCAAATTTATGATGCCTCCCTATCGGGGGCATAAAAAGCATTACAAAAATATACATACGCAATATCATGAGTTTTGGTTTAAACCTATTTATTTTACATCGATTGGGAAACAAGTTCTTACAACTTAGATTAATCCCTCTCGATTCTGCTTCCTAGAAAATTCACCAGTACTCGCGCCGAATGTGTGGGCCAATGAAAGACCCAAGATCGATAGCCGCTCCCGGGAATCGAACTGGGTCAAGAGGCAGACGCTCTACCTCTAGACCACGGACACCACACAGTGTGTGAGTACATGAGTACATTGTATTGGTCAGAGGATATGAAACACATCTAAAATAATAAAAAATATTTCAAACGATAGAAAATTGTTTTCCTTTTTCTCTTGATGATATGCAGTACTTCCGAAATGATTGGTTGAGATAACCCTATATCACCCCATTAACTATTCAACGCCAGCATCTTGTATCCTGTAGCAGACGACTTTAAAATAGATTGATTCAAAAGCAAAATAATTATGCTCCTAATGAGTCATTTGGTATAAAAAATCCAAAGATATTATAAAAATTGCCGACGTATCAGCCCAGCAAAGCACACCGCTGTTGCGAAGGTCATGCTTATTGCTTAAGGACGTCGCATATGTTGCGTCTCAATTTATAAAAAAAAAATAATGAAAGAAAAGAGAAAAATAGAAATAATAGAAAAATGAGAAAACTTCTCAATATCTTGCCCCAAAATGATCCCTGGATCGGATCTTTGTTGAAATTTTTAAGGGTGTTTCAGACGTTAAAAAACTAAAAAAAAAAAAAACAACAAAAAACATGATTCGCCGATTGTGCGCCTCGAACCCACGCCGCGAATGTACAAAAGTTTATGGGCTTCAGACGTATACGTTAGGCTATGGCCACTCCGACTATACGTTAGCGAATTTTAAGACTATATATTATTGATTTCCTAAAATAGGATCCTTTCCTACGCGATTTACGATTGTGTAAAAAATATTCATATAGTTTACGGACCCAAAAGAATTGTCTTGTCGTTTATTTTGATTTAACTAAAATGGCAGTCAAGTTAAAGCCGAAATGATACAGCAATTAGCGGTTTTCTGTCTGTGCACACGAGGAACTACTTTTTGATTTTGGCGGTGAAGAGGTCAACAATTTCCATCCCGTCTGGCAGCAATAAAGCCAGTATACTGAAAGTATACCTGGCTTTAAAAAGAGATTGTTCGAGATAAGAGGGTTTGATGGCAAACGAAATGGTGTCTTTACACCAAAACCCCACTCTATGGGTACTGCTTGCGATTTTCTAAATAACACAATTTCAAAGAGCTACTACGACCATAGAACTCCCCGAAAAGGAGCTGTTTTTTTCTTTATCTTTAAAGCGAAATTCTCCCCTTTATCTGGAGCCCAGCTTCTACATGAACATAACACGAGGTTTGCCACTCTGTTGCTAAAAATAGATAGAAGTTACACGGCTTTCTTCATTTCCCCGCCAATTAGGAACTTACACAAAGAGCCCTCTTACTTTCCCTCTAAAACTTTCCCGCCAATAAGGAACTATTTGAGGGTACAACGACCCAGGAACCAATTCATATTCTGACCCTGCTCATTCGTCCGCAATCCCAAAATTCCTCACACTGTCAATTCTCCACATTCTTTTTCAAGCATGCAGTACAGCAGTTTCTAAGACAGCCCATCCACCCATACACAATCCAACAAAAGCGAAATTATCGTCTCCATAGCCAATATCAATGGAACTATTTATCCACCGGTTTGGGTCACGATTTACTTGTTCTTTGACCCTACTGGTTTGCAACCAGACAAAAGAGTAAGGACGACAACGCGTCTTCTAGTATATATTGAATTCATGCACGATTATCTCCCGTGTAGTAATGAAATGGATGGATTGATTTTTTTTTTCGTGAATTCAGACAGATTTCCCATTGCATTCTTCCATGAAAAATATATAGTATTTACAACTCGTCTGTAGATAGCCGACGTTAAGCAGCTTTAGCTATCAGATTGTGTGCATTTACAACTGAAGCTCTGAAGAAGCTTTGAGTTGGAAACTTGGCCCTAGGTTATTTATTTAAAGAGCATTTTCGTGCCCAAGTCAGAATTTTCTCAAATTAAAAAATTCAAATAAATGTATGACCATACAAGCTTATATTTATAAGTTGTTACTTACTTATGAATATTATCTTTTATGTTCCTACATTTAGATTAGTATTATAACAGAATCACGTCTTTAATCTCAAGTTGAAATTTGAGAAAATGTTGAGTCGAGAATGAGAAAAGATTTATAATCTCTGGTCTCTGAATACAGCACGCAAAGTGAAGACTCTGTTCAGACCGTGCAGATGCAAAGGCTGACATGAGGCTTTTCTTTGTCTCTTTTGGCCTGAAATATTTAGACTTGTCATGCAAGCTTCTATTTTCGTGAGGTTAAATTGATACGATATTTCTATTTGTGCTTAGAGGTCTCAATTTCATTTGATCTCAAATTTAGATAAGCTTACTTGTGCGTTTTACTCTCTTTTAAATAAAATATGATAATAAAACATTTTCGTGTTAATATCCACTACGTCGATACTAAAGCAAGTATATACTTTTCCTTCTTTCCTGATCGCCCAGGAAAAGATTGGTGGGTCACATATGTATTTTAAGGAGTAGAAATGTGGTTCCTTTCAAGTGAAAGGTTTTAAGGCCTTTCCAGGATATCAGAGAATTTTCTGATCACACTGTTTAGGTAGTCCAGGTTGCTGAATGTATGTGCTTCACACCACGTGAAATTGTTGGAAATGTCACACATGGGCTCAATTATGAAGGAAAGTAGGCAAAGAATGTTTTTTCCTGATTCATAAATAATGGCGGGCCCATGATTTGTGCAAAGGGGGTTCGAACATACACAAAGGGAGTTCGTTTCGCTAGTCTTACACAAAATTAAATCTTATCCTGCTATTTTTTGTCTAAACTTTCTTCTTTTTTTTCATAACAACAAGACTTCTTCAAAATTTTCAACACGTATATATCAAATAGACGACAGGCAGTTTATGCTAGGATCGGACTGCACACCTGTGCAGTCTGGTAAGACCATACTGTGCACCTGTGCATACTGACCTTAGTCTATACTGTCTACCAAAGTTTTGCTTACAATAAAATATGTCAAGAACGTCAGGAAAAGGATGAATTGATTGATTGAATGGAGTTTTTCGCCGCTTTCGACATTTTTGTCTGTTATATCGCGGCGGCTGGAGTACCTAACAATGGTTTCCTGGTATTTCTCTCATCAGTACAACCATCACATCCTTTCCTAGCCTCGAGCTGCTATCTCACGTAGGTCTACGATTTTCAACCCATTTGTGAGAGACGAATTGTCGGAAATAATAAGTGCCACCGGATTTTGGAATGAAATTGAATGAGTGTGTAGAGCGAGTTTTGAATGAAATTAATGGGAGGTATCCATCATCGCTAATTTTGTTCTGGATGAACAAAATTAGCGATGATTATTACCTCCCTTTAATAAGATATACATACAAGGTCTATAAAAAGCTTTTAGTTCTTCAAGAACAAATCAGACGATTACAATTTCAATTATGTCAGTGAAATCGCGATTTGTTTCTATATATATATATATATATATATATATATATATATATATATATATCATTTTTCTAAATTTAGCTGTTGATGGTGTGTGTTTTAATTAGTGATTTTGGAGCGTTTTTGAATGGTTGGAGTGGATGTTTGGATTGAATGAATGGCGCGCTGAGTGAGTGATTAAGAACGGTTCTGAACGAGATCAATGTCAATTTCACGATGTTTTTAAATGTAGCAACGAAATAGTGTCGTTAAAATCGGGAAATGTTTCAAACAATTTCTTTGCCAAATCTACTTAATCATTTTTTTTTCTTTCCGGGGTATTTGGATAAAAGGATCCGAAAGATAATACATCATTTTTCCTAGATTGCCCGAGATTAAAGTCACAAGATTAAGGGTTCCAAAGCAATTATTTCCATCCGAGGTTGTAAATAGATCGTCTTTTTGATTACCTTATTTTGATATCAAAGTACGGAAAGATTGACTTTTCCTCTTTATACTCAAAGCCCGAGGCATGGTATTAATCTTATTAATCACAGGGAATTTGACATTTAGATAAATCAATTTTAGACAAAATTTGTCTATTTCTGGCGAGCGTCTCATTAATAATGATGTGATGCAACGGTGGTTAGAACCCATCAAATAAATTGTATTGGCAATCGCACAATACAATGTAAGACATCTTACGGTCTTTTGAACCGCGATAATCATCATCACTTAAAAGCAAAAGCTACTTCTCTCTAAAGTTATTGCCAGAAACTGAGCTCCGACGAGGTCCGGGAAGTTGGCAGCCCAGCAGCCTAGCAGCCTTGCAGAGTGAAGGTCGCAGTCTAGCAGTATATCTCGATTTCTTCAATATTTCCGACAAAAATGTTCCGAAAATGGCCCTGAACATATCAAGCTGGTCCTTACAAAGATGAGAACTTTTAACTAAGAAAATGCAGGTAGTTGTCATTTTAGAATGCTACGCTGCTAGACTGCTGTGAAGTTGGAAGTATAGCAGCCTAGCAGAGTGAAGTTGGCAGCCTAGCAGCATGAAAAAACTTGACAAAATTATCAGCCTAGCAGCCTAGCAGAGTGAAGTTTGCAATCCAGCAGCCAAAACAAAAACAATTAACAAAATTATTGATAACTGACACTAGCATTATACGACAGAACTAAGTTCAAACCGTATAAACTGAATTTCCAGTGAATGTAGAATTGTTCCGGATATCTCCATTGCTTCCACTTTTACGAAAAAAAAGTTCTGAAAATTGACCTGTACATATCAAGCTGGTCCTAACAAAGCTGAGAACTTAACATTTAGAAAAAAAAACACCGTAGTTTTCAATTAAGGATGCTACGCTGCTTGACTGCTGGAAATGTGAGGTTGTCAGCCTAGCAGCCTGTAAGCCTAGCAGAGTGTAGTTGGCAGCCTAACAGCCTGAAAAATAACAAAATTACTGATATCTGAAACTAGAATTATACACGACCAGTCAGTTTTAACTGTAATAACTGAATAAGTGGGAGTAGATTTGTTCCGGATGCTTTTTTAAATTTTCCGACAAAAATGTCCCAGAAATTGCCCTGGACATATCAAGCTGGTCCTAACAAAGATGAGAACTTAGAAAAACGGTAGTTTTCATTTTAGGATGCTACGCTGCTAGATTGCTGAAAATGTGAATTTGGTATCCTGGCAGCCTCAAAAAAATCTTAACAAGATTATTGATGTCAGTACTTTGTTGAGATCTCGTGCCAAGCTGTTTCAAAATGTCTCTAATCATATAACAGAACTGTTGCCAGTGGCATATCCACCGACAGCGATGAAAGAATGTTGTTTTGAATCTTTTGTGATGCTCCTCTTAACCCTTTCCTGTTTACAAAATTTTGGACCTGTACAAAGTCAAAGGTTTTGCAGACGAAAATTTAAAGTGGATTTAATTTGAAAAATAACCATTCAGTAGGGTAGAAAAAAAGTGTTGAAAAAGAAGAAATTGCTTGTCAGAAGCAATTTCTTCTTTTTTCACATTGTTTTCACAATCATAAAATCACAGGCACGTAAAAAGCAGGAATTAAACAGCAAAGGGTTAAATGTTTTTCTTCGTCTCTGTAGGTTTCGACTCCTATGTCCGTTTGTGAGTACGTACATCTTCTCGGGTTACGGACAAAATCCCTCCCGGTCATAATCCCTCCCGGGCTTAATCCCCCCGGATAAAAGCCCTCGGTACATAAATCGTTTCAGAAAAAATAAATCAGAAAAGGTAGATTCAATATGGCATACAAACGGTCTGAATGTAAAATATGTGTGTATAATGCGCGATTGCAACATGATAGGGATGAAACGCAAAAATTATTATCTGCTAAGTTTAAAAATGCAAGACTGTGTTGACACATGCTGAAAGGAACCTGCGGGATTAAGACCTCTAATATATCCATTGATAGTTTTGAACAGTACTTTAAAAGCGTAAATAATCCCGATGATCAATTTTTCACGCCGGATGAAGATGTTTTTCATTTTATGGATACGAAAATAATGAATTTGATATTATGTTTGATGAACTAAACCTGCCTTTCACGCAAGCTGAGTTACTTAAAGGTGTTAATCAATTAAAATCCAACAAATCAGCAGGGCCAGATTTGTATTTGAATGAATTTTTTATTCACGGAAAAGATATTCTGACCCCTTATTTATTACCCCTGTTTAATAAAATTTTGGATGGGTTATTTTCCTGAATCATGGTCAGAGGGATTTGTTGTCCCATTACATAAAAATGGTAATATCAATGAAGTAAACAACTACAGGGGCATAACGCTATTAAGCAGTTTAGGGAAATTATTTACCTCCATTCTAAACAATAGATTGTGCACATGGGCAGAAGAATACAGCGTATATATTGAATCCCAAGCTGGTTTTCGAATTCAAATGGGCACAGTTGACAATATCTATGTACTACATGGCCTTTTAAATCACGTGATTAATAACGGTAAAAACCTTTATTGTGCTTTTATAGATTTTTCAAAAGCGTTTGATTATGTAACATGAGACAACCTTTGGCTTAAACTCATAAAACTTGGTATAAGAGGTAAAGTTCTGAATATTATTAGATCAATTTATAACAACGTAAAGTCACGTGTTAAATATTTAAATCAGTTAAGTAATAGTTTTGAATGTATTCTTGGCGTTAGACAAGGCGAGTGTTTGTCACCATTTTTATTCTCCATGTTCCTGAATGATCTTGAAGATATGTACATCCAAAATGGTATCACAGGGGTTGATGATTTTATGTATAAATTGTTTATGTTTTTGTATGCAGACGACATTGTGCTATTTGCAAATTGTCCCGAAGAGCTACAAATCAACTTAGATTTACTTTACAAGTATTGTCAACGGTGGAAACTATTAGTCAATGCTTCTAAGACGAAAGTTATGATGTTCAGAAAAGGTGGTAGACTTTCCAACGACATACATTTTACATATAATGGCTTTGATATTGAGATTGTCGACAAATTCGTATCGGTCGCACAGAACTCTTGCGGGTCAGTCTTTAAAAGCCATCTATAAGCTGAATAAATATTTATAAATATTTATATAAATTCACAAATATATCTGTCTAACACAAGCTCGAACTATTTGATAAATTAGTTCTTCCTATTTTGAATTATGGTAGTGAGGTATGGGGATTTGTAAATAGTAACTCCATCGAGAGAGTACACCTTCACTTCTGTAAACGCTTACTAGGGGTTAAAAAAAACAACTCAAAACGATTTTATATATGGCGAATTAGGAAGATGCTCCTAATAAATTCACGCTACATATCGATAATAAAAATTGTGTTAAAAATATTACATTCAAAACCTTATATCAATATAATCTACAATACTCTATATCAAGATGTTCAAGAAAAGCCAAATTGTAAGAACTGGTGTTCTCTCCTAAGGGATCTATTGTTCAATTTAGGTTTTGTAGACGCATGGATATCTCAGACGGTCGGTGACTCAAAATTATTCATTCTACTAATAAAACAAAGGATTCAAGATCAATTCTTGCAAAGCTGGAGAAGTCGTTTAAGTAACTCAAGTCGAGCAACTTTTTATATATCTATAGCTTATTTCGGTTTTCAACCTTATTTATACATTATTCAAGTTTCAAAATTTCGAAAAAGTTTATGCTGTCTACGCGTTTCTTCTCACAGACTTTGTGTGGAAACGGGAAGATGGAATAAACCCGTTAGTACTCCCTTAAATGAACGCACATGCTCTTTCTGAAATAAGTTAGAAGATGAATACCACTTTTTAATAGAATGCGATCAATACACTAATTTAAGAAAAGAAATGTTGCCAAAGTATTATTGGGAAAGACCTAATATGTTTAAATATGTAGACCTTGTTACATCTAGCAATAAAAACATAATACAAAAGTTAGGGTTCTTTGTGAACAAAGCATTTGAAAAAAAGAAATGGTATGTTATATAATGGTAATTAATTTCATCATTGTATTAAAAACACTGTCATTAATTAATGAAAAAGTAAATTTCATATTTTGCTTTAACAGATTAACAGCACCAAGGGCGTAACTACCATTTCACAAATCACGCAAGTTCTTAATACATATTTGAATGATGTCGAAAAATATCGTTGATAGGCGATTAAAACATCGTAACTACAGCTTTTTCAAGCTGTCGTTGCGATGTGTAGATCAATCATAAATGTTGAAATCAGCAAGATTAACCCATGGGAACAATTGCTTTTTCCTCCATTCGCGCCTAAATGAGCGCATTGACGTCAATTTGATTGGTATTTACATAACGCATAAAAGTTTTGGGTGATCGCTAATTTGTGAGTAAGAATTTGAAAAATCCTAGTTATGCTCATGAGTACTATTGCCTTTACTTAGGTTGAGTGTTTTAACTACTTCTTTTTATATTAACGTGAGTGAGATTTCTGAACTAATTCCACTCAAAATGTAAACATGTATTGCTTGATTTCAAAATTATCATCTAAGATTTGTTAATTAAACAAATCAATGTCTCGATTTTCATCGACGGTCATTATATGCTTCTCACTATTCCAAATTGATTGGTTTAAATACATATTAATTCCTCTTAGGATTCGCATCTCTATCATAGAGAGCCTAGCTTATTGAAAGTTAGGATCCCTAGGATTTTGACATGAATCTTTGAATATTTGATTGTTTGATTACTCTGGTTCTTTATAACATCGTTTACTGCTTTGTTCCTGTAAGTCCACAGTCCTACTTGCCTACTTTTGATTTCGGGTAAGATGGGCAGTGTGGATCAATTATAATGTAAACTCAATCATAATTGTCATTGTTGTCCGTCATATTGTGTATATGCTGTAATTGTGAATTTCACATGGGTCTAAGACCTTCTGGATACTTATTGAATAAACTATGTTCTATGTTCATAATCCCTCACGAAAATTGTCCAATCCTGACACTCCACCTCTTTGTATTAATTATTGTATTGTTTTTTTCTATAATTTTTATTATCTCATTTTTGATATATAAATGATATATAAAATATTTAATTGAAAATTTATATGCATAAATATTGTTGTCGTTTGTGATATTCCATATAATAAATAAAGGTATCTAACCCATCTTCACCTAACTTGCTTCGCGATATTTTCTTAATTTTGGTAAAGTATTTTCTTAAAATGTTATATATTGATTTCTCTCACGAACATCTTGGGCGATTCCGCATTTGAAAATGTAACCACTCATTTCTAAGTTTGGTGATAGATCGCCACAATCGCAAGAGATATACTACTTAACTAAAGTTTAGGGCCAGGGAAATAATCACTTGTCATTTCTTGAAAATACACTGCAATAATTTCAACTTTTGCTTGAACTGAGTTTAATAATTTGACATTCGAGAACTGTAGTCAAATTGCAAACTAAGGAGTTTTAAATTTAGACGAATCGCTTAAAGTACCCAATCCCACTTAAGGTTGAAAAAAAAAATATTGATTTTGGTAAGCTCAGGGCCACGAGTGTAAATCAACTTCTGAAAAGCATTTAATGTTTTAATAGAGTTAGAAGGGTTCTGTGGCGCCTATTTGGACTTGCTATCCACACTATCTGAAAAAATGAAGAGCTGATTAAGCTGATGTGGCTTCTTTTTCCCCTTCCGGCACCAAAGGATATCCAAGTGGTCACTTTTCAACAACAAGTCAGTTGATCTGGCTTTACCTTTATTTTGTTTATGTTTAGACTCATATTAAGAAATTAAGTGTGTATTGGAGTCCACAAACGACGCTGATTGATGTGAGCTTGAATAACAATGATTAAGTTCTAATTATTGGCATAAAAACGTGCAAATGGCGAAAGCGTAGGTCAAATCTCGACCTACAATGATTAACTCCCCTTTTATTACTTCAAAATCAAGTAAAGTTTATCACTTTTTGCTTAATATGTTGGGACCGAGTAATAGTTCAAAATTTTACGTTTAGAAATCATTACCAATGGCTTCTATCCAAGAATAATTTGATTAAGTAATCATGCTACATCACAAATAACACTACTCCGAATTCTTGCTCGTTTTCGAAAAACAGTCCATGTCCTAAAAGTGTCATTTTTCAGTGTTTGTTGAAAATATCATAACTTTATTGACTGAACTTTGGTCGCGATACCCCTCAGCATTGATCAAATTGGTTTATGTTAGGAGAGTGCAAAAAGGAGTGACCTCATTGGAATTTACTTCCGGAGGTCGTTGTATGGTAAAAGTAGATCTTAAAAAAAAAGGTGCGGCTTGAAAATGGCATTTAGGTGTGGAGAAAAGTGATCCACGCGCATATTTTCTTTGATTTTTATGCTAGATTTGAATCTCTTCTTCAATAAAACGCTTGGTTCGATCTTTTGTGTACATGATTTCCTTTCCAGGAGAACGGATTTACGGAATCGTAAAAGTTTATTAACGGGAAAAATACCTGTGGTATAAATGGACACTAAAAATTCATGTAGCTCATCGTTTCCGCATGAGGTGAATCGCACAAACTTAGATTATGGACCAAGCAGAGGCCGCCCTTATCTTTGTTTACTTAACCGTTTATTCCCCAGACAAAATGTGACAGATGGCGGGAGATTTGGGAGAGATGAGAATCTTTTTCGGGTCTTGAGAGGCATTTTCTAGACATTGGGGTATTTACCGGAACCGTCTGTGAAAATTGGTGAGTGGGAAGGGTTATCTTAAAAATGACGTCAGTACACATTGATAAAATGGCTCATGCTATATTTGAAATGGTCTATTTGGATGCGCGACAAATTTTTCTTTAATTTGATATAAGGCTTGACTTCCGATGAAATTTTGGGGATGAGCTATTTAGACTTTTGTTATAATGGTCGACAACGGGAAATGAATTGGTTCCTTCTAACCATAACTCTGCCCGGACAACTTAGCCTCAATAGTAAATTCGTCTATAGTAATATAGATTATTTTTTCTTAACATATGTTCAAATTTTGTACAAATAATCCTTATTATAACTGAATGAAGATTAAGTATTTTTGTTTTTGTAATAAACATACTGAATAAATAATAGAAAATAAGCAGGCTTTTGCAAAAAAAAAAAAATAAAAAATAATAATAATAAATTAGGGTCGAGTTGCGATTCTCAGGTCAAATTAATTGTCCCTCATGGCGTAATTTCTCAAATTCAGAGTGAGTATACTCCATGTCGCCTATGAGGCGACACAATGGAATGAAAAAGAATATGGATGGGTATCATTATCCTCAATTATCATGTTTTTTTTTATTTATTTTTCCAAAAACATATCAATACTTGATATTCAAACAATGAATTGATTTGAAAATTAATGTGTTACAAAGTGCTTAATGCATTTTAATTTTGGCTTATCTTTTGGTACACATACCATCCCAAGTTCATTTACTATCAAACTATACTGAACAACAAGAATAACGCATCACTTCATTTTTAAGACAAAACTTTTTCTATGATATAAAGTTTGAACAAATGGTTATACCAAAATAAACGTTGACCAATTATTGGTTTGAGTCAAAAAGGTCGACAACGTATACATAAGCGTTGAAGAATTACATACTCAAAAAGGCGACAATCCCCAAAAATCAAAATTTTGAAAATTGGAAGTAAGTTTCCATTGCTCAGTAATAGTCATTAGCGCGTGAACCCGTGTGCAATATTGCACTCAAAGTATGTCTCACACGTAGATTTCTGAAATTTATCAAAACTAACTCCAACATGGCTACAGTTAATTACATCGTGAAATTGACATTTAACTCAATCAAAACCATTCTAAATCGCTCACTCAGCGCTCCATTCATTCATTCCAAACACTCACACTCAAACCATTCAACAACGCTCCAAACTCACTGAAAAACATATAACAACAACTAAGTTCGAAATAATAATAGGTAGGCGAAAAAATCGGGATTTCACTTATTTAATTGAAAATGTAAGCGTCTGACAGGTTCTTGAAGATATAGGGAGATATCTAATGAACTTATCTGCATATTTAATAAAAGGTAGGTAATCAATATTGCTAATTTTGTTCATCCTGAACAAAATTTGCAATACTGGATTACCTCCCATTAAATTCACTCAAAAGTCGCTCCACACACTCATTCAATTGCATTCCTAAATCATTCCAAAATCAATCACCTTATCAATTTTACAATGTTTTAACTGTACCCATTCGCTCTGCATGCTGCTCCAATCTGGCTCAAAACTTTGGATTTCGTGCTCTTTTTCGGACTCTCATTGCCAGCTCGTTTCTGATGTGCTTGATTTTGAGACAAGCCCGGTCGGGGAAAAATCAGGCATTGGTATAACTCAAAGAAGGTGTTCGGGAAGGAAGTCCATTATTGCATGAGATGAATGGACCATAACATTGACCTGCTCATGGGGTGTGACATATGGCTAGAGCTAATGAAGGATTCGATCCACGACTCAGATTTATAATTTTTGTGTTTCACTGTCATCACTAGTGCACTAAAACCTGAAAAACTGTGACATAGAGAGTAAGAATTTCCTATCATATCACAATGCAGCCTCCTCATCGTGTCAGCATCGAAAGCATAGGTTCGAGAGTTGTTAAAATCGATGTTTAAACCTTACAATGCACGAGATATTATCCCCCATGGCAGGTGCATATGTCCTTGAGTTTAAATACGTTAATGAATCAGTTCAGCGAGATGACGATCCGTAATTAACTTTTTCGCTACCGCCAAACTCGATAACTTTGCTTAATCTGATGAAAGTCTACACCGTTTTTCGTTACCACCTTTTTTTATCCCCCGCCGATTTCGGCGAGGGGATATAGTAATGCTCTCCGTCCGTCATTCCGTCATTCCGTCACTCCGTTATTCCGTCATTCCGTCACTCCGTCATTCCGTCATTCCGTCACTCCGAGGTTCCGTCACTAAACTTGTCCGGAGCATATCTCCTAAAGTATAATAGCTATCAACTTGAAACTTGTTGGGTGGATAGATCTCATGGAGGAGAAGTGCAGTGCACAAGAACTACAACTCTTGCTTGCATAATATTGGAGTTATTGCCCTTTATTATTTTGAAAGACTTAGATTTTGTCCTGAGCATATCTAAAGTATTAAAGCTATCAACTTGAAACTTTATGGGAGGATAGATCTCATGGAGGAGAAGTGAACTACAACTCTTGCTTGCATAATTTTGGAGTTATTGCCCTTTGTAATTTTAAAGACTTAAATTTTGTCCGAAGCATATCTACTAAAGTATTAAAGCTATCAACTTAAAACTTTATGGGAGGATAGATCTCATGGAGGAGAAGTGCAGTGCACAAGAACTACAACTCTTGCTTTCATAATTTTGGAGTTATTGCCCTTTGTTATTTTTAAGACTTAGATTTTGTCCGGAGCATATCTCCTAAAGTATAATTGCTATCAACTTGAAACTTTATGGGTGGATAGATCTCATGGAGGAGAAGTGCAGTGCACAAGAACTACAACTCTTGCTTGCATATTTTTGGAGTTATTGAACTTTGTTATTTTAATGACTTAGATTTTGTCCGGAGCATATCTCCTAAAGTATTAAAGCTATCAACTTGAAACTTTATGGGAGGATAGGTCTCATGGAAGAGAAGTGCAGTGCACAAGAACTATAACTCTGGCTTGTATAATTTTGGAGTTATTGCCCTTTGTTATTTTTAAGACTTAGATTTTGTCCGGAGCATATTCTTAAAAAGTATTTTAGCTATCAACTTGAAACTTTATGGGTGGATAGATCTCATGGAAGAGGAATGCGGTGCACAAGAACTATAACTCTGGCTTGCATAATTTTTGAGTTATTGCCCTTTGTTATTTTAAAGACTTAGATTTTGTAGGGGCTTAATTTCTTAAAGTAGAACCCTTAATCTATTAGGCTTCAGTTTACTATCAAGCTTTCTCGGCGGGGGATGGCCATGTCCGACATGGCTCTTGTTGCTGTAGTACTAGACCAACTTTATTTTCCTACCATGCATTCGATCTGTTGCACGAGCAGAAAACATATTTATCACATTCAAGTGTTTCTACTCAAGTGAGTATGAGTTCAGGAATAAATTTTGTCATGGCTGTGTACCTAGTAGCCGGCCACAATAAAGTAATGCCATATCAGCAAATAGATCGATTTCAGGATGAAATTATATGTCATTGAAAAGTGATGCTTTATTTTTGTTGTTCATAATATGTTTAATAGTACTTTTACTTTATTTTTATCAGTGTCATTTTATTGCTTTTATTATATTAGCCTGTGTGTGACATTTCCAACAATTTCAAATGTGCAGAAAGCCAAGACTCTGGCCAGCCTGTGCATCTGCGCAGTCTGACCAGAGTTTTTACATTGCACTTTGTACAAAGGTACAGTTAACAACATCGTGAAATTGACAAGGTGAATGATTTTGGAATGATTACGGAATAGAATTGAATGAGTGTGTGAAGCGAGTTTTGAGTGAATTTAATGGGAGGTAATCCAATGTCGCAAATTTTGTTCAGGATGAACAAAATTAGCGATATTGATTACCTCCCTTTAATTAAATATGCATACAAGTTCTATAGATAGCTTCCTATTCCTTCAAGAACTTGTTAGACGCGTACAATTTGAATTATGTCAGTGAAATCGCGATTTTTCTCTTTCAAACTTTATTTTGAATGACGTTGTTCATTCTATATTTTTCAATGGGTTTGAGCGTTTTTGAATGGTTTGAGTGAGTGTTTGGAATGAATAAATAGAGCGATGAGTGAGCGATTTAGAATGGTTTTGATTGAGGTGAATGTCAATTTCTCGATGTATCTAGCTGTAGGGTCCAAAAGTGTCTTTAGAACTTCTAATCATACTACCTGGCAGTCAAGGTTGGTTAATGTTGATACAAGTTGAGCTAATTTGACACACAAGTCAAATTGTTGGACATGTCACGTACAGGCTCATATGATTATTAAATTATTACCAACAGCAGTTATAGTAAAATTATCATTATTGATATAGTTCATCACCATTAATTTTACAAGCAGAAGTAGTAATCGTTATCATAATTATATTTTATAAGCTCAAGATAGAAATAGTCAATCTGGTAGTTATTAGTAGCAGTATTGGAGGTTGTAGTAGTTATGATAGCAAAAATAGTAGAAGTATAAATATTTTTGAGCAGTAGAGTAGAACTAGAAGTAGTTTAATCATCATCAAAGACATACTGATTTTATTTGGTATTATGATTATTTAACTTATTGTACTCATTATTATTATTATCATTTTCTTTTATTATTATAACTTATACTATCATCAAAATTTTCACAAATATTATTTTAATTATAACAAAGAGATGAAGAGAAAAGTTGTTGATTTCATTGAGGTATGAAACCTATCACATTATATGAAAACGTAAAGCTGGTTCATACATGAAAAAGATTATTGTTTTAGTTTCATACCTCAATGAAATCAAATAATATTGTCTTCATATCCTATGATAATATATCATTAAGTTAAGGTGTAACAATTTTTCAGTTAAGAAATTGTTTTTTATTGGACTTCTTTTTGCGTAAGCTTACAAACACAACAATTTTTTTAATTTGGGGAATAAACTCAAAATTTCAGCAATTTTGAGCACACAAATTTTGATGGACGCAACTAGATCTAAAATTGAAATATTTTTCATTATTATTAATAGTTCTATGATGATTATCATTGATAACATTATCATTATCTAATTTTTGTTATTAATTTCAAGCGTAATGTTGTAGTGGTTTTCATTTACATAGGTAGTAGTAGTAGTATCATCTTCACTATCATTCTTATTGTTCTCTTATGATTATGATATTTTTCACAATCCATTTAATTTTACAAATTGATTAAGTGAAAACTGAGTCAATGTCGTGAGATATTAAATTCATTTTTACAAGTGACCTTGGTCTCATCAAGAAAATAATAAAGAAACTACAAAAATGATGAAGATGACTAGGTTAAATATAATACATACTTAGTGTATTATATGAAAAAATAAATATCTAACGAGGTTGGGAGAATTGAAAATTGTCGAGGCTCTGCCGAGACAATTATCAATTCTCGCAACCGAGTTAGATTTTTTTTCATACAATACACTAAGTACGTATTAAATTTATCTTATAACCTCTATTTGTTTTGTTTTCATCAATGTTTCTAACAGAAATGCAAGTTTCTAAAAATAAGCGCATTATATCATTGTTCTAAAAATAACTATGTGATATCATAAAAATATCAAACGGGATGTCATCACACAGATATTTGTTTAGTTATGAGATAAAACTTATAAAATGTTGATACAGAAAAACCTTAATAGATCTTATAATGTTTTTAGTGTATATACAATGAATAGTAAAATTTGCTGTTGAAATCAACTATTTTTAATCCTGTAAGTCTATATGTACACGTTTACAGTATAGAGTGCTTAAAATGCTTTGATTTTAGCGGATTTCAATTGTTAATTACAAGTTTACAAAATTATTTCTATTTTTAAACACTATGCCAGTTTGTAATTCTGTGTTTTATCTTTCAAATGGTTTCATCTTTTTTTCATATTTGAGGTTCATGAAGGGTGAATTATTTGTTTGAAAAATCCAAAATTCCTCCTTTGGTCTATATAAATTTGCTGTCTGCTACGTCCGGTCAAAGGTGTATCTTATCTATGAGTTTTTTCGATTTTTTTTTTTTTTTTCAATATGAAGGCTCTACAATAAATATTAAAAGAGATAAATATAATAATAGAAACAAAATGAAATTAACAGATACAAACGCCGGAAATACGCTTACGCCGAGCGGATGATAAAAGTTTATCCTAGCTTTTCTTCTCGGACAAGCTAAAATTCGATTGTGAAACAGTCGCCTGTGTCCTGAATGCAGAGGTGGTAGAGGCTAAAGCTAGATAAAGTAGTAACATTTTACACGTAACCCGCCTCCATCTAGGAAATAACCAATAACACTTGGCTAGGTCACTAGTTTACACATTATCAGACATCGTACACACATCATATGATCATTTATACCAGCATATAACAAGATTTAGGCAACCTACAGATCAATCACTAGATCTACACTCGTAGGAATATTACCTCAGATGTTATTGGTATGCCTGTTTTGAAATTGACCAGTAAGTACAAAATTTTCTATACGTGTAACGTTTAAATTGTCTACCTTTGCGTGTTAACATGCGTGTATTCATTTATTAAAGTGTGTAATGATAGTATGCATTTATAGTCATGTTTTACACGGTATAGATCCACAAATTTGAGTAAGTGATCAAAGGTCAATTCTGTGTATAGCCTACCTGTATGAACATAAAATTGACCTTTGATCACTCACTCTAAATTGCGGATCTATTTATCTAAATTTATAACAGTGATCGATTTCATCTCTACCTGCACGAACCCTTTGTTATTTACTTTAATTCCTCTCATATCAAATTTTGGCCTTTAGATCGATTTACGCGAAAATAAGGACACACATGCATTTCGAAAATTGATATGTATTATTTCATTTGTTCATTTTCGATATCCATTTCCTTAATGGGTCCAAGCGAACAAGTCACAGTAAAAAAAATCAGCTAAAAAGTTCGTCTGCAACATGCCGCGGCAATAGCGCAGTTGGTTTCGCGCCGGGCTTCTAATCCAGGGGTCCATATTCGCACGGGTTCGATCCCCGGCCGCGGCACTTATCCTGTCCGACATCTGTCTTCCACCAATGGGTAGATAATCGTAAACCTATGTGGAATAGCAACTGGAGGCTAGGAAAGGGATGTGGTGGTAGTACTAGTGTGAGAAATACCAGGAATCCATCGTTAGGTGCTCCAGTCGTCGCGATATAACTGAAAGATTATTGAAAGCGATGTAAAACCCCAATTCAAATCAAATCGTCTGCGACATCTTTCATTTTGAACAAGTCAAACATTGCGTTGTCGGTTAATCAGCCGCGTTCAGAATGACAAAAAGGTGCAATCTGCACTTAAGGTTAAGGGAAATCAGCTTTTATCTAAAAAAACCTGCTTCTGAAGAGAGTCGACATAAATAACTCGAGACCTTAAATCATAGATTGGTAAACAAATCCTCGTAACTTCAGCTTAATCAGGCTGAAGTTACGAGGCTTCGGTAACCAAACGATGAAATGTGCTCACTCTCTCAAAGCACGTGAATACTTTAGGTTTTAGGATACAGTTATTTGCACGCGTAAACGATGATTACCGACTAAAATTTGAAAAAACCCAAACTTTTGAAAAGTAATCTCGCCAAAATTACGTCATGGTTAAGCCCCTCTCTGCCAGTTCATAAATTTCGCAGAATACAGTATAACAAGGGTTAAATCGTTATTTATCTGCAGCATAATTTGTGAACCATACAGAATTTGACATGAAAAAACGAGCAAATCGTTGGAGGGCAAGATAATAGTCGATAATAGAGCTTGTTCAAGCTGTAGTAACGACGTTTAAGACTCCCGCCCACTAAAATGGTTGGAAAAAAATGATTGAATTTGAAGGTTTCTGAGATTAACAGTCGTCCCAGTATAAATTTTTCATGATCTATGTACTTTACAAACCATCGATCTTTAAACCAGGCTTCCAACTATCGAGTATTACATTTTTTGTAGAATTAAGGTAGTGTTCAAGTTGAAGGAAAACATATTCTCTTTTCAGTTTCCTTTACTATCCGACTTTTAAGATGAAAATATAGGCAGAAAGTTTAATAAATCGTTTTTCAATTTGCATGCACATTTCTTTTTTAAAACGTGTGCGAACTTTTTGAAAGCTCGAACACTATGTTCATCTGGCCATTATTTCGTAAATGCGTGATGCAAGAAACTTTATTCAACTTCGCGCATGTTAAAATATTCAACATTAGCTTCAGGCTATTTGCTAACGAATGTGCACGACATACACACGTTTCAAATTTATTTGCACATATTCTGCAATTTTATAACTTCATCCATAGTCTGCACAAGCGGAGAAGATCTAATGACACTCAAAAAAAAATTGTTACTATATATAAATTTCTACAAATAAGGATAAGCAGACATCAGAAAGCTAAAGCGATCACAAACGGCCTCAAAATAGGAAAAACAATGTTAAGTGGGGCGTACATACTGCGCAATTCACGCTTGGGAGGGGGGGGTCTCTATCATAAACGCAGGTCAGTTTTTAAAAGATTGATAACAGCAACAGCCAATGAATAGACTCACCTGGGTAAGCTTTGTTTCGCCAGCATCTTAGTTGTTTCCGAATACTTTCGAGCAATTTGCAGGAATAACGTCGGAGCTAACGATATGGTTGTATTTTGGATTTCAAATTCAAATGTTAGTAGCATCTTATCGAGGCAGTGAAAATGAGTGCCCACAACATAGGTGATCGTTGTGATAAATAGATTTTAGACATCTCTCTGTCTCTATCCTAACAAAGCAAACCAGAATACTAGAACAAGTAATTTAAGAACTAATTACATCTATGTTCTTACATGTATCCAGTGATGTTGGATTTGGGCAACAATTCATATACTCATATCACAAGCATATTATTTTATCAATAAGATAAGGACTAGGTAATTGGACACGTAACAGCTTCGCAACATTTCAGAACTCATGACCTTTCACAATGTTAAACCAGGTTTCCAAATGAAATCATTGGGAAACTCTCGGTTAACACTGTAAAAATCCATGATTAACGAAACGTTGTCCGGGAACTTTTACGGGTTCAATTTCGAATGTAATTTGAATATACAAGACAAAATTTTGATGCAATGCATCAAAGTAGGCCGCAAATTATTTGGTTATCATCAATGAATAATGTATTTTTTTTATTAAAATATTTTTTTGGAAACAATACCAATCTAGATTTTTAAGATTTTAACAACAATAATGGCCCTACTTTAGTATGCACACCCGGCTTAAATACACTAAGGAGTACTTTATTTCAACATTGGTACAATGAATTACACATGATGGTAAAGTGATTGGCTTTTTTAGCTTGTCTGTTTTCTAAGAAAAATTGAGGTATGGAGATCATTAGGGCGTTGGCATTGTTGTTGTTGACCTGTTGTTATTTAAGATATCTTCATAAAATTTAGCATGTATGTTCACTATCTCAAGAGCTATCCAGACAATTAAGGGGGACAACTCTTAAAAAGGGTTTTTATAAGAGTCCCTTTTTCCACTCAGCTTTTTGTATTATCCAGCACCTGCAGCAAAGCACAGCCAAGGGTTACACCCATAGGCGGTGCTCTTGTTAGAATAATATATACACTCAACCTTCATGGTGATGTATGCGGAGTTATCCGAAGAAATGAGCATAAAGAAAGAAAATACAGACTCAAAATAATAGCACAAACAATTCTGAAATCAGAACACGAGGCCAAAGATTCAAGTAATCATTCAATAGCTGTCATTCAAACTAGTACTAAGACTGAACCTATTTGAAGTAAAAGGACCTACTTCGGTTGTTCCAAAATAGTTTGGTTAGAAAAAGTGATATGCTCCTTTTGTCGCATTGTTTTAATGCTTGAATAACAGTAACTGGCTTGAAATTATGTTATGCTAAGTGCCAGACAACTGCTACATATCACACATAGGATAAGATAAATTAAGGTAGAAACATTTATTCTCTAGACCAAAGCTTTGATATAAGTCATCACACACTTTTGTACCAAAAGGGTTTCGAGTGTAATTGTGCACAATGAAGTATTGTGTGTTTTTTTTAAATCCGCAAAAATGCCATTTTTACTATATGTTTAACAAGACGAAAACAGACAGGAGTGTAACCATAGATGTATCTCCTGTGAGAATCACTTTGATGTAAAAAAATTTGCAGAAAACAGGGGGAAAGAGAGAAAAACTAGGTCAAACATGTCTGACTGATCAGTCATTTTAATGAAATGTGCAATATTTATAAAATCAAGTTAATAACCAAAAACCATGATTTTATTGCTCAATAATTTTCATAACAAAACAGTTTTTGAAAAACTGGTGTTTGATCCAGGCTGCATTATACGGTTTGCTATGTTTTGAATAAAAACATTGGACAGGTTTTATAATAATGTATCCCTAATCCCCCATGGTCATATTCAAAACGCATTCATACTGGTAGGCCGCTTCTGCGGCCTACCAATAACTTAATACATGACACATTGAATTATGGAGGGGGGAGAATCGGATAAGAAAATCGCCTGTAGCGTGAATGCTGTCAAAGTTTACAATTCAACATGTGCGTCGACATTATTATTATGTGATTGTAAGCAAGAGTTTGGCAAAATTCATTTGTGCCCGTTTTATCAGAAAAATTATTTGTTATTATTTACAAATTACAAGGAATTTAATTAGAATTAATATATTAAAGTGTCCGGTTGTCAAAGTTTTAACGAAAGTGAAGGAAAATAGATAAAATTTATGAAGTGATAAGTATTAAATGTGAGTTAAAGTTCATGATAAAGCTTTAAAGAATACTGAAATATCTATTTCACAAAATTATTCCGAAGGAAATATGGAAAAAAATATTTCAATCTTTTATAAATCCTTTATTGGATAAAATGAAATGGCTATTTTAACGGTAAGAATCATGTTGAAGGGTGTCATTTTCTTGTAAAGGGGCAACTTTGGCAAAAATATTGACATATCGAGTTTTTACTATTTATTGCTTAAACATAATTTGACTGTTTTATTGAAAACTTAAGAAGTACATTCAATGGTCGTTTTTACTTGCATTTTGTGAAAATATTATGTTATATTTCTATTATAAGCCTAATTTATCAAAGTTGATATTGACATGCGCTGAACCCGTTTAAGAGACACATTGGAGAATGAAGTGATAGTATACTTTATCACATTTAATTTCCTTTGAAAAAGAAATACTGTAAAGAAGAATGTAGCGGCCAGACTAGCAAAAGGGCTGTTTTCGCGGAAAGTTTGGAGACTGCTTTGGTTGTATAATAAAACTACCTTCTTTAAATTATCAAAGTTTTGCAGGCGATAAAACCAATTGTTTAATGGGTTGGTTCAGAAATTAAACTAAAACGGCGTAAAAAAAAAAAAAAAAAACAACAACAACAAAAAAAACACACTACACCATTTGGAAATCAAAGTTTGTTAAGTTGTTCGGAATTGAAACAATTCTTGGGTTACTGACAAGCCACTGCCGGAACATTATCTCGCGACCTAGGCCTTGTGCTTGCTCTTCAATATCAGGTGTAAATGTATGAAACTACATAAACGATAAAAATCGTTAGGTTACGTGATGATTTCTTGAACTCACACTTAATATTTCTCACTTCAAAAGTATTATCTTTGAAATATGAATTGTGAAGCGTAAACAATTTTAACTTGTAAATGAGCCTGTGCATGACATTTCCAACAATTTCAAATTTGCGCCAAGCAAAGACTCTGGCCAGCCTGTGCGTCTGCACCGTCTGACCAGGGTCTTTACTTTTAGTGCTTTGTAGAAAGAAATGGTCCAAAAGTGTCTCTAGAAAATTGGGCAAGCTTCTGATTATTCTACGTGGCAGTCAAAGTAAGTTAATGTTGACATGTTAAATTGTTGGAAATGTCACGCACATGCTCAAATTCAAAAGAATCCATGGTGACCTCTTTACAAACTTGACGATTTACACTTCAAACACATAATCTTTCAAGTGAAAACTGTGAGCTTTGAAGTGTTAAATGTGCTGCCGGAGGTGTGAAGTTAGAAGTCGGAAGTGTGAACATGAACGTCGGAAATTGTGAAGTTTGGAGTTTACACCTCTCGTTATTAACATAATCCCGTTAGAAGGATGTGAATAACGAGTATTTGTTTTTGAATAGCTTTGTAGGTACCTGGAACGGAAGTGTAAAATGAAAGGAACATAATTATCATTTTGGGACAGGACCTCGGAATAAAATCATAAAACTAAGCAGTGCATGTAGATTTATTCGAGCCTGGATATGACAGATTCGAAAAAGCGGACGTCGAAATCACAGAAAATGTCTGACAGCCGCAGGGGACCTCACACTTGTGACCTGTGTGGAATGACATTGGCCTGCAGAACAAACTTGATCAACCACCAAATGATTCATACAGGTACGATGAAAGGAGGCCCGTACAGGGATACAATTAATAACATCGTGAAATTGACATTCATTTCGATCAAAACCATTCCACTCGCTTAGGGCTCAATAGATTTATTACAAACTCAAACCATTCAAAAACGCTACAATCTCACTGAAAAAGGTAGAATCAACAACTCCATTCAAATAAGGTAAATAAACTGATATAATGAAAATTATAAGCGTCTGATAACTTTAATATTGCAGAAATAGGAAGTGATTCATAGAATTTTAATACTGAACATAATTAGCGATGGAACAACCTCCCTTTAAGGTTTAATACTCATAACTCGTTTATTGTAATCATTCAATTTCATAACAAAATGTTATTGCAAATTTATCACTTTGTCAATTTCACGATGTTGTTAAGTGTAAGGATAAGAGGGGATAACTCCTGTCTAAATGTTTTTGTTAAAGAGATGAAGAGATTATTTCTTGATTTCATGGAGGTATGAAACTAAAAACCTAACCACACTGTATGAATACGCGAAGCGGATTCACACATTAGTGTGATTAGGTTTTTAGTTTCATACCTCAATGAAATCAACAAATATTATCTTCATCTCTAATGATTGAATTAAAAGAAGCAAAAATGTTAAGATTTGTCACTGAAAAAACAGATTTCTTACGGGACTATTTTTTTTGCAGAAGTCTTCAATACAGCTGTGTACTCAAAATTAGTTTCATTGAAGAATAAAACCAATTTTTCAGCCAATCAGAATGCACAAAAGTTGATGGAAACAACTAAAATTAAATTATTTCCAAATGAAACTCTATGTTGTGAGTAATCATTTGAATTGTCCTGGTAAGACTATTCAATGAGTAGATCAACAATATAGGGTTAGAGCGTTCGTTCGTCAATAATATAAATTTGAAATCCAAAATTCCTCCCCCCCCCCTTTCTGTAGCCCACACTTGTTTTTCAGTTCGTAAACCTTTTCTTGTTAACGCAATAGAGTCATTTTTTTCATCCGGGTTCTTTCAAGCCTCAAGGAAATGAATGAATGAAACATCGTAAGATCGTTCCTTTCTGAAATTTGTCAGGTCCGTCTAGAATCGCAGAAAAATGGGGACATAAGAAAAAAAGACTTTTATCACTGCCATAGAGTCGAGTTTCCAACCGTTTTGTTTCTAGCTTGTACAGAATGATTGTTAGTCGATCAGTATGATTACCTTAAAAAGTCGATCGTGTCTGTCATGTATCACACGATAATTGGCATTGCGAAAATTTAAATAACAATATACCTGTTATCGCGAAAGATTTCACTATTTTTATCTAATTTGCTTCACATTTACACTGAACAATTATACACTTCAAAAAAAGTTCTTTGACGTCAACTAATAATCGATTTTGTCATAAATAAGACCAATATCTCTATGACAGTTGATGGTTTTGTGAACAGTGATTGTATTTCAAGAACTTCACGCATATTGCGATGAATTAGCTGATAGCGTTATAACGACGTCAACGTCTTATTGCGCCAAATCTGCCTTTCTCACACAGTACGTACACTTTTAGATTCAAAAGACAGTACTGACAAATCTTCATTATGCTGTTGATGAAATTCAACTACAAACTCGTTTTATGAATCAAACGTCTTTGCAAAGATTTGAAATGAAATACTGTTAAATCTACGAAAGAACAACGTCATAATGCTTTCAATTCTTAAGGCAAAATTAAAATGACAAACCGATGTAAATGAATGTTTCGGGACCCACTATCTCCAACGTTTAGCACCAATTTTACGCGACGCGCTTCTTTACGTGTAGAGCCAGATAAGCCTGACACAGAAAAACAACGTTTGTCCAGCAAGGCGAATACCGAAACGACGTTTGAGTTTTATCATGCAATGAAGCCTGTATTGACTTGATACATGTATCACCTGTCTGATAACATAACATGATATCAGGCAGTCTATTTTTAGAAACAATTTGCATACACTTTCACCTGAATTTCTTTGATTTTTAAGGGTTCATTATACTTTAGCCCGGAAAAATGATTGCATGATAATAGAATAACATGTAAGTGTCTTAATATATCGATGTTACCAGGTCTCGGCTGTAGGAAATGATCATGACTCGGCATAGCCTTGCCATGATAAATTCTCCCAACCTCGATCAGATAACATTGTTATTTTTAGACACTAACATGTTATTCTCTATTTTCATTGTTACCTTAACCTCAAAGACACTATTAGTATCTTGACTGCGTAAAATCTCCGGATTAAAAAGTGTAGGCCACGATTAAAGAGGTCTAACCTACGGCACTTCAACGTAACGGTCTTAATAGACGTCATCATTTAAAATCTTTGAGAAGGAAAGGGTTATTCTGTTTCATTCCAGTGAAAAGAAACCTGAGCTCCGCCTTCTGAGACTTACTTTTGATATATTTAAATATGTTTGTCTGAATTAAATTATGTATTCAATGTCAGAGAACTCCTTTTAGAAGAGTATATATGAATGGAAGGACCTTTCCCTTATGATATAAATCACGACTAACAGATATGAAAAGCTTTATAAAATATGGATTAAAATTTTCTGGTTTTCATGATATATTAACAGATTTTATCAGATTTGCTTCATACTTTAACTGAATGATTTCAACGAAATGAGGAATGTGTATTTTGAGGATTCGTATGGGTCCACCAGAAGATTTATTTAAACATTCTCTTTCTAACATTAAGGTTCCAGTTTTCGACACTTCTTCTCCAAACTTGCATTCAATAATTAAATTATTTCAATGATAATACTTGCTGGTACAGTACGAATCAACGTGAAATTTACTTGTAGAATAGATTTTTGAATGGGATTGAATGAGTGTGCAGAACAAGTTTCAATTGTTTTCAAGGGGGGTAAAATCATATCGCTAATTTCGTCAAATTGGATGAAATTACAGTTAACAACGGTGAAATTTACAAGGTGGGTGATTATGGAGTGATTTTGGAATGAAATTGAATGAGTGTGTGGAGCGACTTTTGAGTGAATTTAATGGGAGGTAATCCTATATAGCAAAGTTCAGGATGAACAAAATTAGCAATATTGATTACTTCCCTTTAATAAAATATGCATACAAGTTCATTAAATAGCTCCCTATTTCTTCAAGAACCTATCAGACGCTTACAATTTAAATTAAATAAGTGACATCCCGATTTTTTCCTAGCTATTAATATTTTGAACGAAGTTGCTGTTATATGTTTTTCAGTGAGTTTGGAGCGTTTTTGAATGGTTTGAGTGAGTGTTTGGAATGAATGAATGGAGCGCTGAGTGAGCGATTAAGAATGGTTTTGATTGAGTTAAATGTCAATTTCACGATGTGATTAACTTTAGCGATATTTAAAAAATAAATATACCCACTTTATGAATATGTGTCTTCACGGACAAATAGGGCGCTTAAATATCAACACGAGTCAATAAAGTCATGCATTTATTTAAACGATTTAATTGAATTGTAAACAATTTAGAACGACTAAGTGCACTAATAATTCCAAAGGGAATTAAATAAACCTTTTAAAATTAAAACTCTGTTTCGATACTTCTGCGAATGCCTTTTTCAAGAGTTATTACACAGAAATGTTAAAACTAAATGATTTACAGTCCTACTGTGCAGCCATATTAAAATTGTTTGGAACGTCGCTGTTAGAAATATGACGTCATTTTTGCGTAAAAGGCGTAACGTCATCTGCCGAAATGACATTGAATGGCGTATTATCACTTATTGGCGCACACATCATTAAAAACTACTAGAAATGTTCTCATTTTATTTTTTATATTAGCAATGGTCCATTGTAAGGTGCTCCAGCCGACGCGATATAATTGAAAGATTTTTGAAAGCAACGTAATACCCTTTTCATTAAAACAAACAAACAAACAAACAAACAAACACACCTATATTACTCCATAGTTGACCTTTCACCAGCTCTGCGTTTAGGATAACAAAACATGGTAAACTGTTTGCAGATTAAGTCCCGCTTTGCACGTGCACATGCATGCAAAAGTGGGGTATAATTTGAAAATACGTTGCCACGTTTTGTTTCACCGAACGCAGAACTGTCTCTCTTTTTCCAAATATTATATTACGGAGAGACTAGGTTGTTCCGTTCATGCAAATTCTTTCATTAGTTTTTGGTGGACGTTTACGTTCACCAGAGTTAATACTGCTTGAGAACAATCCTGTCAGATGTTAATAGGTTTTCAAAACAGTAGTGCTCACTTAGATTCAATTTACTCTTTTTCAAGAATTGTGTCCGTCTGACAACTATGCATTTTAAAAATGAAGTGAAACAAGGATTCTACATAACTTGTTGAATCCTCAAAGACATCTTTTAAGTGCGAAATCATATGCAATTCTGAGATCGGGTGAACGTTTTGCGTGCGTAGAACTACTTTTCAGGCAGAGTGAGTAATTTGCCTCTTGTTTCCAAATAGTCTATGGGAGGTCACTCATGAAAATGGAATTACTGGAATGGTAAGCTCCCCTGACACTACTAATTATAGAATAATAACCTAGATCACACACGTGAATACGGATACAACGCGAGCAGGTAGTGTAAAGCAGTTAGGTCGTGCGATACAATGGGGCTTTATACTACTTTTAAATACACGACATTCAATCTCGAGAGTGTCTGCAATTATTTTTCGTGCTTACACTTTTTTTATTTGAAAATAAAAATCGCGGAGCATTAATTGCTTTGCCCTTTATTGAATTTTTCAAGGTGATAAGAACAGAATTTTGGTTGTGACCACGGAAAATCGATTAGTGTTGCAAAAAAATAATGATACCTAGATAATCTAATTGTCATTTCTTTCCTTTTATACCCAATGGATCAGACAATCACTCTTTTTACTACCCCCGGTATAATGCCGAAAGTAAGCGAAACCTTGTGATTACAGGACTTTGGTTGACGATCGACGATATATGTTGAAAAATGTATATCTGAAGAAAAATGCTAACTTGGGTCAGGTCATTTCCCTTTTATCGTAGTTTTACATGTAAAATTTCTCTTTTCTCAACAAATGGAATAATCACTCTATTGTCATCTTGTCGAACCAAGGGTTACGAACGTTTTACTTATCTTACGTATTCGAGAAGATCTTATCGATTTGATACCCCTTGACTCGTGAAGATGCTCTAGTGTGAGAAACGTCCACCATCAGTACTTCAGTGCTTTGATTTTCATTGCAGGTGAAAAACCATACGAATGCGAAATTTGTGGAAAGTCCTTTGTAAAAAAGGAACGCTTAAAGATACACAAGCAAATACATACAGAAAGGCCAGCATTCACTTGCGATATTTGCGGCCAGGGATTGAGCGACAAACATTGCTTGAAAAAGCATAGAACAATCCATACGGGAGAAACACCATACGAATGCGAGTTTTGTGGTGCGAGGTTTAGAACATCGAGCAATTTATATATGCATAAAAAGAGAACGCATATGGATAACAAAGACGTAAAAAATGTCAGCTTTAATAAATCGGTTAAAAGGGAAATATTTGATTGTGATACATGTGGCAAACATTACACAAAAAGAAGCAGTATTACAAAACACATAATGAAACACATAGGCGTGCTACCACATAAATGCACTGTGTGTGGAAAAGGCTTCACGCAAGCGTGTTATCTGAAAAGCCATTTTTCAACCCACACAGGTATAAGTGACTATACATGTACTCTTTGTGGACAGGCATTTAGTTCGCTAGGTGGTTTAATATATCATAAAAAATCGCACACAGTCAAAGGGTCAATATGCAAATGGTCTAGAAACAGACATAAGAAGCTTCCTGGTTCAAATCCTAGCATGGACACCATTGCCAACCAAGGAAACGAAAGTGTTGAAGGAAATACTTTTGAAAAACAAGTAAAAGTGGAGATAGAAAAAGATGATTTCGAGTTTAAACCTAATACCTGTATTTGTGATATTTGCGGATTAGGGTTCACTCGTGTCATGTATTTAAAATTTCACAAAAAAGCATGCGTAGCCAAAGAGAATAACACATATCCGGATATAAACACCTCTCAGGAAAAAGATACGTGTAAGAGAAAATACACGTTTAAGGGAAAATACATCTGTAATTCGTGTGGGAAGGAATTTTCAAGCAAATATTCTTTATCAATTCACGAAAGATACCACACAGGTGAGAAACCATATCAATGTAATATTTGTGACAGGGCGTTCTATGTTCCGGCTGCATTGGTGCAGCACAAAAGAATTCATACTGGTGCAAGACCATTTAAATGCGGATTTTGTGGAAAGTGTTTTATTCAGAGAAGCATACTGCAGCTACACATAAGAACACATACGCATGAGAGGCCGTATAAATGTCAATTTTGTGATAAAAGTTTTGCGCACAAAGGGAGTCTTACAATACACGAGAGAATTCATACACGCGAAAGACCATATGAATGTAGTTTGTGTAAAGCTGTGTTTTCATCCATGACGCATTTTCGAAGTCACCAAAGTACTCATTTATCTGAAAAGCGATATTTATGTGACATTTGCGGGTGGGATTTTAAACGACCTTTAACTTTGTCTGCACATGTAAAGAAACATGCGTGTGATACATCGACGTAAGCCAGCCCTTTTTTCGGGATGACAAAACGGTGCAAACTGTATGCCAAATATACCTCGCTTTGTACGTGCTCATGTGGGCAAAGCGGGGTATAATTGGCAAATAGTTTGTACCGTTTTTGTCATCCTGAACGCAGGGCTGGGTTTGTAGGAAAAAAGTTCAAAAGAGTTTTCCTTTATTAGCACACGAAAGCTGACGCACAAGTGAAAGACTATATCAATGCGACTTTAATTACTTGTCGTTTCTTGTTCGGTCTGCCTTGGAGCAGCATGAAAGAAAACAATCTGGTGTAAGACAATAGAAATGCAGGTTTTGTGGAAAGTGTTTTATTCAGAGACGAACACTGCAGCTACACTTAAGAACACATACCCATGAGAGACCGTATGAATATGGGTTTTATGATAAAACTTTTGCACACAAAGGTAGTCATACAATACGCGAGAGAATTCATACACGCGAAAGACCATATGAATATAGTTTGTGTAAAGCTGTGTTTCCATCCATGACGCATTTTCGAAATCACCAAAGGACTCCTTCTTAAAAGTGGTATTTATGTGACATTTGCGGATGGGAGTTTAAACATCAGTCATCTTTATCTGTACAAGTTGAGATGCACACATGTGAAAAAAGACGTAAGCCAGCCCTGCGTTCAGGATGACAAAACGATGTTAACTGTTTGCTAATTATATCCTGCTTTGCAGCGCACATGCCTGCAAAGAGGGGTATAATTGCAAATAGTTTGTACCATTTATTTTCATTCTGAACACTGGTCTTGGTTTGACACCAAGGGGAGTCCTGGAGTCCAGTCCTGCTATCAAGATATCAAAACGTTGCAAACAGTTTCCCATTACATCCCGCCTGTAAGTGCACTTGTGGACAAAGCGGGGCATTATTGGAAAACTGTTTGCACGGTTTTGTCATCCTGAATGCAGAGCTGGACTCATTTTTTCTGTGCAGGACTTCATGTTAGGAGTCCAATAGTCTCTTTAACTGTAATGAGAATACATTGATTAACAAAGGAGCAGTACAGCTTCCTTTTCAATCCCTTCAAAAATTTACCTACCAACTACTTCATTTTTTGTATATTAAATGAAAACCGTATTTATACTGACGAGGAAATATTGTATGAATGAAGAATGTGATTGTAACAAGCTCTTACGCAATACTTATAGGATATTGAATGAGTGGCCATTGAATACCGAATTTATTAAACGAGTCATCTTTAAACAGATAAAAACGAGGCTCCGCCGAGTTTTTACCTGTTTTAGATGACAAGTTTAATAAATTCGGTATTTTATGAGCACAAATTTTATATTCTATTTATAATATGACATGAATTTTCGCGAAAAATCGCCAAAATTCTTGAAATTTTACATTTTCCGCGCAACATATAACGCCGTTTAAAACTGATGCCACAGTATACGTTATGACGTCGTATTCGTAGTCACAAAATAGCGTTGCTATTCTCTCTGAGCTCATTGCATAGTTATTCCACTAGTGTAATAACAACCGTGTAATATCAAAAATATCCAACGGGGTTGATTCACTATTGCGCCGTCCGTCATATTATATAAATAAAGTTACTGACAGTACAAAATTCAGACTCTTTACTTTTACCTTGGACTCCTTGGTTTTATATGTTGAAGGTTCACTGGACTGCGTATTCTCTAAGGATAGTGCATGCCCCTGGAGGAATAAAGAACCACCTATGGGAACCTTTAAAAAACTTTTATTTTTGATATCCATTAAATGTTTATTTCGTAAACTTTAGACGCTGAATTTGTGAAAAACAATTCAATAAAAACTATATTAGATTGTTACAAGATGTTTCTGTTGATGTTCTTTTTCTTTCTTTTTCCCCCTTTTTTGTATTGATATGAAAATATGCATCATGTTATTATTGTTATCTTGAAAGGCAAAACATTTAATTTCGTGCTGAAATTAAAACCCGTTTTGAAAATCATTTTTAGCCTTCCAGAAGCCTATAAATAAATGCATTAGAAATAAAGTTTGTGCGTTGTTCACGGTTCAACCTGTTTTCAAAAAGATCCCGGCTTGAAATCAACTTAACCATTTGCTGTTTAATCCCTGCTTTTTACGTGCCTGTGATTTTATGATTGAGAAAACATTGTGAAAAAAGAAGAAATTGCATCTCACAAGCAGTTTCTTCTTTTTCCACACTATTTTCTATCCTACTGAATGGTCATTTTTCAAATTAAATCCACTTTACATTTTCGTCTGCAAAACCTTTGAATTTGGACAGGTCCAAAATTTTGTAAAACAGGAAAGGGTTAAAGTGTAACAATGAAATTTTATGAGAGATTGTTCATCTAAATTTGATTTATAATAGTTGTTCAGGAGGGATTCATTTATCAAATCTTTCTAACAGTTAACCATTATAATGAGTTTTGTTTATTTTCTAATGTTAAGGGGTTGTTTGAGTGGAATACCGTGCCATTTTGTTTACAGTAATAAACGAAAATGCTAGTGTTGTTGTTGTTGTTGTTGTTCAAAAGTCTTACAATTTATTTCAATACGTTTTTATTTTATTTCAAAACGGGTTGGTACAATTTTCAAAGCCGATCCACGTTGTTATGATTTATATAAAAGTTTTTGAATCCTTCAAAAAAAGGGAAAATGTTAATTTTAAAGCGGACATAAGTGGACAGTTTTGCAATGACAACAATCTTTGAAATATTTATCATTAGAATTTTAACCCCTTTTCGAATAAAAATCTGAAGAATAAATTTATTTCAAAACGTGCTGTTGTCGATTCAACCCTCTCTGCAACATAACCCCGGTTTGAAGTAAATTTAAAGTGCAGTTCATTAAAATGCAATGAGAAATTCTACAAATAACTTCAATGACTTGTTTGGAAGGGATTGAACATTTTGACAGGTATTATTTTACATTCTTCGGCAGTAGACTTACACTGAAACAAATAATTATCATCAATGGAAATTTAGAGAAAAAGTGACCCGTGGCGCTAAATATGACCATCTAGGATCTCCATAAAATGTTTGAAAAAACATATTGGTTTCCATTCGGAAACTTCGGCGATTCTACGGAATAAACCTCGGGAATAGTGAGGGCGCAGACATGAAAGCGCGTCACATCGCACGTGGAATTTCGTAACGTAACAAACATCTCTCAAAATGTCGTTGCGAAAACGAAAATTAACGACAGATTTAAACTGTGCATTTTATAATTTGATATAAAACCAAGCGTTTCACTGTGTTTACTTTTTAAACTATAACATGCCAAAAAGATCTCCACAGACGATCGAAAAGCTTTAAAGGAAAATGTTTTTCTATAAGCGATTGACCAGATTACCACCTGGGGCCGTATTCACCAACCTATTCTAAATTTTAGAATGAAGTCTAGAGGCTTAATTGCCAAGTCTGGAATTTCCCAAGAATGGACTAAAGTGCGTATTAATAAACTCAATTTAGAACAGACTTAATTTAGAACGGGTTGTACAGAACTTAAGCGGTCACAGACTAACAATGACTCCCTTATTCGGACATGACGCAACTAAACAGCAATCATAGAATTCTGCCCTTCACTCTCCATTTCCCTCCTTCCTATCAATTATTATTCCCATATTTTTTGCAGTCGGGATAAATTGCTACATTCTATTACTTAAATATTCAATTTTTTATTTAGAGATTTGATTGATTGAATGCAAATATCAATTAAATCAGCAATTATAACTTTACAGCTGGCAAAAACAACTGTGTTAGATTAACAATCGAAAAACGTAAAATTACTCGCTGTAGTTAACGGGGTTTGGATTTTTGATTGACAAACTCCTTATTTTTAAAATAGAGCAAATACGGTAATTTTTTAAAAGTAGTAACACGTGATGTACGCCAGTATGGTTGTTCCGATACCAAAATTGGACATGGCCAATAAGAAGTAAAACATTGAACGAAGAAAAAACAATAACTGCAAACTTGGCAACGAGGTCAACATGAAGCTTACCTAAATCTTTCACCGGGAGAGCTTTCAAAATTTTCAATAAAACCATGTCCTTTTCGAAGATGAGAGAATAATAATCTCTCTCCTGACTTTGTGCCATTGTTCACGATGTTGCTTCTCAGAAAGTATTGGCACCCAAACAAATAGAATCGACTTAAGTTAAAATACACCAAGCTTTCTATTACTTGAGTTGAAATGACAATCTGCCTTCGCCTCCTTTCCTCTATCTGTCTTTTTCTTTTCTATACACCTCCCCTGTAATCTTTACTTAGCTTAAAAATATTACTCCTTAACCATCCTCTTCCCTTGTAAATGTAAATCCAATGTTTTATCCCCGAAAATTCGTCGAGAATAGTGTAAAATATATTATTCTGTCGATATGTATAGCCTGGTTAATTTGACCCGACTTTGACCTCTGTGGAAAAAATGCTTAAATAACAATTACCGATATATTTTATCAATTAACTAAATGTATAATACTTTCAATATCGTTTGTTATTCATTCCTATGAAAGCACGTGCAAAGCCGAGTAGGAATAATCGGATTTTAATTCATCTAAATAGCAGGGGTCAGATTCAAGTCAATAAAACCGCACTATAAACACACACTTCAAGGTTGAATTACGTCACAAATGTGTTTTATGTCATTCGATAAATAATTCGACCGAAAACAGAAAATATGTGCCAGAAAGGAAAATTAATGAGAAATTCCTTCTATTTTGTCACTCCAAAATCATTCATCATGTCAATTTCACAATGTTATTAACTGTAATATATCGATCCTAGCCAGTCTGCGCAGTATGAATCAAATCGCTCTTTTACATCTTGACGACTTTTGACCTCCACTTTTTTCCACCGTTTAGTTCGATTATGTTCGTTCATGAGTGATTTTAATCCTTCAAAATACATGTAGTTACGATCTTTAGGATTCACGCCTTCGATTAGCTGTTTAGATTATGTACATAATTTATATATTACTGACAAAACTAAATTGATATCCGAGCGGAAGATTAATAAACATTTCTCAATTTCAACTCAAAATTTGCTCAAATTCTAATTTGCAGTGAAAGTCGTAATTCTGCAGTAATCTGTAGCTCTTAAGTCATTGAATCCGAATATCACTTTATATTATGTTGTCCCCTATATAACGACATTCGTAAACATCGGTAAATTTCCATGGCCTTCGTTGCAAAAGTTTTATAATTTAATGTCTTCAAAAAACAGAAATACAATGTTAAGATTAGCAAAATATATAAACAATGCCTTATTAATAAGAGAGCAGGCTCTGAAACAGCTAACCTCCTAATACAATGTTTAACGATTCCTCCGTTTTAAACTCATTTGTGTGAGTATGAGTTAGAGTGTAATTTGTAGGAAATACTTCCACTGTGTAATTTGTCTTAATTTGGTTTTTGTCTGACGTACTATCTTTTGTTTGTTTTCCCAAGTATGTAATTTTGTATTGTTTTCATTTTCTATCAACTTGTACTTGTTTATTTTCTTTCTTTCTAGTGTCTTTGTCATATCATTTTTTTCTTTGTAAATGGTCAAAGGCAACATAATTTATATTGCTGATTTCCATTTAAAAAAATGTATGTATATATTAATGGATGAACACAGATACATGTATAATATTAATATGTTGTAAGCAATTAAAAAGTTCAAACATTTATTTGAAATTTCTAAGTTTGAGAAAATTCTCAGTTATGCACTAAAAACTAAAATAAGGTTTTATAACGTCGGGCCCTAAAGACGTCTGTTTAGTATAACCGAGGCCATGAGGTGGGATACTGACCAACCCCCAAACCCCGGTGATATTCGACATACAGTTAATCACATCGTGAAATTGACACTCATCTCAATCAAAACCATTTTAATTTGCTCAATCAGCGCTCTATTCATTCCTTCCAACCATTCACTCATTCCATACAGAAACTCTCAAAAATCTCTAAAATATAAAAAAAGATCAACAACTACGTTTGAAGATAAATTTAGCAAAAAAACAATAAGTAAATAAATAAAATAAAAATAAAAAAAGGATTTCATAATTGAAATTGCAAGCGCCTGATTGGTTCTTGAAAAATAGGAAGCAACTTTAAGCAATTGTATGCATAATTTACAAACGAGAGGCAATAAATATCGCTAATTTTGTTCATCTTGAACAACATTAGCGATATTGGATTACCTCCCTTTAAACTCACTCAATATCGCTCCACAGACTCATTCAATTTCATTCCAAAATCGTTCATCGAGTCAATTTCTAGATGATTTTAACTGTAGATGCTTAATACAAATATTTTACAATGTACGTAACAACTGGAAATTGCCATTTACCTTGATTAAAACTATTCTTAACCACTCGCATATCGCTACAACTATTCATTCCAAAAAACTCACTCAAATATCTGAAGAAACACTCCGAAATCGTTTAAAACGGTTCGTGATTGTTCAAAACGATCAAAATTGAATTCAAATCGATATTTTATTTCATTATAATGGAAGGTATTATTTCGGAGCGTCTGATTGGTTTGTGAAGAGACACAAAAAGAAAAGTGCCTCAGATTTTTTAAAGGGAGATGATAGAATGCCACCAATTTTGTCCGAATTCATTCATTCCAAACACTCACTCAAACCGCTCAAAAAGGCCCAAACCCATTAAAACTTATAGAATCTACAACGTCATTCAAAATAAATTTGGATGGATAAAAATTCACTGACATAATTCAAATTGTAAGCGTCTATTAGGTTCTTGAAGCAATATGAAGCTATCAATAGAACTTGTATGCAAGTGGAAGTTACATTCCTAAATCATTCCAAACTCATTCATCTTGTCAATTTCACGATGTTGTTAACTGTACATTGGATACTCCCTTTAATTTCACGAATAGTTGCCTTCACCCATTAATCTCACTTCACTCGGATATCATTGAGAACTAATACCACCTTGTCAATTTCACAATGTTACTTACTGTAAAAAGTAAGACCAGGGAAATAAATCGCACTTTAACTAAAAAAGTGGCTTATTTGTTTGGATATTTTGGCATTGAATATTTGCAGATATATATAGCGGCGGCTTGTTTACCCTGGATTGTTCACCTACAGTAAAAACATCGGGGAATTGACATTGATCTCGTTCAGAACCATGTTCAATCGATCACCCAGCGCTCTATTCATTCATCCCAAACACTCATTCAAACCATCCAAAAACGTTCAAAACACACCAAATAAAAACCACAATCAACAATTAAATCAAAAATATTATATAGATCGAAAAAAATCGCGATTTCACTGACATAATTGAAACTAGAAGCTCTTTTTAGACCTTGTATGCATATATTATTAAAGGGAGGTAAAAATAATTGCTAATTCTGTTCATCATGAACAAAATTAGCGATGATGGATGACATCCCTTTTATTTCATTCAAAGCTCGCTCCACACACTCATACGATTTCAAATCCAAAATCATTCATCTTGTCAATTTCACACTGTTTTAACTGTAACTTTGACTTCCTGTTTTTTTTTCTCGTTTCAGTTAAACCTGTCAATTTCATATGAGCTACCAGCTGCGCATCACACTTACAGTTAACAACATCATGAAATTGACAAGGAGAAAGATTTTCTTAATGATGTTGGAATGAAATGGAATGGTTGGGGTGAGTGTGTGAATTTGGAGCGTTTTTGAGTGGTTTGAGTGAGTGTTTGGTATGAATGAATGAATGAATGAATGAATGAATGAATGAATGAATGAATGAATGAATGAAACACTGAGTGAGCGATAATGAATGCTATTGATCGAGATGAATTTTAATTTGACGATGTTACTTACTGCAAGGGTACCTCCTATCATTACTGGGAGACAATGGCAATTGTCACGATGGATGCAAGTTGCTACAGTCGGGGTTCTAACGCACGACTACAGGATTTGCAGTCGATTGCGTTGCCGTCTATGCAAACCGGGCTTATAAAAAAAAGAACACAATACAACAACATCAACAACAACAAATGAATAAAACAAACAAACATGGAACTAACAGTTCGAAAGAGCTTTTATTTAGAGGTTTTCATTTGGTACATCTACGGCAGTTTTGTTTGTGTACGCTTTTTTTTGTATCGAGTTTAAGGTAACTTTATTCAGTATTATGGTAATAATGCGGCGAGTGGTGAACTTAATTACAGTTAGTTTCATCGTGAAATTTACATTCACCTCCATCAATACCCTTCTTTATCGCTCACTTAGCACTCTATTCATTCATTCCAAACACTCACTCTTGAAAACCATTCAAGAACGCTCAAACACAGTGAAAAATATAGAATCAATAAGGTCATTCAAAATACATTCCGACAGAGAAAAATCGGGATTTCACTGAAATAGTTCAAATTGTAAGCGTATGGTTGGATCTTGAAGACCTATAAAGCTTTTTTATAGACCCCATATGCATATTTTGTAAAAGGGAGGTAATCAACGTCGCTAATTTCATTCATCTTGAACAAAATTAGACACGATGAATTACCTCCCTTTAATTTCACTCAAAACTCGCTCCACACACTCATTGAATTCCATTTCAAAATCATTGATCTTGTCACTTTAAAAATGATTTTAACTGTACTTATTATTCAGAGACAGAATATGCATATCGGAGGAGATGATATAAACTTACTGGTAAAATAATATGATAATATATGGGAAAAAAGAAACGGTTGAAGTTGTTGTTGTTTTCAAGTAAACCACGTTGAAGCGTGCATTTGTCAGACGCTGCATATTAACAGTTTGAAGTAGATATCTCTAAAATAAAGATGGTAAAGGGCTTGTAAGAAGCAAGTTCTACCCATTATAACATGACCTACGTCGCGGGAGTGAAATAACCCCGTTGAATATTTTTGGTGTTACAGGGGCGTTATTACATTATAGTAAAATACCTATGCAAATGAGCTAGAAACGTAGAGCAACGCTATATTTTTGTTGTAAAAATGACGCCATAATGCATTTGTTGACTTCATTTCGCATACGGCGATATAAGTGTCTCGGAATTACTTGGAGTTATTTATGGAGTTCCCCCAATTCATCGCAAAATACAGGTCATACTATAAATTAATATGAAATGTGCTCATAAAGCACCGAATTTATTAAACGAGTCATCTAAAACAGATAAAAAAAACTCGACAAAGTCTCGTTTTTATTTGTTTATTGATGATTCGGTTAATAAATTTGGTATCCAATGAGCCCTCATTCTATATCCCATGGGTATGTTTTAGGAAGCTATATTTCTTGAACAAATACTATTTTGACGATAAAGACTCAAAATGTTGCGATATTTGGCAAAGGAACTGTGGTAATTACTACTGTTTTAAACGATCTTACGCTGTATTTAATGTCTGCGATAATTATTGGACATTTAATTTAGAATATTTAATTCCTAATACCTAATTCAAATGAAATGAATAAGTAGGCAATGTCGGATTAACGAAATTATAATCAGATTGTGAATTAGTGTTATATTTGTTTTGAACGAACTTACTTTTTTGTTTGATTTACACGATTTTGATTTTGGGTAGGAACTTGTTATATGCAAGAATTTAAATGTCAGTGCGAATCACAGTTGTGACTCTAATCACATAGATTTTCTAAGATACTTTCCAAATTCGAACTAAAGATTCATTGACAGTGGACTGCTTGGTTCTAAAGTGAAAAATCCGTGAACTGCGAAAAGAGTGGTCAATGTTCAGCGCTTCAAAACCGCCCAGTCTCGAATTGCCAGTCGATGTAGTCGTTTTGCATGTAGATATGTATATAGTTTATTAATGATTATTGGCCACCGGCCTTTACATTTACATGGTACATAATCAATATAACTTATAAAGAGTACAACCAAGATTTTATAATTATGTACAGTCAACCTTGCTCGAGCGACCACGTCTATTAAGCGACCATTTTTATAAAGCGACCGTTTTCGAAATTCCGTTCTATAAATCAAAATATCCTAAAAAGTAGGTATTCTTGGTCTACGAATTATTGAAATGAATCCTTTGTTGTTAAAACTCGAAAGATTCGCCTCAATGAGACCCCTAATTAAGGTTGAACGTTTTTTAGCGATATGAGTGAGTGTTTGGATTGAATGAATGCAGCGCTGAGTGAGCGATTTAGAATGGTTTTGATTGAGGTGAATATCACTTTCACGAAGTAACTTACTGTTAATGTATTATATTTTGTGTACATACATTCTTATTAGTATGACGCCATTTGTGAAGCTTAATTTCAACATAGAATTTGAGAAAATTCTTAGTTTAGCATGAGAAAAGGTTGTTTTTTTTTTTTATTATCTTTGGCCCTGAAAGCTCGACACGTTCATTCCGACTTGAAAGAAAAAATCAATATTGATTGATATTGGTTTATTTTTTATTTTGAACTAACACATTGCCCGAGCATTCAGACTTGGAACAAATATAGATCCTCGAAAACATAGTAGGTTTGCCATTGTATATTAGTCTTTTTTTATTCAAAGAGTTTCAGTTAAAAAAAAAAGAGCATACTACCTTAGTAAGGTAACCTTAATGGACTCGCAACTTTGGTATCTGTGGTTAACTTCTTCTTGACCGACTCTCTCCGAAAATAATTTGTTTTAAGGATTTACAATTCGGTCTCTTCGCGTGTGAAGAAGGACCAGGATTTTATTCGAAATAGCATTGGACATATATCCCATGAATGGAGGAAATAAGTGAAATAATTCTTGAATCTCAAGTGGCTATTCTAACTGGTAGGTACTGCTACATTGTACATAAAAATCATTCATTAAGGATATTCGCTCATCTATTCTTAGATTTTCCATTATTAAGAAAATGTTCGCGTGTTTGTTCTTAAAGAAACTATGATTCCGATTTTTAACAAAGGGTTTCGATACACGTGCAAATAATAATTACATAACGCTCAAAATAACTTGAATTCAAAACTTTTTTTCACCTCAATTTGGGAGCATCTACATGTAACACACCCGCCCCTACACACACACATTAGTTTTGTGTTTTGTTGCCCAAAAAGAACGATTTAACATTAACTCTTATCTGTTTTTCGGAGAAAAAGCCATTGTAATAACGGAATCATTTAAAGAAAACCCTCTCGCATCTTTCTGAACCAAAATATCAACAAGCGTATTATTTCCATATTTTATAGAAAATACGGTTTTGAAATTGAACATTTTTATGGATAGATTCCCTTTATTTTAACAAATAAACCCAAACATGTAAAAAAAAAGGTTAGACTGTGACCCTATTTTTATTATATCAAAATTATTTCATTATGTTATAAGTTTTTATTAAGTGTACAATGTACAAGAAAATGTTTAATGGTAGAATGAAATTTATTTAACTATGGAACCTGTAGTTGTAGCTCCCATTTTTCTTTTTTTTGAAAAAAAAAACTTACAACAAAGTTTTAATTAAAAATTTCATTTTTTTCACTTTATTTAACAATTTTACGAAAAAGGGTGTCTTTTTTAATTAAAACGTAAAATAAGGGCTGTCTTTACTTGAATCTATCATATGACAATTACTCCAAATCAAAGCGGTTACAGTTAACAACATCGTGAAATTGGCATTGATCCATTCTCAATCGCTCACTCAGCGCTTCATTCATTCATTCCAAATACTCACTCAAACCGCGCATAAACGAAAAAAATATAGAATCAACAACGTCATTCAAACGAAATTTGGATAGAGAAAATCGTGATTTCACTGACAAAAATCAAATTGTAAGCGTCTAATAGGTTCTTGAAGAAATAGGAAGCTATCTATAAACGTGTATGCAAATTTTGTTAAAGGGGGGTAACCAATATCGCTATATTTTTTTTCATTTTAAACATAATTTGCGATATTGAATTACCTCCCATCAAATTCACTCAAAACTCGCTCCACACTCTCAATCTATTCCATTCATAAATTATCCAAACGCATTCATCTTATCAATTGCACGATGTCGTTAACTGTATTTTAGAGAAATCCAAAGGTAAAGACGTACAGGCACTCAATGATTGAAGTCCCTATTTTCATACGACTCTGAGAAAAAAAAAAACATCATGGTCGCTCAATATTTTTTCGTTTTCAAAATTAGAAGAAAAAAACAACATACACTCACACAAAAAAGCACACATTAATATTTCTAAAGAATCAGGTTTAGAGAAGAGTACTTCCTAAATGCTTTTCGATGGGTTATCGACTAATAACGACAGATAATCATTTAATAAATCTTGTGTCACATAATCCCGCCGACGCGTCGGTGATGGGTCGTCGAAGTCTTGGCGTAGAATCGGTGAAAAATCGACGACTAGTTGCCGATACATAGGCGACTGATCATTTGCATCGGCCGATTAAATATTGGATTTTCCTGAGATCGGCGACGCGTGGATGCGCTTTATTTTTAAATAAAATCCTGCCTCATAGTCGGCGACGTTTAAGATTTGTTGAAGAAAATTTGTATCAAAGACTAATTACCGGTTTTGTAAACATCGCATGTACAGTTAACAGCATCGTAAATATGACAAGTTAAATGATTTTCGAATGATTTTCGAATGAAATTGAATGAGTGGATGGATTGAGTTTTGAGTGAAATACGGGAGTGGAAATCCATTAACAAAATAAACCATTGTTATTACCTACCTCTAATAAAATTATTCAGGTAGGTTCTCTAAATGGCTATATACATGTATGTCTTTAAGAACCCATATTCACTTACAATATTTAATTCAGTCAGTAAAACCGTGGATTTTTTCTAGCGATGTTTATTTTGAACGTATGTGTTGATTTTACCATTTAAAGTGATTTGGAGCGTTTTAAAATGTTTGAGTGAATGTTAGAAATGAATGAAATGAGCGCTGAGTGAGCGATTTTAAATGAATTTGATCGGAATCAATGTGAAATTCACGATTACGATGTTTTAACTGTATATGCCCTTTCTTACCCTTTCACTTCCGTTTGACATAGGCGATTAGTCGGCTACGCATTGCCGGCATACATGTATCGCAGACTAGTGGACGATATATCACCATCGTATCGTCAGCAAGCTCTGCTTGATCGATTATGACTTCTTTATGATATGATCGACGTTACGGGAGAGAATTCTCACCTTTGAATATTTTTGATATAACACGGGTTTTATCACACCAGTGGAATAACATGACTATGCTCTGAGCGAATAGCAACGCTTTTTAGTAACCGCGAAAATGACGTCATAATGAATATATTGTGTCGTCAGTTTTAAACGGCGTTATAAGTTCGGGATAGATTAAAATGTTGGATTCCAAGACTATTCACGATTGTTTTGCGAAAATTCAGGTCATTTTGTAAATAGAATTTCAAATTTCTGCTCATAAAATACCGAATTTATTAAACTCTTCATCTATTACAGATAAATACTCGGCGCAGCCTCGTTTTAACTGTTTATAGACGACTCATTTCATAGATTGGGTATTAAATGACCACTCATTCAATATCCTCTATGTATCATCCCTGGACAAGACATGAGACATCGTCACGTCGGCCTCGTTACATGTGACTGCAATAAAAAATTTTGCAGTGGTAAAGCCAGCGTCTAGTCGACGTATTTCTTTTACTTATTGGCCGATGAAATAAATATGAATCCCAAATATGTCAGCCTCGCCGGTTTTCATGAGACTTTAGCATAATCACATTCGGGAACCCGAATTTTAGCCCTAGACGCCGCACCCGTCTCAATTCAATTTGACATGGAATTGAGTGGATTCGTGCTTTTCTACTAAAATGTGGTATATTTGTAATCGGAAGGCATACAATTCAACGCAGGTTTTTAAAATCACTCGTATATCGCTATTTTGTTCATCAGAAATCACTCATTCGATTTTATTCCAAACACATTCACTTTGTCAAATTAACTATGTTGTTCACTGCAGGTGGAGTGGACAATACAGGTACCCCACTAATCACATTCCCGACTGACGTGGCGGATCTAGTCGATATTTACAGTCTTGGTGATATTCTACGACTCCTGCAGTTATGTGTGCGTATTGCTGGCGGCAAGGTCGCCATTCTAGCAGATCTTCAACACGACTGGACACAAGAAGGCATCACTAAGTTTACTACTCTTCTTGACGAGTTACAGGTGTTGTCCATATTCCTCGACCGACCATTTTCTTTTGGCCGTTAATTGATTAATTTTTCAATATGACATCTCTTCGAAAATGAAGACTTTTGAAAAAGAAACGAATTAACTCGAATCTGGTGTTTTGAAACCAATAACAATCGGGAACCCTCGGGGACTCTGCGGAAAAGACCTCGAGAATAATGAGGGCCCAGCCATGAAACGGGTCAAACCGCACGTTGGTTTATATGACGTCGCAAACATAAATGAAAATGGCGTTGGGAATAAGAATGAAAGAATAAAACAATGGATTCCTTGTATGTCAAACATCAGTACTACCATCACATCCTTTCCTAGCCCCCAGCTGCTATTCAAATAGTGGTGGTAGTCAAATAGTCGGAAGGGATGTATGCCACCGTCGGGTATCGAATCCGGGACCTCTAGATTGACTGTCCGGCGCGCTATCAACTGCGCTATAACGAGGGCTAGAACCAGAGGTAAAGAAAAGTGAGTGTTAAACATTTAAAACATCGTGAAATTGCGCTCACAGCGATGAAAACCTTTCAATATCACTCACTCAGCGCTCATTTCATTCATTCCAAATAATTACTCAAATCGATTAATAACGCTCCGAAATCATTTGAAAACATTTTAAAATCGTTCAAACCGATCAATTTATTTTACATCGAGCAATATTTCCTACGATTTTATTTGCTGGTGTGTAATTTAGATACGCTAATTTTGTTCGCCTAAAGAACAAAATTAGCAATATTCGATTACCACACTTGAATTTCACTCAAAACTGGCTCCACACACTTATTCAGTTTCATAAAAAAATAATTCAAAAATTATTCATCGTGTCAATTTTAATTTGTTCCTAACTGTACTAGTGTATAATCATTATTTGTTCAACTAACCCCAATGTTGTTGGTACACATTTGAATAGGCCAAATGATTTTTTTTAACAAAAATCTTAATTACCCAATCAATACATTTTTCATTTCTTTTCATTTCATTTATTCGGCAATTCAACACAGTCTGTGATTTTTGTAATTAACAATAATTGGTAGTTCTGAAGGATAATTTGTTTGACTAAGTACATGCATGTTTATTAAAACCTTAAATGTTTGTGCCTTTTGAATAATTTCTTAATAATTATCATGTAGCTCTAAAGGATAATTTGTTTGACTAAGTACATACATGTTTATTAAAACCTTAAATGTTTGTGCCTTTTGAATAATTTCTTAACAATAATCAATGAATCAGATTTACGGGAATAATGCCCAATAGAAGTAAGAAGGTCTACAATTCAGATCATTGTGAAATTTACTTGATGAATAATTTTGGAATGAAGTTGGAATGAAATTGAATGTGTGAAATGATTATGTTTTGAACTTAATTGAAGGGAAGTATTATAAAGTCCGCTTATTTCGTTCAAGTTGAACTCAAATGGGCGATATATATTTCATCTCTTTAATGGAGTTATATAGTTACACTAGTTTCGTTCAAAATGAAGAAAATTAGCGATATCTATACCACCTACAATAAAACTTGCATGCGAATTTTATAAATGGAGTCCGATTTCCCCATAAGCTAATTAGACGCTTCAAAATTCAAGAAATTATGGATTCTGATTTACGTGTAATTGTTGACGATTTTAATGGTTTCAGAGCGTTTTTGAATGATTTCAGTGAGTGGTTGGAATGAGAGAATGGAGCTCTGAGTTAGGGATTTGGAACGTTTGATCGGATGAAGTGTAAACTGTACGTTGTCTTTTACTTTAACTATTTATTCTTGTAAAATTGCTATCCAATAAAATAAAAAAAAATCTGATTGGTTTAAATCGCGTAAACGTGGGGAAATATAGTGCACTTTATTTAGTTTAGACATATTTTATTGCCAATTAATTCATACATATACATGTAATACACATATAAGCAAAATAAATCATAAGCAAGAGGGTTTTGCCACAAGTTCTCGCAACTTAGGACAGGTCATTCCCTTTGTTTAACATACAATATTCAGTCTTCTAAAGAAAAGTTAGGAACCAACAAGAAACACCTGGTATTCAAATGAGAGAAGGCAGTTATGTTCCGGTAATAGAGTGTATTTCAAAAGCAAATAATGTGAAGAATGAATAACTATTGAAAACTTGGAGAGAAGAAAGAGTAAAGTGAAGTGAAATTGCCTTAGCACATGGCCTAAACATAACTGGGCGTTATTTGCCATGTGCTAAGGCAATTGCACTTTATACCCCAATAAACGCAGTGAAAAAGACACTCATTCCTATAGTAAATCTAAAATACAACATCTATCCAAATCTTACAGATGGCTGTTCACCGATGTCTTTCCACTGTTTATCTAGTAAAGCCCAGGGCACGTCGAAAAGGGAAGATTTTATACAGAGAATTGTCTAGAAAATACGGGCCTGGACGAATGGTCCCATTTTACAATGTAAGTACGATGATTTTGACAATTTTCAGGAGCAGTGATTAACGTGTATCTTTGTATTTATGCATAGGAAAGTTGAATGAAAATTCTTAACCATTGTCGTATTGATCCCGGAATATTCCTACAATGGCAGAAGGTATGTAGAAAAATCAGCCTACACATATTTCACATTCGGAACATCACTCTGCCATTTCCGTAAACTGCAACAGACCTCGGATGTATGTAAGGCGGATGGGTATTTAATAAAATCGTGCATTTTGTAAGACGGAAACAATGTAAGAAAAAATAGCACCGTAGATTTAAATCTTTTACAGTAAATAACGGCTGAAAAATCTTAATTTTTGAGAATGACGAATCATTCTCTAAAATTAGGATTTTTTCAGCCGTTATTTAAGAATCTAAAGATATTTATTTTAGGATACGATGGTTTCACGTCAATGACTTAAACGAGTAGCGACGTCGAATGTTTTCACCCACAGTTTCGATGGCTAACGCCATTCTAAATGACGTCGCCGAGTTTTTCCAAGGTTTTCCCGTAATTTTTAAAAATAATCCGGCTATTCATATCCGATGTTGATCGTTAGATTGGCCGAGTGGTGTTCCGAATGACACATTTCACTGATAAGGAGGTCAGTATCAAAATGATAATCTACCTTTATTTTTCGATAAACCACAGAAAAGCATTTAAAGAATTTTCCTTTATTCTGATTTAATAAAAGAGACGTATGTTTTGAAAATACAAAACGAATTGTACGCAGTTGAAACCGCTTAATTAAGACATTTTGCTCATTCCCTTATTAGTTGTTCTGACCTTGTCATATGACCTAGGCCTTGGTAACAATAAAAGCGCATTATTAGACTTATAACATATCATCATGCCAAATTTGAGACTTGTATTTTGAACAGTCTTGAGATACTTGGCAATGTCAAATTTTTAGGTTAACTTTTGCAGACAGTCGGGTGGACTGACATACGGACGAGTGAAAATTAGTAAACAATATGGCCCTAATCTTTTGATGCAGGGGCATATTGAATTATATTACACTTAGATTGAATTTTCAAATGTCATATTGTGTCAATGTTAGTTTCTTTCTGTTTTAGTCAATGAATTGCATTTTACATTGCATTTCCTCATAATTACAAATAGGATGCCACTTCGGTTGCCATGGTAACCAGTAAAACAAAGGTTTATCTTCCTCACGTGCAAAGCCGAGTAGGAATAATCGGATTTTAATTCATCTAAATAGCAGGGGTCAGATTCAAGTCAATAAAACCGCACTATAAACACACACTTCAAGGTTGAATTACGTCACAAATGTGTTTTATGTCATTCGATAAATAATTCGACCGAAAACAGAAAATATGTGCCAGAAAGGAAAATTAATGAGAAATTCCTTCTATTTTGTCACTCCAAAATCATTCATCATGTCAATTTCACAATGTTATTAACTGTAATATATCGATCCTAGCCAGTCTGCGCAGTATGAATCAAATCGCTCTTTTACATCTTGACGACTTTTGACCTCCACTTTTTTCCACCGTTTAGTTCGATTATGTTCGTTCATGAGTGATTTTAATCCTTCAAAATACATGTAGTTACGATCTTTAGGATTCACGCCTTCGATTAGCTGTTTAGATTATGTACATAATTTATATATTACTGACAAAACTAAATTGATATCCGAGCGGAAGATTAATAAACATTTCTCAATTTCAACTCAAAATTTGCTCAAATTCTAATTTGCAGTGAAAGTCGTAATTCTGCAGTAATCTGTAGCTCTTAAGTCATTGAATCCGAATATCACTTTATATTATGTTGTCCCCTATATAACGACATTCGTAAACATCGGTAAATTTCCATGGCCTTCGTTGCAAAAGTTTTATAATTTAATGTCTTCAAAAAACAGAAATACAATGTTAAGATTAGCAAAATATATAAACAATGCCTTATTAATAAGAGAGCAGGCTCTGAAACAGCTAACCTCCTAATACAATGTTTAACGATTCCTCCGTTTTAAACTCATTTGTGTGAGTATGAGTTAGAGTGTAATTTGTAGGAAATACTTCCACTGTGTAATTTGTCTTAATTTGGTTTTTGTCTGACGTACTATCTTTTGTTTGTTTTCCCAAGTATGTAATTTTGTATTGTTTTCATTTTCTATCAACTTGTACTTGTTTATTTTCTTTCTTTCTAGTGTCTTTGTCATATCATTTTTTTCTTTGTAAATGGTCAAAGGCAACATAATTTATATTGCTGATTTCCATTTAAAAAAATGTATGTATATATTAATGGATGAACACAGATACATGTATAATATTAATATGTTGTAAGCAATTAAAAAGTTCAAACATTTATTTGAAATTTCTAAGTTTGAGAAAATTCTCAGTTATGCACTAAAAACTAAAATAAGGTTTTATAACGTCGGGCCCTAAAGACGTCTGTTTAGTATAACCGAGGCCATGAGGTGGGATACTGACCAACCCCCAAACCCCGGTGATATTCGACATACAGTTAATCACATCGTGAAATTGACACTCATCTCAATCAAAACCATTTTAATTTGCTCAATCAGCGCTCTATTCATTCCTTCCAACCACTCACTCATTCCATACAGAAACTCTCAAAAATCTCTAAAATATAAAAAAAGATCAACAACTACGTTTGAAGATAAATTTAGCAAAAAACAATAAGTAAATAAATAAAATAAAAATAAAAAAAGGATTTCATAATTGAAATTGCAAGCGCCTGATTGGTTCTTGAAAAATAGGAAGCAACTTTAAGCAATTGTATGCATAATTTACAAACGAGAGGCAATAAATATCGCTAATTTTGTTCATCTTGAACAACATTAGCGATATTGGATTACCTCCCTTTAAACTCACTCAATATCGCTCCACAGACTCATTCAATTTCATTCCAAAATCGTTCATCGAGTCAATTTCTAGATGATTTTAACTGTAGATGCTTAATACAAATATTTTACAATGTACGTAACAACTGGAAATTGCCATTTACCTTGATTAAAACTATTCTTAACCACTCGCATATCGCTACAACTATTCATTCCAAAAAACTCACTCAAATATCTGAAGAAACACTCCGAAATCGTTTAAAACGGTTCGTGATTGTTCAAAACGATCAAAATTGAATTCAAATCGATATTTTATTTCATTATGATGGAAGGTATTATTTCGGAGCGTCTGATTGGTTTGTGAAGAGACACAAAAAGAAAAGTGCCTCAGATTTTTTAAAGGGAGATGATAGAATGCCACCAATTTTGTCCGAATTCATTCATTCCAAACACTCACTCAAACCGCTCAAAAAGGCCCAAACCCATTAAAACTTATAGAATCTACAACGTCATTCAAAATAAATTTGGATGGATAAAAATTCACTGACATAATTCAAATTGTAAGCGTCTATTAGGTTCTTGAAGCAATATGAAGCTATCAATAGAACTTGTATGCAAGGGGAAGTTACATTCCTAAATCATTCCAAACTCATTCATCTTGTCAATTTCACGATGTTGTTAACTGTACATTGGATACTCCCTTTAATTTCACGAATAGTTGCCTTCACCCATTAATCTCACTTCACTCGGATATCATTGAGAACTAATACCACCTTGTCAATTTCACAATGTTACTTACTGTAAAAAGTAAGACCAGGGAAATAAATCGCACTTTAACTAAAAAAGTGGCTTATTTGTTTGGATATTTTGGCATTGAATATTTGCAGATATATATAGCGGCGGCTTGTTTACCCTGGATTGTTCACCTACAGTAAAAACATCGGGGAATTGACATTGATCTCGTTCAGAACCATGTTCAATCGATCACCCAGCGCTCTATTCATTCATCCCAAACACTCATTCAAACCATCCAAAAACGTTCAAAACACACCAAATAAAAACCACAATCAACAATTAAATCAAAAATATTATATAGATCGAAAAAAATCGCGATTTCACTGACATAATTGAAACTAGAAGCTCTTTTTAGACCTTGTATGCATATATTATTAAAGGGAGGTAAAAATAATTGCTAATTCTGTTCATCATGAACAAAATTAGCGATGATGGATGACATCCCTTTTATTTCATTCAAAGCTCGCTCCACACACTCATACGATTTCAAATCCAAAATCATTCATCTTGTCAATTTCACACTGTTTTAACTGTAACTTTGACTTCCTGTTTTTTTTTCTCGTTTCAGTTAAACCTGTCAATTTCATATGAGCTACCAGCTGCGCATCACACTTACAGTTAACAACATCATGAAATTGACAAGGAGAAAGATTTTCTTAATGATGTTGGAATGAAATGGAATGGTTGGGGTGAGTGTGTGAATTTGGAGCGTTTTTGAGTGGTTTGAGTGAGTGTTTGGTATGAATGAATGAATGAATGAATGAATGAATGAATGAATGAATGAATGAATGAATGAATGAATGAATGAATGAATGAATGAATGAATGAATGAAACACTGAGTGAGCGATAATGAATGCTATTGATCGAGATGAATTTTAATTTGACGATGTTACTTACTGCAAGGGTACCTCCTATCATTACTGGGAGACAATGGCAATTGTCACGATGGATGCAAGTTGCTACAGTCGGGGTTCTAACGCACGACTACAGGATTTGCAGTCGATTGCGTTGCCGTCTATGCAAACCGGGCTTATAAAAAAAAGAACACAATACAACAACATCAACAACAACAAATGAATAAAACAAACAAACATGGAACTAACAGTTCGAAAGAGCTTTTATTTAGAGGTTTTCATTTGGTACATCTACGGCAGTTTTGTTTGTGTACGCTTTTTTTTGTATCGAGTTTAAGGTAACTTTATTCAGTATTATGGTAATAATGCGGCGAGTGGTGAACTTAATTACAGTTAGTTTCATCGTGAAATTTACATTCACCTCCATCAATACCCTTCTTTATCGCTCACTTAGCACTCTATTCATTCATTCCAAACACTCACTCTTGAAAACCATTCAAGAACGCTCAAACACAGTGAAAAATATAGAATCAATAAGGTCATTCAAAATACATTCCGACAGAGAAAAATCGGGATTTCACTGAAATAGTTCAAATTGTAAGCGTATGGTTGGATCTTGAAGACCTATAAAGCTTTTTTATAGACCCCATATGCATATTTTGTAAAAGGGAGGTAATCAACGTCGCTAATTTCATTCATCTTGAACAAAATTAGACACGATGAATTACCTCCCTTTAATTTCACTCAAAACTCGCTCCACACACTCATTGAATTCCATTTCAAAATCATTGATCTTGTCACTTTAAAAATGATTTTAACTGTACTTATTATTCAGAGACAGAATATGCATATCGGAGGAGATGATATAAACTTACTGGTAAAATAATATGATAATATATGGGAAAAAAGAAACGGTTGAAGTTGTTGTTGTTTTCAAGTAAACCACGTTGAAGCGTGCATTTGTCAGACGCTGCATATTAACAGTTTGAAGTAGATATCTCTAAAATAAAGATGGTAAAGGGCTTGTAAGAAGCAAGTTCTACCCATTATAACATGACCTACGTCGCGGGAGTGAAATAACCCCGTTGAATATTTTTGGTGTTACAGGGGCGTTATTACATTATAGTAAAATACCTATGCAAATGAGCTAGAAACGTAGAGCAACGCTATATTTTTGTTGTAAAAATGACGCCATAATGCATTTGTTGACTTCATTTCGCATACGGCGATATAAGTGTCTCGGAATTACTTGGAGTTATTTATGGAGTTCCCCCAATTCATCGCAAAATACAGGTCATACTATAAATTAATATGAAATGTGCTCATAAAGCACCGAATTTATTAAACGAGTCATCTAAAACAGATAAAAAAAACTCGACAAAGTCTCGTTTTTATTTGTTTATTGATGATTCGGTTAATAAATTCGGTATCCAATGAGCCCTCATTCTATATCCCATGGGTATGTTTTAGGAAGCTATATTTCTTGAACAAATACTATTTTGACGATAAAGACTCAAAATGTTGCGATATTTGGCAAAGGAACTGTGGTAATTACTACTGTTTTAAACGATCTTACGCTGTATTTAATGTCTGCGATAATTATTGGACATTTAATTTAGAATATTTAATTCCTAATACCTAATTCAAATGAAATGAATAAGTAGGCAATGTCGGATTAACGAAATTATAATCAGATTGTGAATTAGTGTTATATTTGTTTTGAACGAACTTACTTTTTTGTTTGATTTACACGATTTTGATTTTGGGTAGGAACTTGTTATATGCAAGAATTTAAATGTCAGTGCGAATCACAGTTGTGACTCTAATCACATAGATTTTCTAAGATACTTTCCAAATTCGAACTAAAGATTCATTGACAGTGGACTGCTTGGTTCTAAAGTGAAAAATCCGTGAACTGCGAAAAGAGTGGTCAATGTTCAGCGCTTCAAAACCGCCCAGTCTCGAATTGCCAGTCGATGTAGTCGTTTTGCATGTAGATATGTATATAGTTTATTAATGATTATTGGCCACCGGCCTTTACATTTACATGGTACATAATCAATATAACTTATAAAGAGTACAACCAAGATTTTATAATTATGTACAGTCAACCTTGCTCGAGCGACCACGTCTATTAAGCGACCATTTTTATAAAGCGACCGTTTTCGAAATTCCGTTCTATAAATCAAAATATCCTAAAAAGTAGGTATTCTTGGTCTACGAATTATTGAAATGAATCCTTTGTTGTTAAAACTCGAAAGATTCGCCTCAATGAGACCCCTAATTAAGGTTGAACGTTTTTTAGCGATATGAGTGAGTGTTTGGATTGAATGAATGCAGCGCTGAGTGAGCGATTTAGAATGGTTTTGATTGAGGTGAATATCACTTTCACGAAGTAACTTACTGTTAATGTATTATATTTTGTGTACATACATTCTTATTAGTATGACGCCATTTGTGAAGCTTAATTTCAACATAGAATTTGAGAAAATTCTTAGTTTAGCATGAGAAAAGGTTGTTTTTTTTTTATTATCTTTGGCCCTGAAAGCTCGACACGTTCATTCCGACTTGAAAGAAAAAATCAATATTGATTGATATTGGTTTATTTTTTATTTTGAACTAACACATTGCCCGAGCATTCAGACTTGGAACAAATATAGATCCTCGAAAACATAGTAGGTTTGCCATTGTATATTAGTCTTTTTTTATTCAAAGAGTTTCAGTTAAAAAAAAAAGAGCATACTACCTTAGTAAGGTAACCTTAATGGACTCGCAACTTTGGTATCTGTGGTTAACTTCTTCTTGACCGACTCTCTCCGAAAATAATTTGTTTTAAGGATTTACAATTCGGTCTCTTCGCGTGTGAAGAAGGACCAGGATTTTATTCGAAATAGCATTGGACATATATCCCATGAATGGAGGAAATAAGTGAAATAATTCTTGAATCTCAAGTGGCTATTCTAACTGGTAGGTACTGCTACATTGTACATAAAAATCATTCATTAAGGATATTCGCTCATCTATTCTTAGATTTTCCATTATTAAGAAAATGTTCGCGTGTTTGTTCTTAAAGAAACTATGATTCCGATTTTTAACAAAGGGTTTCGATACACGTGCAAATAATAATTACATAACGCTCAAAATAACTTGAATTCAAAACTTTTTTTCACCTCAATTTGGGAGCATCTACATGTAACACACCCGCCCCTACACACACACATTAGTTTTGTGTTTTGTTGCCCAAAAAGAACGATTTAACATTAACTCTTATCTGTTTTTCGGAGAAAAAGCCATTGTAATAACGGAATCATTTAAAGAAAACCCTCTCGCATCTTTCTGAACCAAAATATCAACAAGCGTATTATTTCCATATTTTATAGAAAATACGGTTTTGAAATTGAACATTTTTATGGATAGATTCCCTTTATTTTAACAAATAAACCCAAACATGTAAAAAAAAAAAGGTTAGACTGCGACCCTATTTTTATTATATCAAAATTATTTCATTATGTTATAAGTTTTTATTAAGTGTACAATGTACAAGAAAATGTTTAATGGTAGAATGAAATTTATTTAACTATGGAACCTGTAGTTGTAGCTCCCATTTTTCTTTTTTTTGAAAAAAAAAACTTACAACAAAGTTTTAATTAAAAATTTCATTTTTTTCACTTTATTTAACAATTTTACGAAAAAGGGTGTCTTTTTTAATTAAAACGTAAAATAAGGGCTGTCTTTACTTGAATCTATCATATGACAATTACTCCAAATCAAAGCGGTTACAGTTAACAACATCGTGAAATTGGCATTGATCCATTCTCAATCGCTCACTCAGCGCTTCATTCATTCATTCCAAATACTCACTCAAACCGCGCATAAACGAAAAAAATATAGAATCAACAACGTCATTCAAACGAAATTTGGATAGAGAAAATCGTGATTTCACTGACAAAAATCAAATTGTAAGCGTCTAATAGGTTCTTGAAGAAATAGGAAGCTATCTATAAACGTGTATGCAAATTTTGTTAAAGGGGGGTAACCAATATCGCTATATTTTTTTTCATTTTAAACATAATTTGCGATATTGAATTACCTCCCATCAAATTCACTCAAAACTCGCTCCACACTCTCAATCTATTCCATTCATAAATTATCCAAACGCATTCATCTTATCAATTGCACGATGTCGTTAACTGTATTTTAGAGAAATCCAAAGGTAAAGACGTACAGGCACTCAATGATTGAAGTCCCTATTTTCATACGACTCTGAGAAAAAAAAAAACATCATGGTCGCTCAATATTTTTTCGTTTTCAAAATTAGAAGAAAAAAACAACATACACTCACACAAAAAAGCACACATTAATATTTCTAAAGAATCAGGTTTAGAGAAGAGTACTTCCTAAATGCTTTTCGATGGGTTATCGACTAATAACGACAGATAATCATTTAATAAATCTTGTGTCACATAATCCCGCCGACGCGTCGGTGATGGGTCGTCGAAGTCTTGGCGTAGAATCGGTGAAAAATCGACGACTAGTTGCCGATACATAGGCGACTGATCATTTGCATCGGCCGATTAAATATTGGATTTTCCTGAGATCGGCGACGCGTGGATGCGCTTTATTTTTAAATAAAATCCTGCCTCATAGTCGGCGACGTTTAAGATTTGTTGAAGAAAATTTGTATCAAAGACTAATTACCGGTTTTGTAAACATCGCATGTACAGTTAACAGCATCGTAAATATGACAAGTTAAATGATTTTCGAATGATTTTCGAATGAAATTGAATGAGTGGATGGATTGAGTTTTGAGTGAAATACGGCAGTGGAAATCCATTAACAAAATAAACCATTGTTATTACCTACCTCTAATAAAATTATTCAGGTAGGTTCTCTAAATGGCTATATACATGTATGTCTTTAAGAACCCATATTCACTTACAATATTTAATTCAGTCAGTAAAACCGTGGATTTTTTCTAGCGATGTTTATTTTGAACGTATGTGTTGATTTTACCATTTAAAGTGATTTGGAGCGTTTTAAAATGTTTGAGTGAATGTTAGAAATGAATGAAATGAGCGCTGAGTGAGCGATTTTAAATGAATTTGATCGGAATCAATGTGAAATTCACGATTACGATGTTTTAACTGTATATGCCCTTTCTTACCCTTTCACTTCCGTTTGACATAGGCGATTAGTCGGCTACGCATTGCCGGCATACATGTATCGCAGACTAGTGGACGATATATCACCATCGTATCGTCAGCAAGCTCTGCTTGATCGATTATGACTTCTTTATGATATGATCGACGTTACGGGAGAGAATTCTCACCTTTGAATATTTTTGATATAACACGGGTTTTATCACACCAGTGGAATAACATGACTATGCTCTGAGCGAATAGCAACGCTTTTTAGTAACCGCGAAAATGACGTCATAATGAATATATTGTGTCGTCAGTTTTAAACGGCGTTATAAGTTCGGGATAGATTAAAATGTTGGATTCCAAGACTATTCACGATTGTTTTGCGAAAATTCAGGTCATTTTGTAAATAGAATTTCAAATTTCTGCTCATAAAATACCGAATTTATTAAACTCTTCATCTATTACAGATAAATACTCGGCGCAGCCTCGTTTTAACTGTTTATAGACGACTCATTTCATAGATTGGGTTTTAAATGACCACTCATTCAATATCCTCTATGTATCATCCCTGGACAAGACATGAGACATCGTCACGTCGGCCTCGTTACATGTGACTGCAATAAAAAATTTTGCAGTGGTAAAGCCAGCGTCTAGTCGACGTATTTCTTTTACTTATTGGCCGATGAAATAAATATGAATCCCAAATATGTCAGCCTCGCCGGTTTTCATGAGACTTTAGCATAATCACATTCGGGAACCCGAATTTTAGCCCTAGACGCCGCACCCGTCTCAATTCAATTTGACATGGAATTGAGTGGATTCGTGCTTTTCTACTAAAATGTGGTATATTTGTAATCGGAAGGCATACAATTCAACGCAGGTTTTTAAAATCACTCGTATATCGCTATTTTGTTCATCAGAAATCACTCATTCGATTTTATTCCAAACACATTCACTTTGTCAAATTAACTATGTTGTTCACTGCAGGTGGAGTGGACAATACAGGTACCCCACTAATCACATTCCCGACTGACGTGGCGGATCTAGTCGATATTTACAGTCTTGGTGATATTCTACGACTCCTGCAGTTATGTGTGCGTATTGCTGGCGGCAAGGTCGCCATTCTAGCAGATCTTCAACACGACTGGACACAAGAAGGCATCACTAAGTTTACTACTCTTCTTGACGAGTTACAGGTGTTGTCCATATTCCTCGACCGACCATTTTCTTTTGGCCGTTAATTGATTAATTTTTCAATATGACATCTCTTCGAAAATGAAGACTTTTGAAAAAGAAACGAATTAACTCGAATCTGGTGTTTTGAAACCAATAACAATCGGGAACCCTCGGGGACTCTGCGGAAAAGACCTCGAGAATAATGAGGGCCCAGCCATGAAACGGGTCAAACCGCACGTTGGTTTATATGACGTCGCAAACATAAATGAAAATGGCGTTGGGAATAAGAATGAAAGAATAAAACAATGGATTCCTTGTATGTCAAACATCAGTACTACCATCACATCCTTTCCTAGCCCCCAGCTGCTATTCAAATAGTGGTGGTAGTCAAATAGTCGGAAGGGATGTATGCCACCGTCGGGTATCGAATCCGGGACCTCTAGATTGACTGTCCGGCGCGCTATCAACTGCGCTATAACGAGGGCTAGAACCAGAGGTAAAGAAAAGTGAGTGTTAAACATTTAAAACATCGTGAAATTGCGCTCACAGCGATGAAAACCTTTCAATATCACTCACTCAGCGCTCATTTCATTCATTCCAAATAATTACTCAAATCGATTAATAACGCTCCGAAATCATTTGAAAACATTTTAAAATCGTTCAAACCGATCAATTTATTTTACATCGAGCAATATTTCCTACGATTTTATTTGCTGGTGTGTAATTTAGATACGCTAATTTTGTTCGCCTAAAGAACAAAATTAGCAATATTCGATTACCACACTTGAATTTCACTCAAAACTGGCTCCACACACTTATTCAGTTTCATAAAAAAATAATTCAAAAATTATTCATCGTGTCAATTTTAATTTGTTCCTAACTGTACTAGTGTATAATCATTATTTGTTCAACTAACCCCAATGTTGTTGGTACACATTTGAATAGGCCAAATGATTTTTTTTAACAAAAATCTTAATTACCCAATCAATACATTTTTCATTTCTTTTCATTTCATTTATTCGGCAATTCAACACAGTCTGTGATTTTTGTAATTAACAATAATTGGTAGTTCTGAAGGATAATTTGTTTGACTAAGTACATGCATGTTTATTAAAACCTTAAATGTTTGTGCCTTTTGAATAATTTCTTAATAATTATCATGTAGCTCTAAAGGATAATTTGTTTGACTAAGTACATACATGTTTATTAAAACCTTAAATGTTTGTGCCTTTTGAATAATTTCTTAACAATAATCAATGAATCAGATTTACGGGAATAATGCCCAATAGAAGTAAGAAGGTCTACAATTCAGATCATTGTGAAATTTACTTGATGAATAATTTTGGAATGAAGTTGGAATGAAATTGAATGTGTGAAATGATTATGTTTTGAACTTAATTGAAGGGAAGTATTATAAAGTCCGCTTATTTCGTTCAAGTTGAACTCAAATGGGCGATATATATTTCATCTCTTTAATGGAGTTATATAGTTACACTAGTTTCGTTCAAAATGAAGAAAATTAGCGATATCTATACCACCTACAATAAAACTTGCATGCGAATTTTATAAATGGAGTCCGATTTCCCCATAAGCTAATTAGACGCTTCAAAATTCAAGAAATTATGGATTCTGATTTACGTGTAATTGTTGACGATTTTAATGGTTTCAGAGCGTTTTTGAATGATTTCAGTGAGTGGTTGGAATGAGAGAATGGAGCTCTGAGTTAGGGATTTGGAACGTTTGATCGGATGAAGTGTAAACTGTACGTTGTCTTTTACTTTAACTATTTATTCTTGTAAAATTGCTATCCAATAAAATAAAAAAAATCTGATTGGTTTAAATCGCGTAAACGTGGGAAATATAGTGCACTTTATTTAGTTTAGACATATTTTATTGCCAATTAATTCATACATATTCATGTAATACACATATAAGCAAAATAAATCATAAGCAAGAGGGTTTTGCCACAAGTTCTCGCAACTTAGGACAGGTCATTCCCTTTGTTTAACATACAATATTCAGTCTTCTAAAGAAAAGTTAGGAACCAACAAGAAACACCTGGTATTCAAATGAGAGAAGGCAGTTATGTTCCGGTAATAGAGTGTATTTCAAAAGCAAATAATGTGAAGAATGAATAACTATTGAAAACTTGGAGAGAAGAAAGAGTAAAGTGAAGTGAAATTGCCTTAGCACATGGCCTAAACATAACTGGGCGTTATTTGCCATGTGCTAAGGCAATTGCACTTTATACCCCAATAAACGCAGTGAAAAAGACACTCATTCCTATAGTAAATCTAAAATACAACATCTATCCAAATCTTACAGATGGCTGTTCACCGATGTCTTTCCACTGTTTATCTAGTAAAGCCCAGGGCACGTCGAAAAGGGAAGATTTTATACAGAGAATTGTCTAGAAAATACGGGCCTGGACGAATGGTCCCATTTTACAATGTAAGTACGATGATTTTGACAATTTTCAGGAGCAGTGATTAACGTGTATCTTTGTATTTATGCATAGGAAAGTTGAATGAAAATTCTTAACCATTGTCGTATTGATCCCGGAATATTCCTACAATGGCAGAAGGTATGTAGAAAAATCAGCCTACACATATTTCACATTCGGAACATCACTCTGCCATTTCCGTAAACTGCAACAGACCTCGGATGTATGTAAGGCGGATGGGTATTTAATAAAATCGTGCATTTTGTAAGACGGAAACAATGTAAGAAAAAATAGCACCGTAGATTTAAATCTTTTACAGTAAATAACGGCTGAAAAATCTTAATTTTTGAGAATGACGAATCATTCTCTAAAATTAGGATTTTTTCAGCCGTTATTTAAGAATCTAAAGATATTTATTTTAGGATACGATGGTTTCACGTCAATGACTTAAACGAGTAGCGACGTCGAATGTTTTCACCCACAGTTTCGATGGCTAACGCCATTCTAAATGACGTCGCCGAGTTTTTCCAAGGTTTTCCCGTAATTTTTAAAAATAATCCGGCTATTCATATCCGATGTTGATCGTTAGATTGGCCGAGTGGTGTTCCGAATGACACATTTCACTGATAAGGAGGTCAGTATCAAAATGATAATCTACCTTTATTTTTCGATAAACCACAGAAAAGCATTTAAAGAATTTTCCTTTATTCTGATTTAATAAAAGAGACGTATGTTTTGAAAATACAAAACGAATTGTACGCAGTTGAAACCGCTTAATTAAGACATTTTGCTCATTCCCTTATTAGTTGTTCTGACCTTGTCATATGACCTAGGCCTTGGTAACAATAAAAGCGCATTATTAGACTTATAACATATCATCATGCCAAATTTGAGACTTGTATTTTGAACAGTCTTGAGATACTTGGCAATGTCAAATTTTTAGGTTAACTTTTGCAGACAGTCGGGTGGACTGACATACGGACGAGTGAAAATTAGTAAACAATATGGCCCTAATCTTTTGATGCAGGGGCATATTGAATTATATTACACTTAGATTGAATTTTCAAATGTCATATTGTGTCAATGTTAGTTTCTTTCTGTTTTAGTCAATGAATTGCATTTTACATTGCATTTCCTCATAATTACAAATAGGATGCCACTTCGGTTGCCATGGTAACCAGTAAAACAAAGGTTTATCTTCCTCAAGTAAACGCATTAGCAATGTATACTTATAATTAGCCTTGGTCCAGTTAAGAAAATCGTTTAAGTCGCCAGAGAATGTTGGTACAATTTGTGAAACCCCCTGGGCCTGAAAAGCGTCATTCAAACCCCTTAACTGATCGTAAAATATTTTCAAAATGGTTGGCTGGTCAAATTGCAAATTTTAAGAGGTTACGAAAAAGAGCTACAAAAAAGCTACAGAAAAAAAAATTCTTCGACAAAGTTCTTCGATAGTCACGTCTGTCACCACGATAAGCGTATCCCAAACCTCAATATAAAGTCTAGTAAACTAGAAAAAAGTGTCCCATCGTTTTGGAAACAAAATGTTCCCTCGTTTTGCTAGCCACTTTCGGAAAACTAGTCCATATTAAAATTCTAGATTAACGCTTCAAGTTATTTATACACGAAATGGCACTTCTGACCATTGCAGTAGAAGCTTCCACATTTTACACAGCTAACCCACGTAGCTGTTTTCTTCTTAAAAGGTGGACTGGAACTTGTAACTGATTCATCCACCGAATTTTCGCCATTGTCACAGTTTCCGGTTCCGGAATATAATTACTCGGTTTATTACTAACTGAAAGTACAGTTAACAACATCGTGAAATTGACACGGTGAATGATTTTGGAATGATTTAGGAATGAAATTGAATGAGTGTGTGGAGCGAGTTTTGGGTGAATTAAATGGGAGATAATCCAATGTCGCAAATTTTGTTCACCCTGAACAAAATTTGCGACATTGCACTACCTCCCTTTAATAAAATATGCAAACAAATTCTTTAGATAGCTTCATATTTCCCCAAGGACCTAATAGACGCTCAAAATTTGTATTTTGTCAGTGAAATCGCTATCTTTGTCTATCCAAATTATTTTGAATGATATTTTTTATTCTATATTTTTCAATTGGTTTGAGCGTTTTTGAATGGTTTGAGTGAGTGTTTGGAATGAATGAATGGAGAGCTGAGTGAACGATTAAGAATGGTTTTGATTGAGGTGAATGTCAATTTCACGATGTATCTAACTGTACTCATCCAATATAGGTTTACAATAAATTATTGGTGGGCGATAAATGTCGGGAAAATAGTGTACTGCTGTCGGGAATTGAGCCCCGAACCTTATGACTTCAAGTCCGACTCGCTAAAAAGGTTCTGTGTTATGTCGGTGACTTGCTCGGATATGCGATGTAAACCCGCTAACATGTAAGCCACAATCAAAGTTCATTTGGTATCGCATCGGAAATCCCAATCAGAATTCCCAGTTTGCTCCGCGGACTCGGCAAATACAGTAAAACTTGCGTTAAGCGACCACTTATGGGACACCAAAAAAGTGGTCGCTTATGGTAATGTTCGCTTAGTACAAAGTATTACGATAAATGTGACAGGTAAATTTGATAGTATTCATAGATTGTCGGTCAAGTCGTACTGAATCCTATGATGTTCGAACCCATTAGAATCGTCTTATTGAGACGATTCGAATGGGCTCCATCATCATAAGATTCAATAATAACCTCTTTGCCGTTAAGGATGTCCTCTGTTTCAGATATTTTGCTAAAGGAAATGGACTTTTTATGGTAGTCGCTTTATAAAATTGGTCGATTTATAGATGTGGTAGCTCGAGAAATTTCGACTGTATCCTTTCCAACTTACTTTATCTCACGAGAAAGGTTAATTTACATATTGCTAAAAGATACTAGGTCTAGTTACTTGTATGAAATTCGGAATTTATTTATGTCGATAGTAAGACGTTTTATCTCCAAGAAGGTCATCACGAGAAATTTAGTCTTTTCAAGTTCTGAAACTTTTTGTTCCTTTCTTTCATTCTTGAATTCAACTTTGTGTTAGGTAAAAAGACTTGAAACCCATGAAGAACTTTACAATTATATAGACAGAACACAGCTTACATCAGACTATGGCGGAACATTGCAATATGATCACCTGGCTTGGATGGATTTTCACAAGGTATGCAGTAACATTTCACGTCAATAATATACTTGTGACTTGATAAAGGACCGTCTTCGAAAATACAGAAAAAGCGGACATTGAATGCAGCTCAAAAATTTAAGTAAGTAAATTTTTACCCAAATTACATGGCACTATTCTCCGCTATGCTTTTGTTGTTTGCCTTTGATACATTTCATACTTTTTGTACATTGTACCCTCTGTACAACACTAAAAGAATTATTGCCATTAAGTCAGCTGAACCTGGCCTGTGTTCATGATTACAAAACGGTGCTAACTGTTTGCAAATTATACCCTGCTTTACACGTGTAAATAGTTTGCACTGTTTTCTCATCCTGAACGCAGGGCTGTTTTTTTTTTATTTAAAACAACATGTTAGAATGTTGATCTTTGCGACGAGTCTTTAGTCATTATCTTTAAGCATGCATCATTATGAAATTGCTCAATTTGAAGATAACCGACAAACTAGCTGCCGTGTAACAATTTCTTTTTAAAACTTCTTTTCATTTCATGCGATGAAACCATGAAAGCTCATTTTCAAGACAGTTAACAAAGTGCCTGCCACTCGACATTTTATTTTCAAATATAGATATAAGATATAGGCAGTTGGCGTTTAACTCCACCGTATCTTTAGCTTAAAATTTCAAGGAGCGGTCATTTGTCACTCTATATCATTCCAATTTTCTTATCGAGTTATTGAAATTTCTTTAATGCTTTTCGGTGGTTTATCGAGAAATAAGGGTAGATTATTACTTGATAATCTCACCGCTAAAGCAGTGGAATTATCAAAAACCTAAACCCTGCTTTTGTGCATTTCATATTATCTAACGTCATCTATGCGGGGCAAAATAAGTGATGAACGTTGCATAGCAATCACGCGCAAAATGACGCGCTTTAAGAAAATGTGTCCTAGAAATTTCAGATTTTGTCTATTTTTTTATTTTTTTTTTGCAATAAAGAAATAGAATTATCGTTTGTTTTTCGAGTAAGGTCGATTAATATTTCATTTCGTGAACAACTGAAGCTATATATTCACTCGTTGCTCCGCAACTCGTGAACATATAGCTTTTGTTGTTCACTCAATGAATATAAATCGATCCTACACTTAAACAAACGATTATCCTCTATATCCATGATTAATTAAAAGAAAATACTAATTCCAGTTAATCTGGTGATTTCGACTAGGTATATGTATATACCGTTAAATTCGTCGTGAAATTGACAAGATGAATGATTTTGAAATGATTTATAAATGAAATTGAATGAGTGTGTGGAGCCAGTTTTTATTTAATTTAAAGGGAGGTAATCCAATATCGCAATAGCGATATTGATTATCTCCCTTTAAAAAATATGCATACAAGTTCTAAAGATAGCTTCCTATTTCTTCAAGAACCCACTAGAAGCTTATACAATTTGAATTATGTCAGTGAAATCGCAATTTTTCTCTATCAAAATTTATTTGAACGACGTTGTTGATTCTATCGGGATTTTCAAGGGGTTTTAGAGTTTTTGAATGGTTTGAGTAAGTGGTTGGAATGAATGAATGGAGCTCTGAGTGAGCGGTTTTGAATGGTTTTGATTAAGGTGAATGCCAATTTCAGGATGTAATTAACTGTATACCCTTTTCCGACAAAAACAAGGACATTAGCGAAAAGAACAACAACAATATTTGGGAATTATGGTCTGCCTTTGAGACCTCATTAAATTGTTACTATGTTTCTCTTTATTGAACGATGAAATTAAAAGAAAGTACATGTGCTTTCTGAACTCAATCTTTTTTATACACGGTTCTATCGAATATAAATTTTCAAATTTATCCTTCAGGCCTTTTATCCAGTTACTATTAAAGTAGAAACACTACTTTTTGACATGCCTTCCCTAAAGGACAGTGTCTTGCAACTAGTTGAGACAATAAAAGAAATGAAAAGAGTCGGCGACGACACATATATGAAAGAGATCAACGCAAAATATGAGGCTTTGTTAAGGTAAGTATTCGAACAATTGAACATTTTCTCTAAGGAGAGCATACAGTTTATTACATCGTGAAATTGACACTCACCTCAATCAAAACGATTCTTATGCACTCACTCAGCGCTCCAATCATTCAATCAAAACACTCACTCAAACCATTCAAAAACGCTCAAACCCGTTGAAAATTATAGAATCAACAAGGTCATTTGAAATAAATTTTGATAGAGAGAAATCGCGATTTCACTGACATAATTCAATTGTCAACGCATCATTGGATTCATGAAGAAATAGGAAGCTATGTATTAAACTTTTAAGTATTTTTTTAATTAAAGGGAGGTAATCAATATCGCTAATTTTGTTCATCCTGAAAAAAATTTGCGATATAGGATTAACTCTTTAAATTCACTCAAAACTCGCTCCTCACACTCATTCAATTCCATTCCTAAATAATTCCAAAATCATTCACCTTGTCAATTTCACGATGTTGTTTACTGTAATGGATACGGAATAAGATGTCTAGGACCATAGTTATGGAAGAAATTCTCTGATATTGACTTCTAGGCATGTGCCTCATTTATGGACCATGCATGAATATGTTCTTTTTTAAATTTTTACTGAGAAGAGAACATGACACTATAATTATTATTTATGAGGTAAATTATAGACACATTGCTAGAAACAAAAACCTAAGCTTTACATATCTTGGCGAACTTAAATGTCATTTAATATGATTACGAGGTATTTGAAAAAATAAAACCAATCGAAATCATTTTTAATATGGGAACAAAAAAAGACATGCATGTTCGGTCCTAAAGTTAATAACATCGTGAATTTGACCTCATTCCGGTCAAAATCATTCTGAATCATTCACCCAGCGCTCAATTCTTCGATTCCAAACACTCACTCCAATCGATCAAAAACATTCCGAAAGCATTAGAAACTAGAGCTGTCGCCCCCCAAGGGCTGACGAGAAACCCCCCACACCACCACAAAGGCTTTTTCTATGAAGGAGTGGAATTAAAAGGGGCATTTTATGACCCTTTTTAAGAGTTTTGCAATTTTATATTTTGACTACTCCCCCCCTTGTTAAAAAGTTCAAAGTAGCATAACTCTGAAACTAATGACTGGATCAGGATGAAAATTGCAGGTGCACAACTTCATATAATGGGGAACAACCTGAAAAAAAATCAGCAAAAATGGTCCAAAACTGTGGGAGGAGAAGAGGACACAAAATTATGTCTAAGGACGGACGGACGGACAGACGGACGGACGGATGGACAACCTGATTCCAGTATACCCCATCCCCCCTAACTTCGTTGTGGGGGTATAAACATTCAGAAATCAGGAGGATCGACAGTCAATTCAAATCGGTCAAATATTCTGCGATTTTTATGGCTAGTGTGGATTTAAAAGCGCCTGGTTGATCCATGGAGTCGTTTTATTTAAGGTAGAAAAGGACACATGGCGTCATTTTTTACCGCCCAATGAATTTTTTCTTGGTCACATATGTTGTAGAGTAACATTGTATAGTCATTATATCAAAATTTGAAGGTACTTTCCATGCTCGTTTTCACGCTAGAGTTATCTGCCCTTGAGTGGTATTTGCCATGTTTTTAGTAAAACGTTTATGTTCGTTTGAGGTCTAGTATAAACTCAGTACCAGCTTATATCTATAAAAAAAATTACATTATGATAGACCTTATACATGTACACAATGGCTGTTGCCAAGAAAATTTCTCCTTGATCAATTGCATCTGCACTATGTACCTTCAAAAGTTAAAAGTGCACTAATTTTTGTAATTTTCGGGGGAAAATATGCCACAAAAACCTATTTTTTGAAGAAATTACCGAATGAATTTTTCTTATTTCCCGATATGTTTAAAACCAACATTTTTCCTTTATTTAGTAAAAAATTCAGCATACCTTTCCATGCAAATAAGAAATTTTTTCGTTATTTTACAGTGAACCTCCTAATTGAATGACACTTTTAACGCATTTTTATCGTTACACTTAATGATCCGGTCATTTAATTGATATGAAATGTTGAAAAGAAGCTGAGTTATGAAATATTACCATCATAATTCCACGTTATTTCCATAAGCAGAATCGTATGAAAACCGGTCTTTTTAAACAACGCGCAAAAAGAGCCGTAAAATAAACGAAACCACGCTTCCGGTTTATAGTCGACAGGCCGCTGCCCATTGCCACCTTAAGGGACGTAAAAATAACGATAATTGCGACGAAGAAGACGATTTTGTATGACCTCCCTTGAATTCACTCAAAACTTACTGATCATATACATTAAATACCGAAATCATTTCATAATCATTCACCTGGTCAATTTCACGAGGTTATTTACTGTTCTTGCGCAATCTGTCATTTCTACAAATCGTAAAAAATATTCCACGACTTTATTGGCTAGTATGAATGTTAAGCGTAGAAATGGTTGGCGAATTCAAGTATTGTTTTCGATTTTTTATTGATGGGAGGTAAAAATTATCGGTATCCGATTACCTCCGTTGGATTTCGACCAAAACCTACAAATAGTACTTATTCAATTGCATTCAGAAGTCAATCCAAAACCATATACCTTGTCAATATAACGAAGCTTCTATCTGTACATACATATACGAGGTGTAAAACTGTGCCGTTCCAAAGCCCGTTAATAATTACTCAATGCCCGCACATTACAAGTGATGTTGACCGTCACGTGAACCCGTTCGAACAACAAACCTTTTCGTATAATATAGCTCATAAAATCGACAATTTCTCATCACATGAATATCATTTTCTTCGGTTGGATTAAAATGTAATTCGCAGATATGCCAACCTTAACAATGACGTCATTTTCTTGGCGTTTCTATGAACTACGCTTATTTCAGCCAAAGACGTAACCTATTCGCGTTGTATCAACCTTTCATAGTCGAATGAAATCCGAGCTGTTTAGAACCGCATACGAACAATACTTGAACGGTGGTCACAGTTCTTGCAAGTAGATATAGTGTTGGATTTGAAAAGTTTCAAAAGATTCAAAGAATTTTTTGTTTTGATTTCGCAAATTGAGTTTAAAAAAGGATTTTCTCCATAAGAGTAGGAGATCAAGTTTGACGAGATTTCTGCAGTCACATATCGTGCGAAATCTCGTTTGTATAGAACTAGACGAAAGAGAAGCGTTTCAGCTAGACATTTACAAAACTTTAGGGTTTCCGTCTTAATTGTGCTAAACTTGACATAATATGACATACGATTTAATGTCGATACCTTAATTGTTCAAAGTGACATCGACCGCCATTTTTAAAAAAAGACTATGAGACTTACCATGAAGTCATAAAAATGACGTCATTTCATAAATTATGACGTCACAGCTACACAACTCTTTGAGAAATCAATGATCCGGGCGGGATGTATGTTAAGAAGAGGTGGAGAAAAGATGTTTGGTTGTAAATCATTCACTCTTTCTTTTTGTTATTTTAAAATGAGATACAGTTTACCACATTGAGAAATAGACAGATCAAAACCATTTAAAACACTCGCTCAGCCAATCATTCATTCCAAGCACTCACCACAAGCACTTAAAAGCGCTCCGTTAAAGTTCGAAACGCTTCGGAATCATTCAAATGATAAACATGTCAATAAAATTATTCGATGATATTATTAGCTAGTTTTAATTTAATAGCTTCTGATTCCACACTGAAGACACAAAATCAGAAACAGTAGATTTCATTAAAGGGATGTAAAAATATCTGTTATTAAGTCCAACCGGACGAATTATCGTGTATGTTTTACCTCCCTTGAAAATCATTCAAAACCGTTCCACATACTCATTCAATTTCACTCCTAAATCGTTCCAAAGTCATTTAACATTTTTGTTTTACAGTTACAAACATTTTGAAATTGACAAGGTGAATGATTTTGGAATTATTTAGGAATGAAATTGAATGAGAGTGTGGAGCGACTTTTGAGTGAATTTAATGGGAGGTAATCCAGTATTGCAAATTTTGTTCAGGATGAACAAAATTAGCAATATTGATTACCTCTCTTTAATAAAATATGCATACAAGTTCATTAGATAGCTCCCTATTTTTTAAAGCACCTATCAGACACTTACAATTTCAATTAATTCAGTGAAATCCCGATTATTTTTCCCAGTTATTTTTATTTCAAACGAAGTTGTTGTTATATGTTTTTCAGTGAGTTTGGAGCGTTTATGAATGGTTTGAGTGAGTGTTTGGAATGAATGAATAAATTGCTGAGTGAGCGATTTAGAATGGCTATGATTGAGATGAATGTCAATTCCACGATGTTACTAACTGTAAGATGACCCTGGCTGTTCATTATATTATTTTCTTGGTTTCAGCAATAAGAATGCGCGCGAAATCTTAGAGGAATGCCAAAAAGCGATTCAAGATTTGGAGTCCTTACATTTTGACACTCACATTGAGAAAATTCATTCGAGCTTTCTGGTCAAGACCACAAGCGATATCAGGACAATGGCCAATAAAGTTAAGGCTGAGATCCAAGAAATGGATTTAAAATTGGATACTTCAGCTAGAGTCTACGATATGCAAACTAGACTACTACATTGCAAAGAAAACGCAGACGAGGTATGTGGTCATTTTTAGCTCACCTGAGCACAAAGTGCTCAAGGTGAGCATTTGGGGTTACTTGATGTCCGTCGTCCGTCGTGCGTTGTTCGTTGTGCGTCGTGCGTTGTGCGGCGTCAACATTAACCTTATGGACACTCTAGAGGCCATATTTTTAGCCCAATCAACCTGAAAATTGGTCAGAATAATAATCTTGATAGAATCTCGGACGAGTTCGAAATCGGGTCAAGTCAGGTCAAAAACTGGGTCACAGGGTCAAATCTTCAAAAAACCTTGTGGACACTCTAGAGGCCATATTTTAAGCCCAATAAACCCGAAAATTGGTCAGAATCATTATCTTGATGAAGTCTCTGACAAGTTCGAAATTGGGTCAATTGGGGTCAAAAACTAGGTCACGGTGTCAAATCTTAGAAAATCCTTGTGGACACTCTAGAGGCCATACTTTAAGCCCAATCAACCTGAAATTAGTCAAAATGTTTATCTTGATGAAATCTCGGATAAGTTTGAAATTGGGTCAAGTCAGGTCAAAAACTGGGCCACAGGGTCAAATTTAAGATAAAACATTGTGGACACTCTAGAGGCCATATTTTTAGTCCAATCAACCTGAAAATTGGTCAAAATGTTTATCTTGATCAAATCTTGGACAAGTTAGAAAATGGGTCAAGTGGGGTCAAAATCTAGGACACTGGGTCAAATCTTAGAAAAACTTTGTGGACACCCTAGAGGCCATATTTTTTGCCCAATCAACCTGAAAATTGGTCAGAATGATTATCTAGATAAAATCTCAGACAAGTTCGAAATCGGGTCAAGTCGGGTCAAAATCTAGGTCATGGGGTCAAATATTAGGAAAACCTTGCGGACACTCAAGAGGCTATATTTTTAGCCGAATCAACCTCAAAATTGGTCAGAATGTTTATCTTGATAAAATCTCAGACAAGATCGAAATTGGGTCAAGTGGGGTAAAAACTAGGTCACAGGGTCAAATCTTAGAAAAAACTTGTGGACACTCTAGAGGCCATATTTTAAGACCAATTAACCTGAAAATTGGTCCGAATGTTTAAGAATCTCGGACAAGTTCGAAATTGGGTCAAGTGGGGACAAATTGGTCACGGGGTCAAATCTTAGAAAACCCTTACGGACACTCTAGAGGCCATATCTTAAGCCCAATCAACCTGAAAATTGGTCAGAATGATTATCTTGATGAAATCACAGACAAGTTATAAATTGGGTCAAGTGGGTTCAAAATCTAGGTCAATGGGTCAAATATTAGAAAAACCTTGTGGACACTCTAGAGGCTACATTTTTAGCCCAATCAACCTGAAAATTGGACAGAATGAATAATTTGATGACAACTTTGACAAACTTAGGGGTCAAGTTAGGGCAAGACTAGGTCATGGGATCAAATCTTAGAAAAACGTTTTTAGATTGTTAATTCAGGTGAGTGATTAAGGGCCACTATGACCCACTTGTTTGATTTGCTTGGATCATGGGGGATAGATGCAATCAGGAACCTTTAGCGAATATACCTGGAGAATAATACGGGCAAAATCAACGAAAGGTTCAAACAGGGTATTTTTCATTTGATAACACAACTGCGATTTGTCGTGTTTTTTGTTTTTTTTATGTTATTTTAACATGCTCAAAAGATCTCTAGATCTCAATAATGGCTGTGATTAATCTTTGACATGTTGACATTTACGTGGACGTAATTAAAATGGGGTTGTCGCACATTGGGTTGACGTCCTAACGTCATTTAGGGCCCGACCCCTTTTTATCCCACCAAAATAAGTATTTGCAAATATTTCCGAAGAAAAGGTTGGTTTTCACAAAAAAGATTTCGTTAAGAAAGAGAAAGAACGCTATAGTTATTCGTTTAAAATTTATGCACATTCATAAGGACTAACTGGTCTCAAGCGCTACCGATATCGCGATTTTGAAATATGCCCTGATTGTTTTTTACCTTTGACCGTCCATGGTGACCTCGATACTCCACTTACAAACATGCAATAAGCACATGATGCATCGCTACGTTATGGTATACAATTTTGCCAAATTATTTCAACACCAGCTTATAAATACCAGCGCTAATGCATCAACATTTTTATTTAACATTATTTGAAATTTTGACGTTTCAGTGTGACTTTGATATTGGATCTGCAGTCACACGAATTCGCATTCAACATCCCCCGCGACGATTAACAAACGTGCCAAGTTATTTTCAAATCCATGCTTAAATGCCAGACAGATTAACCTCTCGCGTTTTCTATGGTAAATTTGATAATCATGGTAACTTTTATTTAATGAAATAATAGCACGGAAACATATATTTTTTTCTGTTTAGTTTTTAACTTGTTATCAAATATTACATTACATATCAAAAATAAAGAAAAGCTTTGTAAGAAAGTTTTTATAATCTTAAAAATTGGTTATCAAAGAACCAAAATTTCATTTTTTTTATTATTTTTCTTTTGCTTATCAAGGGGTATAACGAAAGTGTTAGTCTAAAGATGCCATATATATGTTATCTCTTCATTTGATTAAATCAAAAATTGGATTTTGTAGCATACTTTAAATTCAAATTCAAATTCCTTGGTTGGTTTTAAACAATCCAGTTATAGGATTGTAACCAAGAACGTAAGTACAACAAACACAAAGAACAGAACTAAAATGTATATATGAGATGGGTGTATAATCTATGAACCGATATAAAATACCAGCATACATATCAAGAGCCAGAATCAAATCCTGCTTGAAGAAAGCTATTATTGCTACGCTTCAGATTCACAATGACAATACTCGTCCTAAGTTAATCATTTTTTTATATCATCAATTTTACGGTATTTATAACCAATTATAAAGGTTACAATGATCCTAAGAACATGCATATATTAGACTATATATTTGCTTTTTATTATAATTTTATAAACAAAAATCGAATTAAAAAATTGAAAAGAAATATCTAAGACTTATCAAGATCTAAAGAAAGAGCAGATGACAATTTTATTTTTATAATCATTTTTATCTATATTATTTCTTTTGTTCTATTTTTAGCAGAAAACAATGCCAAACGAACAATTAGCTTCTTAGAAGAACTGCTATATTTTCCATATTAGGTCAAAAATTCTTATAGGGGATCGTGAACTTAATTAAACCTTAATTTCTGTAACAAAGATTAGTGAAAAAGAGTGATTTCTTTACAAAGAAGATGAATAAACAAGCACATACTAAAGTATACGAATTAATTCACGGATTGATAGTATGCATGTAGATACACACTGAAATAAAAGGAAACTCAACAGTTTGCTGCTGTTTTGCAAGTAAATTATCTGCTTCCTCAAACATATTGTGAATATAAGATAAACACAGCACATAATATTCATTAATTTGTAAAATGTGTCTAAGTTTTTCATCATCACTCATCATTTTTAAAGAATGTGTGATCCCTTCTTCCTCAGCAAAGGATATTTTCCTAGTATCTGATAAAGACTGGCGTTGTAATAAGAAGCGAGCTTCAGTTTCAACTTGTGATTTACAAAGATGACAAATTTTGTCCATGAAAGGTTTCTTTTGGTGCCTACCCTTTTCATTTTTAAGGTTATGTTCACTTACACGAAATTTGGCAAATGACGTAATTTGTTCTCTGGGCTCTTCATTTAAGCTAAAAATATTTCTTTCCCATAAACTATCTTAAAGGTTCTGAAGGTTTTAAGTTTGTTATTGTTATTATCAAACATACTTTTTGTCCAATAATGTACATACGATTCTTTAAGTTTTGTTATCAATTGCATTTTTCAAATTATTATTGGAGAATGTGAAGTGATTGTTCCATAGATGTTTAAATCCAATAAATTTCATTAACAGTTAAAATTTACAGGTAAAGGGAGCATCTACCTAATATGTTTTTTCATGCAAAAAAATCTAATTTGAATTAATCAGATGTATCAAAAGGTACAAAAATAATTCAAACCGTATGCAGCCAAAGGAAAAATTCAAAATTGCCAAGGTCAAAAAAGTACGCATTAATGTTTTTGGTACTTATCAATAATTGTTTTAAGGTCGAGATTTAATTGCTAGTACGACCATTTTTCCGAAATTCTTTTTGTTCAAGTCCAATAATTTGATTTCCCTCAATATGTAAGGTACCTAAGCGATGGAACAGAAATCTTTTTAAAGGTTTACTGAAACAACTTGATATGGAGATACTTCTATAATCGCTTGGATTATGAGCCCCATCTTATTTATAGATGGGCTTGATAATGGTTTCTTTCCATAATGAAGGGTATATACCTTTCTGCAGTATTTGGTTGAATACAGTTAGTTACATCATGAAATTGATAATCACTCCGATCAAAACCATTCTTAATCGATCACTAAGCGCTCCATTTATTCATTCCAAACACTCACTCAAATCGATCAGAAACGCTCCGAAATCATTAGAAAACATTTAAAAATCGTTTAAGACTTCCAGCAATGAATTCAAATCGATCTATTTTCTACGAATTTATTAGCTGGTGTGGACTTGCAAGTGTCTGATTGGTCCACAAAGACGTACAAACAGAAAAGTTCGTTTATTTTGTTAAGGGGGGGGGGGGGGCAATTAATATCCCTAATATTGTTCAGTCTGAACAAAATTAGAAATATTGGATTACCTCCCTGTAATATCACTCAAAACTCGCTCCACACACTCAATCAATTTCATTCCTTAATCATTCCAAAATCAATCACCTTGTCAATTTCACGATGTTGTTAACTGTATAAATGTATAATGTTCCAAAAATAATGTTGCAGACATATGCAACATATCATTTGATATCATTTGAAATCCCAGTGACGCCACAAGATTTTCCACGTCTTGAATATTTTACAGCTTTCAAATCCTCATCAGTAGAAATACTTTTGTTGACAAGAGTATTATCAAAACTTTCAGATACATTTCAAGTTTCAGAAGCTAATGCATCATCAAAATTGTTTACATAATCAATGTTCTTGAAAGACTTGAAGTTTTCCGTCCATGTATTTCAGAAGAAGGATCAGCCTTTGGTTATTCTAATAAATCATTTGCACAATTCCATAACTCTTTGGGATTTCTTTTCTCACTCTCCAAGAGACCACTTAACATTATATCTTTAAATAATCTTTGCTTTATCCCCAATAATCTGAAATGCTGTTGACGTTTTAAATAAACCCTTGAGCTTAACGTAGAGTCAACTGGATCTGATGCTAACTTGCGAGATAGGTGTTTCAAATTCAACTATCTATAATATGAATCACAATCAACGTCATGCCACTTTTTCTTAGCTTTTCACCTATTCGCAAACTTTTTAGTTCAAACAACGCACTACACATTAATAGTTATACGGTTTCTTACCGGGGTATATGACGATTTATTTCCGACTGGAAAAAAAATTATGTCACCTGCCACTCGTTCAAATATAGCTTTTGTTGTTCAAACAATGCAAATATAAATGGATTTTACTCTGAAACAAACAATTATCAATTATGTATTTTGCAGATTATAGATTCTATTGTGTTGCTCAATGAAGAAATAAAAAGTCTACCAGTAACAGGGAATTCTATCGATCAAGCTCAATCTAACAGACAAAGTTTTATTAAAGAAATTTTGAACCCATCAAAGGTAATTATTACTAACTATAGTTAAAAACATCATGAAATTGACTCCCACTCCGATCAAAATCATTCTAAATCGCTGACTCTACGCTCATCATCATTCTTTCATTCCAAAACACTCATTCAAACCAATCAAAAATGCTCCAAAATCACTTTAAAAGACATTATCAACAACATGACCAAAAATGAAAATAGTTTGACAAAATCATGATATCACTGACATAATTGAAAATGTAAGCGTTTTGAAAAAAGTTTCATGAAAAAGGTTACATATTTTTAAAAATCGTATGCAAATGTTATGAGTAGGAGGTAATAAATATCGCTAATTTTGTTCAACTTGAACAAAATTATCGACATTGGATTACCTTCTTTTAATTTCTCTCAAATTTCACTCATCTGACTCTTTCAAATTCATTCCCAAGTCATTTCAAGATCATTCACATTGTCATTTTCACGATGTTGTTAACTGTATCTCGTCAAGGAAAATATACAGTACACATCATCGTAAAATTGACGAGGTTAAATGATTTTGGAATGATTAAGGAGTGTGTGGAGCGAGTTTTGAATGAATTTAATGGGAGGTAATCCAATAACGCAAATTTGGTTCAGGATGAACAAAATTAGCGATATTAATTACCTATACCTCCCTTTAAACAATTTGCATATATGTTCTGTAAATAGCTACCCATTTCTTCAGATCTAATCAGACGCTTACAATTTCAATGAATTCAGTGAAATCCTGATTTTTTTCCCAGCATTTTTTTTTATCTTGAACGCAGTTGTTGTTATAGATTTATTTTAGTTTGTTTGGAGCGTTTTTGAATGGTTTGAGTGAGTGTTTGGAATGAATGAATGGAGCGCTGAGTGAGCGATTTAGAATGGTTTTGATTGAGATGTATGTCAATTTCATGATGTAATTAAACTTATCTTATAACTATACAAGTATCCGTATGATAACAACCCGTATGATATTTTTTATGATATCACATAGTTATTTTTAGAACAATAATATCATACAGTTATTTTTAGAAACTAGCATTTAAGTTAGAAACATCGACTAAAACAAGACAAAAAGAGGTTATAAGATAAATATAATACGTACTAAGTGTATTGTATGAAAAAATATCTAACTCGGTTGTGAGAATTGGTAATTGTCTCGGCAGAGCCTCGACAATGATCAATTCTCCCAACCTCGTTAGATATTTTTTTCCATACAAAACACTAAGTACGTATTATATATATAGCCGTAGAATCGTGTCCTTACCTCTTCATCGTTTGTCGCTAATTTCGTTTAAGATGATAAAGTTTTCGTTAATACTTTTCGGTGGTTTATCGAGAAAAAACGGTAGATTATAACTTGATAATCTCACCATAAAGCAGTGAAATTATTAAATACTTATACCCTGTTTTTGTGCATTTCACCCTATCTGACGTCATCTATGCGGGGCGAAATAAGTGACGTCACAATGAACGTTACATAGCAACCACGTGCAAAATGACGCGCTTTACGACAAAATGTCCTAGAAATATCACAATTTGTCTCATTTATGCATTAAAGAAATAGAATAATCGGTTTTTCGAGTAAGATCGATAAATATTTCATTTCGTGAACAACAAAAGCTATATTTTTACTCACGGCTTTGCCACTCGTGAAAATATGGCTTTTGTTGTTCACTCAATGAAATATAAACCGATCTTACACTCAAACAAACGATTATCCTCTATAGCTTTATTTTTGCCCATCTTTGATCAAATATCCGAATATATCATTTGACTATTTTTATGTATACATGAACCAATCAGAAGCTTCAAAAAGTAAGCAAGTCAGAGAAACCAAGTCCTTTTCGAACGTTTGAATGTTTGTGTGTGTTTTTTTTTTAAATAATTATAGTGGTTGCTTTGAATGAATGAATGGATCACTGAGTTCTTGATTGACATGTGCGTGTTCTCAGCTGTATTTGACTTGCATTTGCTCAACCTTGAAAATACTTTACCGTAGTCATGTTCGGGTTTTCGCAGTGTAATATTTCCCTCTCCCGCCCTATCAAGCCCTCTACCACCTGAGTCTTTTTAATGCCCCTTTTGTTCTATACTTCTTCTTAATACTAGCGTTCGAATAATTACATGTATATAGTTAACAACACTTTGATTTTGACACCATCGCGATATTAACAATGTGAATGATTTTGGATTATATATATATATATTTTTTTGGAAATGAAGCTAAATGATCGCGATGAGAGAACTTTGAATGAAATTCAATTGAGTTCAATTGAGTTAAACATTAATATCTTATTTCGGTGAAATTGAACGAAATTATCGATATTTATACAGTTAAAAACATCGTGAAATTGACAAGGCGAATGATTTCGGAATGAATTTGACGTCAAAGTAATTGAGTGGAAGAAACGAGATTAGATAAAACCGCAAGGTGGTACATGTAATACAGTTAAAAACATCGTGAAATTGACAAGGTGAATGATTTTGGAATGATTTAGGAATTAAATTGAATGAGTGTGTGGAGCGACTTTTGAGTGAATCTAATGGGAGGTAATCCAGTATTGCAAATTTTGTTCAGGATGAACAAAATTAGCAATATTGATTACCTCCCTTTAAAAAAATATGCATACAAGTCCATTAGATAGCTCCCTATTTCTTCAAGAACCTATCAGATGCTTACAATTTCAATTAATTCAATGAAATCCCGATTATTTTTCCCAGTTATTTTTATTTCAAACGAAGTTATTGTTGTATGTTTTTCAGTGAGTTTGGAGCGTTTATGAATGGTTTGAGTGAGTGTTTGGAATGAATGAATAGATTGCTGAGTGAGTGATTTAGAATGGTTTTGATTGAGTTAAATGTCAATTTCAAGATGTAATTAACTGTACGCACTATTTCTAAGTGTGGGTTTTCACGGGTTAACCAGATTCTTAAAAACCACACTAGACAATAAGATAGCACAATTATTTAATGAATGAAATGATCATTTTAAAGCAATACCAATTATTTTAAACAATTTCGGATTGTTTTGATTGAGTGGTTCGAATAAATGAATGAATGAATGAACGGGGCACTGGGTATGTTATTCGGAATGGTGGTGATCAAGATAGATGTCAATTTCACGATGTCAGTATTTTTTCCTATTTTTTCTTCATTAAATCTTCCTTTAAATACAGGATATTGTGGCATGTTCAACGGTGATTCTAAAACAACTTGACAACGGTAAAGACACAACGCCGAAGTCTTATGCTACGTCATTCGAGATAGCCAAACAACTTACAGAGGCGCTGCAACCATTCACACAACTTGTCAATAACCTGAATGAAATTTACACCAGGATTCATCTCTTCTTTATGTTATTGGAAAAGGTATTGCAACATTTCAAAGAGGAAAATAATAATCTTTTTTTTTTTTAAAAAAAAGGTGTATTAAGATAGTGGGCCCGTAATAGTTCCACAACATTTAGGGACCCATGATCTTTCACAATTTTGCCCGAGGATTCCTAATAAAAAACATTAGGAAATCGCGGTTAACACTGTTTATATGTATTGCTTTTGAAACGACGCGGAACTACGAGGGTTGATCCAAAAGTTCGTAAAATGAGGTTACAAATGTACAGAAAAGTTTACTATCAAATTGAAATTATCCGGCTTTTTAATTCATCATCTGTTCAATAAACGTGAAAATTTTTAAATGTGTACGTTCTATAGCGGCTGTAAAGTGCATAAATAAAGACATAGACCCCCACGAAGGCGGGGGAGCAAGAACGTCAAATGCGACGTCATTATTCACTCTTGCATACTTAGTCTCAGACAACAATCATGCGTTTCTATGCCTGTATCGTCAACTTGCAGAAATTATCAACATACCATTTGGAATCAAATTTGTTTAAATTTCTATATGCATGGTTTTTTTAGTAAAGTGGAAACTCAGATGCAAGATCTTTATTTTTAGATAATAATGAGAATCAATCGGGACAAGTCCGTTCGTTGAAACACTTTTAGACCATTTGAATTCCTCCTATGAAGTAGGCCCTCTTTAGATATCAGGGGTAGCTTTAGGAAAAGTTCTCTTCCGTATATGTTTACCATTTTTCTATATCATTTGAAATATTTGGGTTGGTGAATAACATAGATAATGACAAATTTAAAAAAAAAAAAACGGTATTCATACTTTGGTGTTGTCGTCTTGTCATTTTTTTCCTCGAATATTCTTTATTATTGAATTTTGCCTGACTCGATAAAAAGTCTCGCAGCATACTGTAATATATAACAAATAATTTTCTATTTTTGTCTTATCTATTTTAGCCAAGGAATTTCAACTACATATTTTGAAAACTTTAGAAAACTCTATTTAACAGATTTACTTTATTTTTCACGCTCCCCCGCCTTTGCATACATATGTTGCTATGGTAACGTATTATCAGACCGCTAAAGATAATTCTGCAAAAAAAGTAACGTTTATGCTCTCCGTAGTTACTAAACTGCACATTCACTAAAAGAATATACAGAACAAGCCAGAAATGCGAAATTTATTAGCCGATTATACGAACTTCTGGATCATCCCTCGTAATACGGGTCCACTTCCTTAGTGCGTAGATTTTTTTCAGCAACTGTTTCGGATTAGTGTTGATGGACTTAAATTAATTACAGACATTCATTCACTATTACACACCCGTAGTGAAAGGCTATTTTGCGCAAACATGTGTTAAGAATACATTACCGTGCTAATGAATAAATTGCAAATTATAAAAGCATATTAGACTTTGATGCAAAGCATACGTATGTATGAGCGTTTTGCTTTGTCAGTGCATAACCACGGATTTCTTTTCTCAAGAAAATATTAGATATCAAACGTGTGCAAAAGTAAACATAATTTTGTAAAGCTAGTGGAGTTTACTTAAAATCTTGTCTCGAATAAGTAACTAAATTTTTAAAGACTGTTTTCAGTTAATATTTCAAGTATTTTGAAAACTGGAGTAAATTGTATCAAACCTCAACATATATAGTTTCTGTACTTATATTATTTATGAAGACATCTTGTATTAAATTGAATTAACGACAGCCAGGAGTATGCATGGTTATATGTACTTATATCATTATTTTTATTTGTACGCATCAAAAACGTTAATACATGTTTAATTTTTCGTGATCTTGCGTCGTCTCAAAACTACAGTTAATCACATTGTGAAATTGACATTCACCTCAATCATTACCATTCTCAATCGCTCACTCAACACTCCATTCATTCAATCCAGACACTCACTCAAACCATTCAAAAAAGCTCCAAACTCACTGAAAAACATATAACAACAACTTCGTTCAAAATAATAATAGCAAGGAAAAATATCGGGATTTTATTTACTTAATTGAAATTGTAAGCGTGTGGTAGGTTCTTGAAGAAATAGGGAGCTATCTAATGAACTTCTATGCATTTTTTATTAAAGGGAGGTAATCAATATTGCTAATTTTGTTCATCCTGAACAAAATTTGCAATACTGGATCACCTCCCATTAAATTCACTCAAAAGTCGCTCCACACACTCATTCAATATCATTCCTAAATAATTCCCAAATCATTCACCTTATCAATTTCACGATGTTGTTAACTGTAAGTATACTTAATTCCAAAAGAAACGTCCACAAATACGAAAGATGATCCAGAATTTTGAGCAATTGGCTAACGATAAGTTGTTTAATTATGATATTTTAAGGGGTTTTTAAATGTTGAAGAATTTTTCGTGATCTTGCGTCGTCTCAAAACTAAGTATACTTAACTCCAAAAGAAACGTCCACAAATACGACAGATGATCCAGAATTTCGGACAATTGGCTAATACCTTTCGCATCTCTAGCTTATTCAGTATATATTTTGGTCAATGTGCAATTCAATAACTACGGAGCATATCAATGTTATTATTTGTGCAGAATTACCTTTACTGGCCTTGGAATACTTACCATAGCAACATATGAATGCTAAGGCATGGGAGCGAGAAAAAAAAATATTGAAAATCTGTTAAATATTTCAAGTTTCTGTAAGTTTTTTTTTTTTTGTTGAAAGTTTAGGTTGGAATTCCTTGGCTAAATTAAGTAAGAAGCAAATAGAAATTATTTGTTGTGTTTTAAAAATATTGTGAGACTTTTTTACGGAAACAAAATATTTTTAATAATTTTGAAAATTCGAGGATTAAAATGACAAAATAAAATTACCGTTCATTTTTCGAATTTTGACATAATCTATGCTATTCATCAATCGAAACATTTCAGATAATTTAGAATAATAATAAAATTGTGCAGAAGAGAAGTTTTCCAAAAGCTATCCCGGATATTCGAAAAGGGCCAGGCTTCAAAGGACAATCTAGAATAGTAAAATGGAGTTTCACCGAAAGAAAACATTACAATTCTAAAAATTATTGTCCTGCATTTGGCTTTCCACTTGAAATACCATGCATATAGATGTTGTAAACAAATTTGATTCAAAATGGCATGTGGATACTTTCTGTGAGTGGGTGTATCCGGCACAGAAAGGCATGAGAGTTGGCGAAGATTATGTAGCTAAGAGTTATTATTGAAGTCACATTTGCTGTTCTTGCTCCCCCGCCTTAGTAGGGGTCCTCTGTTTTGATTTATGATTTTTTCAGCCGCTGTTAAATGTATTCACTGAAAAAAAACACGTTTTTTTTTACAAAGATGGTGCATTAAGAGACTGTATGATTTCTGTTTTGATACTTAACATTTCTAACGATTTATAACCTAATTTTTACGACTTTTTAGATCAACCCTCGTATATGTTCTCTTAACAACTTATCCGTTTATTAATTCCTTCAAATCGACTTTTTTTTAGACCTATCTTTAGACTGATGTTCATTGTTCCTTTGCGTAGCACCGCCTTTTTAGTTAACGTGTCCCTCTGAGCTTGCGGGGTCTCATGCAAAGAGGTTTGTTTAAATTTTTTTATGAGACATTGAGACATTTTAGCACCTCGCAATAAACCGTTTAAAAATCTTAATATTTTTGCTGACGTCAAATTCCACAAAAGAATATCAGCCAAAATCAGTAATACAGAGGCAAGCCATTAAAAGCAGGCGTTGTGTTATCAATACGCCACTGCAAGCCGTTCCTGAAACTTGAAGGATGGTTTTAAAAACTTTTATGCTACTTTGAACAGATTTCCGATTGAACTTCAAAGCCTGGTACAACTTAATATATGTTTAAGTCTTTACTCGTTACTGCGACGACAAGATACCAACATCAAGTCGTTATATATTTAGACTATAGCGGAAGATCTGTAAATTATGAAATAAACTAAACATAACAAATCTAGTTGAAATTATGACTCCTGTAAACGCTCAAAAAACATCTTGTAAGCCACATTTCTAAAGAAAAATGGCGATTTGAAAACCCGCCTAATTATTGCCGAATCTTCTGTAGGTCGTAAACCATCCTTATACACTAACTTCCAAGTTTTATCCTCTTTCAGGCAGGTCATCACCATAATCACAGGAAGAATGTTTACCCTTCCCACTTTCCAATCAGGCAATGTGAAAGGGTAACAAAACGATTTTCAGTTAAAATCAACAGTTTTTTATTGTGTTGGCATTGCGGTAGAGCTCACTTGAGAAAAGGGTACTCTTATCCATTATGAAATAGCCATTTTCATCAATGTGAACTTTTTTGTAGTGTTGTCAAGCGATGTGTATCTGTTTAGGCAGCATCATTATTTCATTCCCTACGTGCGGCTAGATGATTTTTCTACCAAAAGTAGCAAAGGAACATATTAACATTCACAAAAAGATTTTCAATCATTTCAATTAATATTTTGTGGAATTTTCTTCAAGAGTTAAGTATATATCCCTTGTTCAAATGTATCTTGTAGTTACATGCAAGTCTCAAACTTAATTTCACATGAAGTGGAAAAAAGGTTATTTCAGATAAGACTTATCCATTTTGTATTTTCTCCCTAGATTCAAATCGCATATGTGAGCTAATTGAAGAATCAAAATTGTTAATATCAGGTATGGAATATTTCCTGTTTGTGTATTTAAAGGTCACACGATGGAAAACAAAGGCATGCATGTTTATCACAAGACATTCGAACACAGAAAATACAACAGAAAATGGTGGTAATATCCAAATTGGATCAAGTCAATCTCCAATAGTACCATTTGAAGTAAACTCTGAGGGAGCCGCTGAAAAACCTGATTCAGCGACAGAACACCCGTCAAAGCTATTAAATTATGCTTTTAAACACAACTGGTCAGTATTACTCGAGCAGTTTGTCAGAAAACACCCTTCACCTAATCGCAGACATCTAAAACTTTTGACAAAGAATGTGCCAGACGATATTGAGAGATGCTTTAAAGAAGAGGCGAATAATGTAGTTGAACGGTAAGTCAGTTATAAATATATTAAGCTAAATTTAGCATCTTTTGATTGAAATCTAGAAGGAAATCAACACAAAAAGCTCTGCTTTCATTTAGATCCATTTACATTGTTATTCAATTTCACTCACGGGCTTATGTGATCCATAATGTTACCATTATATCTTGATATTTCAGGACAATATTCATTCTTTCCTTTCTGGACAAAGATTTCTATAAATCTGAAGATCTAGCACTTATAAGGAAATGGAGTCTATCATCATACAGAATACTAGACGAAAACGACGGGGATAGAACGATAGACGTTACAGCTGTATAGTGTTTAACAAAACTTTTAGAACAGGGATACACGAATATCACATTTATTTGCCATTATCCTGCTAAATCTAAAGTTGCTTCGACCAAATTGCAAAATTTCAGAACAATTTAAATAGTTTTGGTCTTGTTTATCCCACAATAATTAACCCTTGTCATGAGGAACCCGGAATATTCCTGCTTTGGCAGGAGCTATAGACAAACATCAGCCTGCACATATGTGTAGTCTGTTGTTAGTCTACACCACCTGTTTCTCACTTTAAAATCAGAATTGTCAATAGATTTAGTTTTACAAATAAAAAAATTCCACTCAGTTGGTACTTTCATTGTTTTTTGTCCTTTGATTTTGATGAAATTTTTTAGCCAAAATTAATTCAGCATGACAATGATTAAGTTGAGAGCAAGCTGTATGGGATAAGACCACTCTGCTGTATACTGCTTGCCAAGGTTCTGTGTTACAGTTTACAACATCGTAAAATTGACAAGGTGAATGATTTTGGAATGATTTAGGAATTAAATTGATTGAGTGTGTGGAGCGAGTGAATTTAATGGGAGGTAATCCAATAACGCAATTTTTTTTCAGGATGATCAAAATTAGCGATATTAATAACATCCCCTTAAAAAAATTGAATATATGTTCTATGGATAACTACCCATTTCTTCAAGATCTAATCAGACGCTTACAATTTCAATTAATTAAGCGAAATCCCGATTTTTTCACAGCTCCTTTTATTTGAACGAAGTTGTTGTAATATATATTTTTTAGTTTGTTTGGAGCGTTTTTGAATGGTTTGAGTGAGTGTTTGGATGAATGAATGTAGCGCTGAGTAAGCGATTTAGAATGGTTTTGATTGAGATATGTGTCAATTTCATGATGTATTTAACTGTAAGCAGGAAAATATCGTGAAAAACATTGCGGTTTAAAACCTAAAGATTGGATCAGTGATAAAATATTCTACAAACATTCCGTAAATAAATTGAATTAAAATTAAGTAAATACAAGGATGAAAAAAAAGAAAGCTTGCGTCACAAAATTTATGAAATTCGGCGTGGAAAGACGACATTCAATGTTGATCAGGGTCGATGGTTAATAATTTCATGACAAAACGTTTCTTAAAAAACGTGCAAAAAGGCAAAACGTTTAGGTATATCGTCAGCGTAAACGATGTGTTTTTCCGAGAAATATTCGATCTATGTATCAAACATGCATCCTGTCAATTCAACAAATGGAATACTTTATGATTTGTGATGTGTTACGTCTGAGTAAATGCATAAGTTTTTCAAATTCACGAATTATAACGAAAAGAATAAATAAGAGAGGCAATAAAAGATCTCCTTATTTCTATACAAATCTACCTACATTAGAAAATCAGTTTTTACGGTTTGAAATGACTTCTCGTGTATAATACTGTTGTCAGATATCAATATTTTTGATAAAAAAAATCAGTCTGCTAGGCTGCTAGGCTGCCAACTTCACTCTGCTAGGCTGCCAGACTGCCAACTTCACATTTCCAGCAGTCTAGCAGCGTAGCAACCCAAAATGACCACAGTCGTTTTTTTCCCCAAACGATTAAGTTCTTATAATTGTGAGGGCCAGATTGATATGTTCCGGGCAATTTTTGGGACATTTTGGTCGGAAAAGTTAAATTAAGTGAGATATCCGGAACAAATCTACCTTCACTAGAATTTCAGTGTTTACGGTTTGAAGTGACTTCTAGTGTATTATACTAGTGTCAGATATCAATAATTTTGATAAAAAGTTTTTTTTTTTCAGTTTGCTAGGCTGCTAGGCTTCAAACTTCACTCTGCTAGGCTGCTAGGCTGCCAGACTGCCAACTTCACATTTCCAGCAGTCTAGCAGCCTAGCATTCTAAAATGACCACTATCTTTTTTCCCCAAAGATTAAAGTTCTCATGTATGTTAGGACCAGATTGATATTTTCCGGGTAATTTTCGTGACATTTTGGTCGGAAAAGTTGAATAAAGAGAGATATTCGGAAAAAATCAACTTTCACTAAAATTTTAGTGTTTGCGGCTTGAAGTGACTTCTAGTGTATAATACTAGAGTCAGATATCAATAATTTTGATAAAAAGTTTTTTCAGTCTGCTAGGCTGCCAACTTCTCTCTGCTAAGCTGCTGGGCTGCTAGGCTGCCAGTGTGCCAACTTCACATTCAAGCAGTCTAGCAGTTTAGCATCCTAAAAAGACCACTTTTTCCCCCAAAGATTAAAGTTCTCATATTTGTAAGGACCAATCTTGTCGGAAAAGTTGAATTAAGTGAGATATCCGGAACAAATCTACCTTTACTAGAATTTAAGTGTTAACGGTTTGAAAAGACTTCTAGTGTAAAGTACTAGTGTCAGATATCAATTATTTTGATAAAAAGTTTTTTTAAGTCTCCTAGGCTGCCAACTTCACTCCGCTAGGCTGCAAGGCTGTCAGACTGCCAACTTTACATTTCCAGCAGTATAGCAGCGTAGCATCCTAAAATGACCACTTTCTTTTTTTCCTAAAGATTATAGTTCTCATATTTGTGAGGACCAGATTGATAAGTTCCGGTCAATTTTCCGGACATTTTAGTCGGAAAAGTTAAATTAAGTGAGATATCCGGAACAAATTGTCCTTCACTAGAATTTCAGTGTTTACGGTTTGAAGTGACTTCTAGCGTATAATACTAGTGTCAGATATCAATAATTGTGATAAAAAAATCAGTCTGCCAGGCTGCTAGGCTACAAACTTCTTCTGCTAGGCTGCTAGGCTGCCAGACTGCCAACTTCACATTTCCAGCAGTCTAGTAGCGTAGCATCCTAAAAAGACCACTATCTTTTTTCCCCAAAGGTTAAAGTTCTCATATTTGTAAGGACCAGATTGATATGTTCCGGGCAATTTTCGGGACATTTTGGTCGGAAAAGTTGAATAAAGTGAGATATCCGGAACAAATCTACTTTCACTAGAATTTCAGTGTTTACGGTTTGAAGCGACTTCTAGTGTATAATACTAGAGTCCGATATCAATAATTTTGATAAAAAGTTTTTTGTCACTCTGCTAGGCTGCTAGAGTGCCAACTTCACTCTGCTAGGCTGCTAGGCTGCCAGACTGCCAACTTCACAGTCTTAGCAGTCTAGCAGAGTAGCAAACCAAAATAGACGCTATCGTTTTTGAAATGAGTGAAAATGAGCACTGAGTTGACGTTTAAGAATTTTGAACAAAAGTGAGTCAATTTTACGATGTTCTTTTCTGCGTGTAACAATTTCATTTTTGCGTTTATCTGTCCACTAGTAAAGTCAGATGGGAGAGGAGTTATATGCCAAAGCTTAAATTCGAAGACATAGTCTGAACACAATTGTATTAACTCTTCTGTGTACACCCTTTTCTGTGTGTAAAATTAATGGACCGTTATGATATTCACATCGTAGAGGCGGACTTATTGAATTGTTGCTCTTGGTTGTGTAAATTGGAAGCTTGGTCACTTGAAGCAGCTGACTGCAGAAACATAAAAGGTGATTATCTTTTTTTTTTCATTTTGTATAACAAATGGGAAATTTGAAAACTGATTTGTATCTTTGTTACGTGTAAACTTACTTGGAGACTTAGAGGTTACATTCTGTAATTATCCAACTAGACGACTATGATTAATTCGATATGAAATAATTTGACGAGATTCGACCAACTAAAAGCCATAGGACAAACACAGGACTGTTTTACAAAAACAAGAAGGCTAATTGATCAACATCATTTGTCTACTTATCAGAAAATTATAGACAATAAGCTTAAATTGAATCAGGTGTTGTTTACTTTGTTCAGTAGCTTGACAAACTATTTTTGTATTGTACAGTCACCCGTAAATACGTTGTACTGTTACTTGACTAATTATGATATTGACTCAATAACTAATGGTATTTTGCTCGTGAGAGATAAAATTTTCCTTCTTTTTTCACGGATATATGACATGTTTTAATGACCCGTCAGATGTAAATCAACCTTTACAATGTACTACTAAGGGTAGTATAGATAATCCGAAAGTTGTAGACGAAGATACCAAACTTTTTAACTCAACTTAGACTTCCTAATTAAAGAAAATCTGCTAGCGTCACGTATATTGATTACTTCGATTCCGGGAAACCAAATCAAGTTTCTATACAAAATATAAAATATCTGCCCAATATGTTTTCAAGTGACTGTACAATATTGTTCGTTTGACGACTTGTTTCAACGATTTTTTTTACAAAGATCACATAAAGATTTATGATAAGTATAAGCTTGTTTGACTCAAATATGAGACCATAACTTCATGTTCCTATATCAAATAATAAATCGTGATATCTCATTAACATTCGGGGAATAATGATCATTTCGTAAAAATCAGTCCATAAATGGAGGAGGAGTTGCGTTCACCTGAACCTTTACATGAAAGCCCCCTTTTTTATGACGCGGATGAAATTAATTAAACAAGGACAGAATGCGCCTAGGCAGGTGACTAGGACCATTTTGTGAAAGTTTCTTCCAAATCGGCCGTAAATTTAGAAAGAGTTGCGTTCACAAGATTTTTTACATAAAAAACCCTTTTCCATTACGCGGCTGAAATTCACCAAACCGCGACAAAATGCGCATGGTCAGGTGACTAGGAACATTTTGTGAAAGTTTCTCCCAAATCGGTCCATAAATGTAGGTGGAGTTGCGTTCACAAAACTGTAACGTACAGTATGCTATATTTGCCTAATTCCGTGGGTATTTCTAAAAATAGCTCCAGACAACTGTGATGACATCATCAAAACAAAGAAATTTGGAGCTAGGAAATACCTTGCTCATTTTGTGTTTGTGTTGACACAGTCTACTTATGTGTGACTTCCTTGCTTTAGGAATAATTGAATAATTTGATAAGGAACTATACATAACAAATGAAAAACTTTGTTTTCCTTTATCCGTGGCCTGTCAAAAAAGTAGGTCAAATTAAGAAGATTACTTGGATGTCGTCTGAAGAAATTGGATGCTACACATGCATAGTTTGTCGTAAATCTTGTCCTTAAACTAGGACTTTAAAAATGTAAATATAAATGCTCGAATCTGTTCAGTTTAGAAGACTACCATTTTAAAATTCAGAAATTCCGAAAATTTTAGATAAAAGATCAATTATGTTGAATTTTGATGGACCAATCTCATTTATCAAAGCAAATTTGATCAAAACATATGAAAAATACTTCCTTAGGAATAATCTGTGAAATAATTTAATGTTTTCTATCTTCGTTCAATATCCTTTTTATAGCCACGGATAAAAGACAACCCACGGTTTTAGGCATATCAACCATACGTGCTGACATCGGGGGGTGGGGGGGGGGGGGCGGGCGGATCGACAGACGGAGAATATGATAGCAGTATACGGCCACCTTTGGCGGCCTATTATTAATCAAACCGAAAAGCAGAGTCACATTCATTTGGATTTTAACTTTTTTTCCACCAATAAAATTAGCACACAACAAAAAAGGAAAAGCAAAGAATTAAGTAAAAAAAAAAAAAAGATATATACACTTTCGGTTAGAATATAAAAATTGTCATACAGTTGCCCTAGCCGCCTAGTTCAAGCCTTACACAACACACGTTTCCTTGAAGAACGTCTCCGGTTAAAACAACATCCCTTCTACTTAGAGATTACTACTAGAGTATCGCCAGCGTTGTCTATTTGAATCCTGTAAAAGAATAAAAAGGGAAATTTCTTTTATGCTTTTTGGTGGTTTATGGAGAAATTATCAATTGATAATCTCACCACAAAAGCAGTGAAATTATCAAAAACGTATACATTGCTTTTGTGCATTTCATCCCATCTGACGTCATTAATGCGGGGCGAAATAAGTGACGTCACCGGAGCCGTTGCATAGCAATCACGCGCAAAATGACACGATTTAAGAAAATTTGTCCTAGAAATTTCACCTTTTTGTCTCATTTTTGCAATAAAGAAATAGAACAAGCGTTTTTTTTTCGAGTAAGATCGATTAATATTTCATTTTTTGAACAACAAAAGCTATATTTTCACTCGTACTCGTGCAAATATAGCTTTTGTTGTTCACTCAATGAATATAAATCGATCTTAAACTGAAACAAACGATTATCCTGTATATATTCATACCCTTCATGAGAAGATGTGGTTTGATATTTGATATTTATAGTGCAATAATGCAACACGATTGACGATCAGTCACTCAATGAATATAAATCGATCTTAAACTGAAACAACCGATTATCCTGTATATATTCATACCCTTCCCGAGAAGATGAGGTTTGATCTGTGATATTTATAGTGCAAATAATGCAACACGATTGACGATCAGTAACGGAGACCAAAATTCCATTCTTATAAAGGATTAAACGCAACTGAAACAAGTAAGGCAAGTAACGGCAGAGTTTTCTGAAATCATTTTGGCATTAACATAGATAAGGTGAAGCGTAATAAATCAATATGAGTTTTTTTCCATTCTTGATTGTTGTGAGTTTGCGAAAAACAAATGACTGAAACTCATTTTATAAAACAGGAATGATTTTAGTAATTCGGATGAGTTGTTTGATTGTCGCATTTTGGCGGCATTCTGCGTAATTAATGAACTAGCAGGACGGGGCTTAACCGTGACGTAATTTGGCGAGTTTACTTTACAATACTTTGGATTCTTTCAAATTTTAGTCTGTAATCATAGTCAAAGCGTGCAAATAACTGTATCCTAAAAACTAAAGGATCCACGTGCTCTGAGAGAGTGAATACATTTCATCGTTTGGTTACCAAGGCCTCGAAACTTCAGCTTGATTAAAGGTCTTGGGTTATTTATATCGTCTCTCTTTAGAAGTAGGTTTAGATAAAAGCTGTTTCCCTTAACCTTAAGTGCAACGACCCGTTACTTAGACTCCGTCCTGCCATGGCATTAATCATGGATTATACATGTACATATGACAGAATAACACAATAAAGTAAATTGAGAGATAAGTCATTTATAGAACTACTTCTTCTGGTAATAAAGAGTATTTATGTTCCTGCGGTATATTGAGAGTACCCATCATCAGTATTGTAGATCTAATTACTTTGACTTCTTTTTTTCATAACATCCGAAAGTGGGAATCTTTTAAATAATCCAAGTACATAGGAAAATCACTTTTATACAGTTAACAACATCGTGAAATTGACAAGGTGAATGATTTTGGAATGATTAAGGAATGAAATTGAATGAGTGTGTGAAGCGAATTTCGAGTGGTAATGGGAGGTAATCAAGTATTGCAAATTTTGTTCAGAAATGAACAAAATTAGCAATATTGATTACCTCCCTTTAATAAAATATGCATACAAGTTCATAAGATAGCTCCCTATTTCTTCAAGAACCTATCAGACGCTTAGAATTCAATAAAATAAGTGAAAACCCGGTTTTTTTTCCCTGCTATTATTATTTACAACGAAGTTGTTGTTATATGTTTTTCAGTGGGTTTGGATCGTTTTTGAATGGTTTGAGTGAGTGTTTGGAATGAATGAAAGGAGCGCTGAGTGAGCGATTTAGAATGGTTTTGATTGAGTTTAATGTCAATTTCACGATGTAATTAACTGTATGACCCTCTCAGTTGATGATGACATTCTGAAGTGTGGTTATAGCTCCTAGAAGGGCATCCCCACCACCTCGTGACAATATTACAGAATTATTCATGAATTAACGGTGAAGAATCAGGCGCGTAGCTAGCCTATAAAGAATGTGTATTCAAAATAATCTACGGGGTTCAGGGGGCATCCCCCCCCACCCCCGAAAATAAAATTTTTAAATAAATGGTGCAATTTCGGGCCTCCGGAGAGCTTTCTTGACCAACAAAAATACATTTATTTAAGCATAAAAATGGAGATGATCGCTTTCCCTTCGTTTGTTTCAACTAGTCTACATTTCACAGCAAGTCTTACTTGTGGCGTTTGCTAGCAGAATTATGTATATGATTTATAAAGTATTTTAAAAAGTGTGGTGATATCAGATTGGGCGAACGCGGCTGAATTTCAAAATAATGTGGATTCAGCTGCGTACTCGCGTAATGGCAGCTACGCTCCTGGGAATTACCTGTCTTGGAACCATGTTGTAACCATCATAGTGTCTTATATCTAAAAAGAAACATATTATCATGTTATCACTTAAGTCTGCAATTTATATTGTTAGATGATTTCAGTGGTTTATCAAGGGATAACGATATATTATCATTTTGATAAACTCACCGCCTTACCAGTGAAATTATCAAAAACTAACATTCCGCTTACGTTCATTTCACCTTATCTGACGTCATCTAAGCTCGAAAAGGGACGCCATAATGAATAGCAATCACGTGCATATAGAGGCACTTTCAAAAAACATTGTCCTTAAATTTTCAGAATTTGTCTCATGTATGTATTAAAGAAATGGAACAGTCGTTTTTTATTCGAGTATGATCGGTTGGGTTTTTTTTGTGAACTACAAAAGCTAGTTTTTCAAAAAATAAAATCAATAAAATAAAAATCTTTTTGCACTGAAACAAACGAATATTCTCTATTTGTTTTCTCTTCATTTTTATGCCATTGGTAAATCCGCCATATCTTCTACTCTTGACCTGGCATAATGATATACTTAATGTCATGAAGACTGGACATAAATTTATGTCCTTTATTTCTTGACGACGGACGACATGGTCTGATGGCGTACATTCATTTAGAAACATTATACTCGATTTAAGCCTTTTTTGGAAGCTCACATATGAAGCAGTGCGTGCCATTTCCAACAATTTCACTCGTGTGCGAGGTACAAAAATTTAGTAGCGTAGAAAACGACACAATGCAATAATAGTTTATGATGACTGTCAGAAGAAGGATTAAGACCATTTCTTTAATATAGTGCATAGTGAAGGCTCTGGTAGGACTGTGCCGAGGCACAGGCTGGTCAGAGGTTTTGCTATGCACATATTTTAAATTGTTTGAAATCTCACGCACAGGCTCATTTTTCTTTCGTAAAGAATAGGAAGATTTTCATTAGTCCGAATCCATAAAACCAATGATTGATAATATGTTGATGGGTGAAAGAAAAACACGTCCATCTATCAAACGATTTCCTACAAGAGCAGTTTTGATAGGAACATCCGAATTTGATTTGGAAATACAGCATCTTGTCCCATAAAATTTAGTTCAGGTTTTCAAAGGGAGGTCACAAAAATTCCGCGTTTACCTAGAAATGCTGTCAGGGCGACAATAATGTAAATGGTGTAAAGGAAGAAAACATTCGTCTTAGTTACATCGTTAAATTGACATTCATATCAATCAAAGCCATTCTCAATCGCTCAAAAATCGACCAATCAATACATTCCAAATACTCACTCAAACCATTCAAAAACGCTTCAAAATCACAAAAATAAAAAAAATTAGATAAATTCAACAACTAAATCCAAAGTAGATTTAGCTAGAACAAACTCGCGATTATGCTGACACAGTGAAAATTATAAGTGTCTGATAGGTTCTTGAAGAAAAAACTCATTTATAGAACTTTAATGCGTATTGTATTAAAGGGATGTAGTAAATATCGCGACGATATTGGTTTACAGTTAATTTCACTCAAAACTCACTCATCGCATTCATTCAATTTCAACATCATTCCGAAATCATTCAGCTTGTCAAATTCATCTGAACAGACTTGCTCAACGCGTGATTTTCGAGTCTTTGTTACCCCATCAAAAAATATCAAATGTGTCTTTTGAAGAGCTTTCCAAAAACTTGAGTCTGAGTGATTGAGAACATTGTGCAGAGTAGTTAAACAATAAATGAGCCTGTGCAATTTGAAAATGCTCGTGAGGTAAAAACATTGAGAGACGTAGACATACACAAACTGTAAATATAAAGTTACCTGATGATCTACAGATACTTTGAGACCTTTTCTATTTACTAAGCGCAAAGTAAAGACTCTGGTCAGACTGTGCGAATGCACATGCTGGTCAGAGTCTTAACTTTGCGCATATTTGAAATTGTTGGAAATCTCAAGCACAAACTTAAATGTAATTGCTGACCACCTTTAGAAGAACTTAAGATTTTTTTTATCTTAATCGTTAAGCGAAAATTCTTGTCAGACTGGGCTTCCAAACAGTCTGACAAGATGCTTCGCTCGGCGCAAATTTTAAATTGTGGAAAAATGTTGAAAATGTCACAAACAGACCAAAATTTGTTAAATAACATGTTTAACTTTTTCTTAAGAAATCAAATGCTTACCATCAAAACTCTCGGAACTCTCATACATGTCCTTAAATAACCCTGACGTACTGGACGGGCGTGGCTGAAAAAAACGCAGTATACCGTTCCAACAGAAAGATATGAAATGTGGAATAAATGTTTAATGCTGAAAAATCTATGCGTTCTTGATAACAATAGAGATAATGTGCGCAAAATTCGAGACTATTTTATTATATACTGGCCTCTTTTTATAAGGAAAGCAGTCTTACAGAAAAACAAACAGACAGACGAGTAACATACCCTGGGAATAACGTTTCCGTCCAAAATTATAAAAAAAAGATCATACAGTTAGTTACATCGTGAAATTGATATTCTTCTCAATCATAAGCAGACAAAATAGATCACTCGACGTTCCATTTCGTTTTTGTTTGAATGATTTTTAAAGACGCTTTTTTTACAATTCTAACTCAGACATCAAAAAACGCTCCAAATCACTAAAAATGAAAAGATCAATAAACCATTTCGAAAAATGAACAGCAAAAATCACATTTTTCTCTAACATAATTGAATTTATAAGCGTCCGATTGGTTCTTGAAAAAAGAGAGCTATTTATAGAAACTGATTGCATATTTCATTGAAGGGAGGTAATAAATATCGCTTATTTTGTTTATTCTGAACAAAATTCATATTTGATATTGGATAACCTCCCTTTAATTTCACTCAAAACGCATTCATCCTTCCCATTTAATTTCATTCAAGATTTATTTCTAAAATCATTCACCTTGTAAATTTCACAATGTTGTCAATTGTAAACGTACTGGTAATAGCGTGAAAGGAGTAAAAGGGTTTAAAATAATATTATGTGTACTCACTAGAGTCGCCCATTTCTTTAGTTTATTCACCGAAGCTTCTAAAATAACAGATCGAAATTTATTTTCGGCACAGTCACCCAAATTAATAAATTAAATCATAGAACTAACAGTTAGGGCCAGATATTGTTCAAATAATCTTTTTTGTTCTCTACTGGGGATTTTCTCAACTTAAGTTGAATAAAAAAATTGTCTCAATTATACAACAATCTTGAAGATAACAATTGTTTCCTTTTTTTCCTCTTTTTTTAATTTTCATGTATGTAATTTTTCTAGCAGAAGAATAAAGGCTTTCATCTGAAGCTTGAATTTTTAGAGCCTTATCAGTTGAGCATACATTCTACAGTTAATTACATCGTGAAATTGACATTAAACTCAATCAAAACCATTCTAAATCGCTCACTCAGCGCTCAATTCATTCATTTCAAACACTCACTCAAATCTTTCAAAAACGCTCCAAACTCACTGAATAACATATAACAACAACTTCGTTCAAAATAATAATAGCGTCTGATAGGTTCTTGAAGAAATAGGGAGCTATCTAATGAACTTGTATGCATATTTTATAAAAGGGAGGTAATCAATATTGCTTATTTTGTTCATCCTGAACAAAATTTGCAATACTGGATTACCTCCCATTAAATTCACTCAAAAGTCGCTCCACACACTAATTCCATTTCAAAAATCATTCACCTTGTCAATTTCACGATGTTGTTAACTGTAGGTATCAGAGTCTCGGTGTCACTTACATAGACCCCCCTCGTTCTCTGTTCTACAGAGGATATTAAACATACTTCAATACTAACTATCTATAGAAAGGTACATATGTACAGTTAACAACATCGTGAAATTGACTAAGTAAATGACTGGTATGATTTAGGAATGAAATTGAATGAGTGTGTGGAGCGAGTTTTTAGTGAATTTAATGGGAGATAATCCTATATTGCAAATTTTGTTCAGGATGAACAAAATTAGCGATATTGATTACCTCCCTTTAATAAAAGTTCACTAAGGTTTTATACATAGCTTCCTATTTCTTCAAGAACCTATGAGACGCTAGGAATGTGAATTATGTCAAGGACATCGCGATTTTCTCAATCAAAATTAATTTTGAATGACGTTGGTTATTCTTTATTAATGGGTTTGAGCGTTTTTGAATGGTTTGAGTGAGTGTTTGAAATGAATGATTGGAGCGCTGAGTGAGTCATTAAGAATGGTTATGATTGAGGCGAATTTTAATTTCACGATGTAACTAACTGTATCTTTATTTTTTCAAGAAACTTACTATTGAAATTGTTTTTCCAGACGATTTAGTAAACGAACTTGAGGCCTGATATTTCTTTCGTTTCTTAGCAATAGCTATTTTCATCTGCAATACAAATACAATACAATACAAATAGTTTATTCAATGAAGCAATTAGGCCACCAGCCAAAATACATACAAAATTACATAAATAACAAGACATTTTAGTTTATAGAGGTTAAGTCCCTTGCTTTAACTGTTCATAAAAATATATATATGACACATTTTTATTAACGTTTTATTATCAGAATTCATTACAGAATAGAAATTACGCTTTGTCGAGCCTCTCTTGTACCAACTATATAGATACAAATTTCTAGTTTCATCATATCATTTCAATGAAAGAATACATGAAACTCACATTCTATACCTCTAACTTCATAGTTTTGGAAACAATAGATACAAATTCTTTCATCTCGTACAATGTTTGCATGGCGGCCAGTTTCAATTCAAAATTTGTGGTTCGAACAGCGAAATTTCTATGTTTCAGAGTAATTTCTGGGGTTAAATATTTGTCGACGTTTAAAAAGAGACTTAAAATGTAGATAATCGTAACATCGACTTGTTGCGGTTATAAATGAATGCCAATTCTGTTTAAAACAATCTTTTAATCGCAATTTTAAACTTTTAGAAATTGATTTAGATGATAAGTAATTGCTTTATAAATGTATTAAATGAAACATGCTTCAATTATCCAAAGCAACTACCATGAGACGTATGTCCTGTGTTCAGGATGTAAGAAAGTTTGCAAACGTTTGAAAAAATACTCCTCATTAGACGGTAAATCACGTGCGAAACGGGGTATAATGTCGTAAATCTAGTCACGAACGTTTTCATCCAGAACGCATATTTTCACCATCAAACTTGATGGTGACCTTGAAATCCGATATGATGGAGAATAAATACACCAAATGGTTCTGACATGCACCAATAAACGTAAATGTCCTGAATAATATGTTTGTTTGTTTGCATGGTTAGTACCCTCAATATTATTGCAATTATATATCACCGACTGGTAAGCCTTCCCAAATGTTCTTGTTGTTCCCAACACCAGTACAACCTCAACATTTCATCCGAGTGATCAGCTGTTCATTTTCTTAGCCTTACTATTTATCATACACTCATTGGTGGAAGACAAATGATCCGTGCCAACTTAACTCCCGTCAAATATCGGATGAAATTTGCTGAGTATGGGTTCGAACTCACGATACAACGGTTGAAAACCTTACGCGTAACCGCCGGGTTCTGCATGTCCTGTACAGGCCAAATTGTATTTTTTGATACTCAAAGGTGACTTACATATTGAAGGTTAAAATACAGAAAAACGTGATTTGAAAAAAAAATGATTAGAAATATATCAGTGTAAATGTGAGAATTATTATTCGCATGAGCTCAAAAAAAATTGAGCTTCGCGTGGGATTTCCAACAATTTAACATGTTAGCAAAGCAAAGTCTCTGGCCCAACTGTGTAGCCACACAGTCATTCGGAACACCACTCGGCCAATCTCACGATCAACCTCGGATGTACATAGACGCACTACTTTTAAAAATTACGGGGAACCTTTGAATAACTCGATGACGTCAGTTAAAATGCCGTTAGCCCTCGAAACTTTGAGTGAAAACGTTCGACGTCGCCAACGCTACTCGTTTAAGTCACTGACGTGAATTCATCAAATCCTCATATTAATATCTTTAGATTCTTAAATAACGGCTGAAAAATTCTTAATTTTTGAGAATGATTCGTCATTCTCAAAAATTAAAGATTTTTCAGCCGTTATATATTGCAAAAATATAAATCTACAGTGCTAGTTTTTCTTACACTGTTTCCGCCTAACAAAATGCACGATTTCGTTACATACCCATCCGCCTTACATACATCCGAGGTATGTTGTAGTTTACGGAAATGGCCGAGTGATGTTCCGTATGGCCACACAGTCTGTCTAGAGTCTTTGCTCTGCGCTCACAAGAAAGACAATGTCCTATTCCCTCTTCAAACGGACAGTTAGTACAGTCAACAACATCGTGAAATTGACGAGGTGAATGATTTTGGAATGATTTAGGAATGACATTGAATGAGTGTGGGGAGCGAGTTTTGAGTGAATTTAATGGGAGGTTATCCAATGTCGCAAATTTTGTTCAAGATGAACAAAATTAGCGTTATTGATTGCCTCCCTTTAATAAAATAAGCATAGAAGTTCAATTGGTATTATTGATCTACAATGACCTGGCACTCATTAAATATTCCTTTTGACCCCTATTGATAGTCGGTAAATGTTTCTTAATATACACTTATTCTCGTGAAGATAAGATGTAAACAAGAGCTGTCACTGTAAGATGACAATGCCCCCGACACCGCTTTGATAGTAATAAGGAAGTTATGGCCAATGTTAAAGTTTTTGGACGGAATGACGGACGGACGGACAGACGGACAGACGGACAGACAGACGGACAGACGGACGGACGGACGGACAAGTCAAATTTATGATGCCTCCCTATCGGGGGCATAAAAATGGTATCATTACTCATAGTGTTTACGGAAATTTAGCGGTTATGGTAGGGATGCTTTCCCACAACAGGAGGTCACGAGTTCAAGCCGGACCCTGACCAGATTTTTTTCTATTTCTTTTTCTTTAGTGAAACACTTTTTTAATTATCTATTATGATACGTTTTATATTTTGGACTTTGTTGCATAAGACACAGCCTCAATTTTATTTAAAATTTGATCATTGCAAAGTCCATAAATCACTGAAAATAGTTATAAATTTTGGAATGTATCTAGATCTATATTAATTAGCTGAAGAGGCACTTTTTTTTATTTTGTGACGATATATGATTAAAAACATATACAGAGTTTGAACACGTTAATCGAATTCCTGTTTAAGTATGCTTATGTTATGAACGCCAAAAAGTCGATTCTCATCATATCTTATAATTCAATATCATGAAGCAAATGAGGGTTTTTTAACTACTTTTTAGTGAAAGCTTACTAAATACTTATTTCTTTTTCATTGAGCCATATAACCAATCTTACACTCGATCAGAATACAATAGTCTTGGTTGGTGCACAAAACCAAAATTGAATGCTAAAAAATAAAGAAAATATTAATCGTTACTGACTAAAAGAACCTAATAACAAAATAATAAAAAGAAACGTAATTAAAAAAAAATAAATAAATATATAAATATGTTGATAATAATCACAAGAATTACATGAAATATATGTCTCTGTCGGGATTTGAACTCGACCCGTCAACTTTTCGCTGCTCGGGGAAGGCGCCCATAACCACTGTACTACAGCGTCTCTTTATCAAATATGAGAAACTATATAAGTAAAACTGTGAAACGAAATTGGGTTACGCTGCGGGAATACTCGAGCACTGACGGAAGGTAATGTGTGCCAGGTCATTTTAGATAAATAATAGCTTCTTATTTCTTAAAAAAAACTATTACACGCTTACAATTAAAATTATGTCAGTGAAATCGCGTTTTTGCTCTTTCAAATTTATTTCGATTGACGTTGTTGATTCTATATATTTCAATGGGTTTGAGCGTTTTTGAGTGGTTTGAGTGAGCGTTTGAGATGAATAAATGGAGCGCTGAGTGAACGATTTAGAATAGTTTTGATTTAGGCGAGTGTCAATTTCACGATGTAACTAACTGTATTCTAGTTACATTGCGCGATTGTCTAAGCTGAAGAGTAGGTCCATCAGACAAATGCGAAATTGTTGGAAATGTCACACACTGGCTCATTTTTCCTCGATCTATGACGTCAATATTTGCTTAACAAGAGGACCATGATGGTCCTATATCGCTCACCTGAGTAAGTCAACTCATAACTTGTCAACAATGTTAAAAATACCAGAAATTGTCTGATGTACATTTAGGGTAGATTTAAAAGAAAGAGACTTTAATTTCCTACTACTGCAATTTGATTTTCTTTTTAATTGCAAACAAGTTATCAATGACGGAATTGAATTCAAGTTTAGTAGACGTAAACCTTAAGAATATCCCTGCCATGTTTACGAGATATTCCAAATAGTTAAGGCGAAGATTAACCTTCTCTGATATTTTTGGCAATATTTTAACATTTCCCATACCATGTAAACCATAGATTTTAATTGAATACAATTATTTTTACAATTTTGCTAGAGCTTCACCCAAAGAACAACCCTACCATGTTTCAGCTTAATTAGCCCAGTGGTTTAGGAAGAGAAGAAGTTTTTTAAACATTTTTCAGCAATTTTTGTCCATTTTTCAGCCTTTCTGTTACCATGCAAACCAGAGTTTTTGATGAAATTAAATGTTTTCAACAACTATTGAAAAATTTCACGGAAGAAACATCCCTGCCAAGTTTCAGCTTGATTGGCCTAGTGGTTAAGGAGGAGAAGAATTTTTTCAAAGATTTTCAGCCATTTTCGGCCATTTTTCAACCTTTCCCTTACCATGGAAACCAGAGTTTTTGATGAAATTAATTTTTTTAACAACTTTTGAAGAGCTTCACCCAAGAAACGTCTCTGCCAAGTTTCAGCTTGATTGGCCTTGTGGTTTAGGAGGAGATAGTTTTTTTCTAAGATTTTCAGCCATTTTTCAACCTTTCCATTACCATGGAAACCAGAGTTTTTGATGAAATGAAATTATTTTCACAACTTTTGAACAGCTTCACCCAAGAAACATCTCTGCCAAGTTTCAGCTAGATTGGCCAAGTGGTTTAGGAGGAGAAGAATTTTTTCAAAGATTTTAAGCAATTTTCAGCCATTTTTCCACATTTCCGTTACCATGGAATCCAGAGTTTTTGATGAAATTGAATTTTTTTTACAACTTTTTAAGATCTTCATTCGAGAAACATCTCTGCCAAGTTTCAGCTTGATTGGCCTAGTGGTTTAGGAGGAAAAGTTTTTTTCCAAGATTTTCAGCCGTTTTCGGCCATTTTTCAACCTTTCCGTTTCCATGGAAACCAGAGTTTTCGATAAAATCAAATTCTTTTAACAACTTTTAAAGAACTTCACCTAAGGTATATCTCTGCCAAGTTTCAGCTTCATTGGCCTTGTTGTTTAGGAGGAGAAGAATTTTTTCTTAGATTTTCGGCCATTTTCGGCCATTCTTTAACCTTTCCGTTACCATGGAAACCAGAGTTTTTGATGAAATTAAATTTTTTTAACAACTTTTAAAGAGCTTCACCCAAGAAATATCTCTGCCAAGTTTCAGCTTAATTGGCCAAGTGGTTTAGGAGGAGAATAGTTTTATCTTAGATTTTCGCGATTTTCAGTCTTTCTGTTGCCATGGCAACCAGATTTATTTATAGATTTAAAATCTTTAAACAACTTCTGAAGAACTTAACCCAAGGAAGATCCCTGCCAAGTTTCAGCTTGATTGGCCCAGTAGTTTAGGAGGAGAAGATGTTTTAAGAAATTGTTGACGGACGGACTGACAGACGGACGGACGGAGGATGGACGGACGATGGACGGACGACGGACGGTGAGTGATCATAATAGCTCACCTTGAGCACTTTGTGCTCAGGTGAGCTAAAAATCAGATGGTTCGTGAATATGATGGAGACCAAACATACCGTTTCACTTTCAAATACATGCTCTAATGTAGCAGCTATTCTCTAGATTTCAAAACTAGATCCTTATACAGATAATCAGACAACAACAAAAAAAGTAACAAAAAAAAAAAAAAAAAAACCACACACACACAATATACCCCCGATCTATCGATGCAAGGGGCATAAAAATGGCCATTATCTGAATACATGATTGACACAAGAGAATTAACTGAAACGACCAACCATTCTTTAAAATGAAATAATGAATTTGTAAATAGGGGCGACTTTAGAATCTGAAACTTAGGCGTATTCTTTAGTACAAAGCTGTCTTTTAGCATACGGTAGACTGCATTCTCCATTTACTAACACCGACATTTAATGTAATAGGGGTAAGGCTTACCTGAGAATTTATTATGCAATGGAAAAACATGATGAATACACCCTGAAATCATAAAAAATAACACTGTATATGGTTGTTTTCTAAATGTATGTCTATTCAATCATGCAAGAAGTGCAATATCTAAACTTTTCATTAACCCCGTTCAATGAATAGCTTAAGCAGAGGGTATGACCTTTATGACGTGCAGTCTGATTAAAATCCTTCCCTGCCTTGTTTTGATAAGTAATTATAGTTCAACTTAAGCAAGATTAGTTGAAATGTTCCAAAAGTCTATGACACAGATTTTGATATCACCAGGATGATGGTTGAAGCAGGAAACAAAAAAAAAAAAAAAAAAAAATACAATTGCCTGACCGATTTGCTTGAAACGTTGTTCATTTTGAACGGTTTCGAAGCATTTGAAACAATTTCGGAGCATTTTTGACTGATTTGAATCATTGTAGCGCTGAATTATTTCGATGGAGACGATTGTCAACTTCCCGATTTGATTATCAGTAGAAAAGAAGGCGCAGATACGATACTTGACGGACATCAGGCCATGCAACGCTAGACTACGAACCATGGAGAAAAAGGGAAATTACATGCATACAGAAAATAAATAAATGAATCATTGTAATTCGAATACATAAATCATTATAATTCTAATATATAAATAAAACTCGGTAAACATACTTGAAGACTATTTAAGATGGCAAAGAGATATTGTATCCAAGCCATAGTTTCATTAACATAGAATACACCTATCACCCAGGTGCCACCAGTTAGGGGCAACAACACGCATAAGCACCTTACACCAGTCCTGGAAAAAAATACATAATATAAACTTGTAACTTTTTTGTTTTGATTTGGGCTCAGAACCGCTTTCAAAATTATTAAACTTTCGCTAGGGCTAGTGCAACTACCCACGGTTTCCTGTCGTTTCGGCAACTAGTACAGTTAACAACATGGTGAAATTGACACTCATTCCGATCAAAATCATTCTTAATCATTCACTCAGCGCTCCATTCATTCCAATCACTCACTCAAATCGATCAGAAACGCCCCGAAATCATAAGAAAACATTTAAAAATCGTTCAAGACTTCCTGCAGTGAATTTCAAATCGATCTATTTATTCCACGATTTTATTAGCTGGTGTGGACTTGCAAGTGTCTGATTGGTCCACAAAGAAGTACAAACAGAAGAGTTAGTTTGTTTTGTTAAAGGGAGGTAATGAATATCCCTAATTTTGTTTTGAACAAAATTAGGAATATTGGATTACCTACCTTTAATATCACTCCGCACACTCATTCATTATCATTCCGACATCATTCCAAAATCATTCACTTTGCCAATTTAACTTTGTTCTTAACTGTACAGCACATCATATCAACCAAGCAACCAGTTGCTAATCCCACTTAGGCTACTATTATACTCCCATTGGCTGGAGAGAAATCACTTGTCATAGAATGGCGTTTTTCATGTGTCGAATGAAGGTTTGCCGAGAATGGATTAAGGATTGAATGACTAACCCTTTACCGAGTGAGCTTAAACGGGCTTTACCGTTGCATCTTCAATTGAGCTTTTAAACTGAAAACGAAATAAAGTGATTATGAAAAAGGAATTCCTAGACTGTAAATAAACAGTCTGAAAATAGCATTACATTTATTGAATAAGAAATATTGCGAATCGTTATTCCATGATATAAAACAGGGGCTAAAACATTAAAATGCTGTAAAATATCATTTGTATAGTACCATGTTGTGAGTTGCTTGTAGTTGCATGTACAGAACAGAGATACTTAACATATTTGATCGTAAATTATATTTGTACTTATAAATATTGTTTGACAAGAAAAACGTTCAAAATACACCGGTTTTAAACCATGTAACAGTCTTTCAACTCAGAATTCTGCAATAAAAACAGGCAACAATATATTTTAAGTTTTTTTTATGCAGAAGAAGTTTCTTGTTAACCTGCTTGTTACAAGCACTATTTTTTTATTTGCTAAACTTTGGACGAGGTTTTTTTGCCATCCTTTTTTTTTCATTCTGAGGAGTATAAAAAGGGAATTATGAGAAATGTGTAGCTGTTACACTAAGTCTTTATTACGAGAATTTTCCACTGCTGAAATCAAAAGGGGTCAGTCAGAATATTTTTTCCAAATGTTTTCATATTATTTGTAATTATTTTTTTTCAAAAGTACATTTTGACTTACCTAACTTTCTCGACTTTTGACTTGTCTTTCAATGACTGGACTTTGAACATCGCTCTTATTACTATAAATAGTTGGACAAAGTTGGCCTACAATCAAATAAAGACATAGAACAGAAAAGATAGTTTAATACAGACTTGTACACTAGGTACATCGTCAAAAACATATACATATACAAACAAATATATAATCACGCAGATCAATACACATTAACAACAGATCGTTACAAGATAAACATCAAGAGAATAAGAATTAAATATTAAATATTATTTGGCTAATTTTGCCTGAGACTCTGTGCATATTCCGTATATCTTCGGGAGATCTCCGATTACTCTGTGCATATTCCGTATATCTTCGGGAGATCTCCGATTACTTTTCGTTAAACCATTAGTAACATATTTATAAATACGCAATTTAATCAATAAAAGAGAGAAAGAAAGAATAGCTCAGTCGGTTAAGGTACATCGCTCTCAATCACACATCTGTGGGTTCAAGACTCCGAGGCGCTAAATGCTATTTATTTATTTATTTTTTGGGCTCATACTTTTCTTCGTCCCTATTACAAGTTCACACTAAGGATATTAATTTTTGTTGAATTATTAAATCACTTTCTGCTTATTTATATCTTAAATGCAAAGAATCTTTTATAGTTGTATAAAAGTGAAATATAAACTGTACCATTTTGTCTTAAATCACAAGGAAAAGATGTTTCCAAATTTCAGAAAACTGCACAATTTTCCGATTAAGCAGTGAACCTGTTCTCAAAAGGGGAAAAACATTTTTACCAAATTTACCACAAAATCACCCTGAATCAGCAGAGCAACCATTGCCGTTGTTATTTTATACATCAAAAGTAAACTCACTATATGAAAAAATATGTCCTTACAATTACAAAAAAGTGCACAAACCCCAATACACCCTCCGTATAAAAAATAATATATGTGAGCATAATTGTAAGACAGAAAAAATAGAAAACTTGAGGCAGAAAATTATTCTTCCTCTTTCTCGGTTTGAACTTGGGTTCTCTTGAATCAGAGGCGGGTGTTTTAACCTCTACACCACAGGTCTGAGTAGTGTGCGTATCTCCAGTAAACAGTTACATCTTAATGCTAATTTGCGATATTCGTTGATCATCGGTGATTTCCGATTTCACTCACGAAAAATAAACAGAGTCTCGGGCGAAATTAGCCAAGGAACACCAATTAATTCATAACACTAGTATTTTCTTTATTTAGTATCATTATGTACATTTATATTTGAGGGAGATAGAGTCCAGATAAGCTTTATTTTTATTTTTGACCTTGAGTTTTAACTACGATCTAGGAGGTATCTGACCGTTTCTTTCAAATATCAAATCATTCCTTTATTGTGAATAATATTGCCAATCTTTATTAATATCCGTTCACAATAAATAGAGGATATTGAATGAGTGGTCATTGAATACCGAATTTATTAAACGAGACATCTTTAAACAGATAAAACGAGATTGTGTCGAGTTTTTATCTGTTTATAGATGACTCGTTTAATAAATTCGGTATTTGATGAGCACAGTTTTGATATTCTATTTATAATATGACCCGAAATTTGGTTGATAAAACGATAAAACTACGGTATTTATCGATTCATATTATTCCGCGAAATATATAACGCTGTTTGCAAAATGACGTCAGCAGATTCGTTATGACGTCATTTTCCTAACAAAAATATAACATTGTTCTTCGTTCTTAGCTCATTTGCATACTTATTCCACTAGTGTAATAACACCCGTGTAATATCAAAAATATTCGACGGATTTATTTCACTCCCGCGACGTAGGCCATATTATAAAGGAAAATATACTCCGGATAAGCTTAAAGCTTCAAATAAAGCCATTCCATTGATTTTAAAGTAATCAGTAACTCCCTTTCGAACCACAAATTGACCTATGCAGAAGAAAATATTTTGCCAGTTTTCTTTTTTGGTTTTTTTTTCAAATACATCCCTTGTTTTAGGATACATTTTCGGGAAGAGCCCTTATTTGATGTTTGGCCTTTTCATTTGCTTCATCCATGTATCATCCAATAATTCTATTTTTATTTGCAAAAATCTATTCTTGAATGTATGAGCGACCTTTCGGATAGAAAATACACGGAAAGACGGACTAACAAACAGTCGTGCGACACCGATCTGTCAACAAGGATCCAAACAAGCTAGCGGGCTACTTAGAAATGTTAAATCTATCAGAAATGAAATCTTCAACAAAGTTTAGTACTATCGCATTGTGTAATCAAATAAAGTCAGATGTTTTGTTTAATAAATTTCGAAAAATACCAATCACCAACTTAGCTTCAATAACGACTGACTAACCTAGTAAGCAAAGACTGAACTAACTTAATACTCTATCTCCCAAACTCTTTGCGGTTTCATCTCTTCATATACGTGAGCTTGGCCATGGTCATCTGACCTAGGTTACCAAGTAACAATTATAATGTCGCGCTAACACTACCGACTCACGTACTGGCGATAAACTAGATCAAGTATCCAGGTTATCAAAAATGTAAAATAATATTGTCGGATAATTGGGGCGGTTCCTAAAAATCCAGACAAACAGGTCTCATTAGTTCCTGAACTCGCGAAGCATTGTCGGTATGATATTGTGTCACACTTAGATATTGTGATAATTCTACTCACAATTATTATAAAAAGTGCAGGGCCAACAAATGCCCATATCAATCCACTATTTACCGAGAGCCAGCAACTGAAAAGTTAAATGGAGAATGAAAAATGAAAGCAAAGCATTTACAGTTATTTTAAGTACATTTGAACAAGAAGCAAAACACACATTACACCTCGTGTTTTATCTCACCTTTACCGTCATTAACCCTTAAATGAGAAATCGGAAATAAACATAAAACCATTCTTTATGAGAGAAAGATATATTTCTTTCATTGGTTTGTGTGTGTGTGTGTTTTTTTTTTTTTTTTTTTTTTTTTTTTGTTATAAAGAAAAAGTCTTAATAAGGTTTAGATTTTCTTAGGAGCAGTGAAAGGGAAAAGATTGAAAAAAAACTACTAAATTTTCACGGCAAAAACAACTGCATATCTTAGGAATTATATTTACTCATGTAAGTCTGTTTACAGCATTTATCATGCTTATAACTCTTATAAGTACAAGTATCTTGATGACAATGAAGACAAACCTACACAGACGTGGAGTTTGATCTTAGCCTACACTTAATTTTCAAAGAGAAAACGCGAAATATCCGACAATTGCCATTTCAAACAAAATGTGAATTTTAAAAATCAAAAGGGCTGAAAGGAAAAATCCATCCAACTTACAAGTCTTTTGATCCATATCCTTCAGCTTTTGTGACCCCAACAGATATGCCAACAATTAGGATTGGTACACCTAAAAAGGGATACAGTAAACACCAACGTAAAATTGACAAAATGAATAATTTTGGCATGGTTATAAATGAGTGTATGGAACGCGTATAGAATGAAATTTAAAGGAGGCAATTCAGTATCGTTAATTTCATTTGGACAAAGTTAGCGATATTTATTACCTCCTCTTAAAAATTCAACATTCTGATTTTACATTTCAATTGTGGTGTTTTCTTATGATATACTACCTCTGTCAATCAAAAAAACCACTGTCATATAAAATCATTCATTCAAACAGGGTTACACACTTATCCTCCTTAATGTCCAGCCATTTTCTTCAACGTTTATCATGGATAGACTGCGCCATTTTTATCTGATGCATTTTCGCCATCCCTTTGCCATTTAAAAAAGAAAGCTTTTCATCTCTTACGTGGGAAATCAAAGTTAAATGATCGTATTTGACAACAATCCTTTATAGGAAGAAAAAACCTCCACCAGATTTGAATTGCTTTAGATTAACGAGTTTCTGAAACATTTATTTTACGATATCAACTTACCCCAAGACATCACCAATAGATATCGAAGTCTTGATTTCATCGCAAACACAAATATCACTGTTATTAGAATCTCTATTCCTTCCGACAACATTAAGAAGAAAGCAACGAGGTAAATATAGTGTAGAGCGACCGCAACAGTCGTACATGCTACCTGCAATATATGAGAAGGACAGTGAATAGGTGGAAGATCGTATTTTGAGATAACTAATTTAAATAATGACTCAATTTTAAATTGACGAAACGAGAGTTAGAGCTTTTACCAGTTCAGTCAGAAACAATTGAATTTATAAATCATTTATTACACAAAGCTTTGATGGATTAAGAGATTCGTATAAGGTATGTATAGTTCGTCATTTAGAGTTTAGAGATGATGTTTTATTTATAGAGCCAACATTAAATTTAAAATAATGCCATCTCAATCTCATCCGTTTGTAAATAAACAATTATTACAAAGTTGTATCAAAGCTCTCAAATAAAATTCTCAAAATTATATCAATTAATGTATTTTCTAGTAAGACAATAGAAGAATACATACACTGTTTTCCGTTCTATCAACTCCGGCTAGAAATATGGCATATGAAAGTATCAACGCTACAGACAAATTCATTAGAATCTTAGCTCTATCAGACTTCATGTACCTGAAAAATATAATTTCCAAACCAAAACTTAACTTAATACAACGTTCCACGTTTTCTTTTAAAAAAACCTTTGCTCCGATAATGAGGATTTATGAAAAAAAAAAAAGATTAGTAAGATAAAAAAGTCTAAATGATTAAGTGATTATTCACTTCCAAATTGATCTCTCTAAGGGAATTGTAATGTCACTGACATAACATCACTTGTTCACCTTACAGTTAACAACATCGTGAAATTGATAAGAGGGTATGATTAAGAATTATTTTGGAATGAAACTGAATGGATTGAGTAAGTGACTTTGATGAATATGTCCGTTTTGATTGAAATCTATCGACGTTATATTGAATAATGACAAAATGGTCTGTAAATGAATTTCTGTGTCTTCACAGACCGACCAATCGGAGAATTCTAAACTAAACATCGCAAGCGATCATTATATTTCTGAAGAACACAAATGCGATAGGATGTGATCTTTTGGATACAATTTCATTTGCACATCATTAAACTAGTGATATGTCGATAATACTTTGATGTCATGAATGCAACAGGTCCCACGAAGTTGACATCAAATATGTTGAAATAAATGAAAGAAGGTTGAGATCCTTTGGCATTTCCACTGCTTTTGGCAATGAAGTTACAAGAAAGTACAAAACGGCATTACCCCATTTTCTAGTGGTATCTTATGATATGAGCCTACCTTGCGCTGAGGAAAACAGTCCAAACTGTTTGTAAGTTATACCCCGCTTTGCACGTGTACTTGTGCGAAAACATTGGTTTAATTTGCAAACAGATTTCACCGTTTTACCATCCTGGACACAGGGCTTTACTTGTATGTAACAATTCGAAATTATTTATTTTATTCTCAAATGAGATTGTTTCATATGTAGTAACAGAATAAATGTATGTATATTGTTATTTGTAACAACTTCTTAAAAAATTTTTTTATATTCGTGAATTGTATTAGTATTAAAACGAAATTCGAAATCTACATTTAGCTTGAGTTAAAATTAGATGATTTTAAGCTGAGATTGAGAAAATTTTTATAACCTCGGTAAACCGAAAATGCTGAGGCATATACTGATGTGATGCAAACGTTTAGCACATGTTAATGAAACTTTCGGAATATTAAGCACATTATTATATTTAAGCTGAATATCTTTTGTATTATACCTCCATAGTGTAATATGCATGGCCACTGTTATAACTAAGCTCACACAAGATATGCTGCAGCCAATTATCGATATGTAATCCAGTGCTTTTGTCTTCAAATTAGGCTGGAAGGGAAAAAAATTTAATGCTATAATTCCTCATACTAAACAAGTAAAATGAAATTTATTATAAACGGATCACCAAATATTGCATGAGATGACATTGAAAATGAAAGTGTTGACGTTCAATGTCAATTGTTTTCAGTGAGTTTTTGGGCGTTACCGATGACGTTTAAGGTATTTCGCTAATGGGGTTTTATTTTCTGTCATTAAAAATGTTCGCGTATGTTTTATCGTGTTTAAACTATGAATCCGATTTCAAAATATGCTTTTGGTTACAAAAGTATATAACGTTGACAAAATACGCAAAGTATGCAAGTAGAAACCCATATTTTATTTGTGAAGTAATAAGTTTAGAAAATTCGTATTTCCACACCCCTGGTAAATTATTTGAAGGGTTTTTGAAACCTAGTTCACAGTCTGTACGAAAGGCCGTCTTCGGCCACTCGTTTTGAATTTGATGTGATAAGTTATTCATTGTCGTGAAGATGAGTAAAAAGCATCTTGAAACCATTCTTTCGTAATCATATAAAGTAATTTCGACTTTTTTCTAAGCAGGCTTAAGGTTTTAGGGCAGATAATTCACTTTAAACGATATATAAATATAATCTTTATTTCCTCCATACTTATTGAAGATTTTAAACAAAGGAAAAGGACACAAACATAAGTACTTAAATGGAAATCCTTTTAAATTATGGCAACCATTTAAGATACACAGGCGCTTATACAAAACCTTGAATGATTGAGATACTATTCAAGAAATATCTATCAATATTTTTATACGACAAATTGCGCACCTGACATGACTTATTTTCAATTATCTAACCAATAGACTCGTAAAATCCTTTTGAGTCATAAAAGAAAACTTGTTTCCTATTAAAGCCCCCTTTCGCGTAATTTCAAATAATTTAAATACAGTCCGATTACATTTTGATGGAAATATATACATGTAAATATGTTGTCTCTGTTCTGATATCATAGTAGTCTTAAAACGTATAAAATAGCTTGGTGACTTCCGACAGTACAAAATATGTAACGTCATATTCTTAAATAAATACAACTGATGTACTGACAATATGGCATTTAAATGATAACGGTTTGCGTGAAGTTTGGAAAATTAATTGTTACCAAACAATTGAATAGGAATAAAAAAGTACATGTAGAACGATTAGTGTAACAGAACGCAAACAATAAATATCAAATGCGAAAATTTTGCGAAAACTAATTATTCTTACAGTTGAAGATGGATTCATCAAAATGGCAAAATTTGTCAGATGGTCACATTTGCATACTGTAATGGAACTGTTGGTCTTCTCAGGAATCAAACGACAGCCAGATGTATCCCATAAACTCCTAGTTTTCAAATGTAATAGGTTATCAGTTCAAAATAGAAATTATGTTGTTAACCGAACTTAAAATTTTACTATCTGAAAACCAACATATACATGTATTTGTAGATCTTCAAATATACAGCAAGGTTAATTAAGATTGGATAAGTTTGAACAATTGTGCTCAATTGACTGTGCTAATATGCATTAAGACTAAGGAACAGTCTGCTTTGTTTAATTCCTTCCGAAGCAAAGATATGTCAAAGGTGAATGACAAAAGCAAATGCATTCTTGTAAGTCATAGGCCCTCTGCAGAGCTTTACATCAAAATATATTTAAAGCTACATTCTTAAAACAAAAGGCCCAAAGGGGCCTGTATCGCTCCACTGGCTTTTAGCATCTCCAGACTGTCATTAAACAAAGCTTTCTAAGACTTAAAACAAAGCTTTGAAGTATTTTTTAACACTTTTGTAATGATATACTCGGACTTATTTTACTTGTACGCATTGTACCAAACTTCACATTCACCATAAACTTGCATTCCATTTATCTATCTTATTACTAATATAAAGGTGCTAGCAATTAGTTAACCATTTAAACACATTTTCTGGAACAAGTTTAGGAAAAGGGTCATTTATTGCAAGATTCAATGAAATTAGTCAATTTTATCGGGAGGAGAAGTTTTTTTTTTTAAATTTCAAATTGAAAGTAAGCCCTGTCATGCCACGCCCATATTTGGGGTAAATCAAATTTTCATTAAGAATCAAAGTAGATGGTGGCCAAAGAAACATTTATGCCAAGTTTCAATTAATTCGACAAAATGGTTTGAAAGAAGAAGACTTTTAAAGATTTAAAAGTGAAAAAAAGCACAGCCTTGCTTCTCCCATATTTGGGGTCAATGAAAATTTTCTCAATAATTTAAGGAAAGGGTCACCCTAGGAACATCCATGGTTTGGAAAGAAAATATGTTTTTAAGAATTCAAAGTGAAAGAAAGCCCCGCCCTGCCACTCCCAATTTTTGGAGGTCAATCAATTACTTTTTTAGGACAGGGTAACAGTAAAAAACATTCTATTAAATTTCATTGAAATCGGACCAACTTTTTTTAAGGAGAAACCTTTTAAAGATTTATAAAGATAGATAATATAGGGAATTAAGTCCCGCTTATCATATCCATATCTGGAGACACATAGAAATATCTTAAACCATTTAAAGAGTCACCCAATTAACATCCATACCAAATGTCATTGAAATCGGCCATATGGTTTTAGAGGAAAAGATTTTTCAAATATAATAAAAATAAGCCTAACCCTGCCACGCAAATATTTTGGGACCAATCAACATTTCAATAACAATTTAAGAAGAGGGTCACCAAAAGTAACATTTCTATTAAGTTTTGGTAAAATCTGTCCAGCGGTTTCGGAGGAGAAGGTGTTTACAGGAAAAAACATTTACGCACGCACCCTCGCACGATGGACACACAGCTATGACAATAGCTTATATGACTTGTGGAGCTACAAAAGAAATGAGAGACTTTCAAAAATTCGATACGCCGGTAGTTGCAACTAGAAGCACATAATTTCCGGAAAGTTTCTTTTTTATATTTATAATACAACAACTTTCGTACAAAAGAGACTAACAACTTACGCATTGAAATTCCAATATGTGCATTTCGGTTTGTATTCCCCGGTCTGAAAAAGAAATACAAAGAAGTGTATGCTCAAGTGTTGTGGAAAATAGTTTTGTCGTTTTTGCAGTATACATAGTCAAAAAAGTTTTGCAACACTTTTGGTTGTATTGTAAAATAGACTTCATTTATATTAATTTAGTGAATAGGTGCCTGAGCGACGAGCTTATCGATTGGCTATCTGAATCAAGAAAGTTTACATTGCAGATCACCATTCAAAACGTAACGTGAGATTTTATGCGTTTTTCGTCGACAGTTCGAATTTGCAACCTAAAGTCAGTCTGAAGTTTTCGCTTTTCATCACCTTGGATGAGTAAAAAATTCAAAGAAAGCCGCTCAAATCATTTTGGTAACTCCTGGTGGTGAAGATGTAAACAAACACCTCGATTGAGGGTACCCTCTATTTACATGTATCATAACTTCATTATGAGTAGCGTCCTGACGATACGCCGGAGTTATGTTGTCGACTAATCGACGATACGCTGACGATGCATCGCCGACTAGTCGCCGATACCAAACGGAAACGAAAGAGAAAATGTGTTTGCGATGTGCATGTAATCAGCTAGCGTTCGCAGAACCCACAAACCCACTAGTAGTCGTGGATTTTATCACAGATTTCACAACAGTGCGTCGCCAACGCATTGCCGACGCATCGGAGCATTTATGTGACACAAACATTGATTATGATTTGTTAAAAAAGTGTAAGAATGAATTCCAAAACTTTTATCCTTTCGATTACATTACATTCAGTATTTTACTATCTATTGCTTAATGAGTTTTCTAAGCAATGTTTGTAGTCAAAAAAGAGTTCTAAACAGTATATTGAAGCGTAAATTGACCAGTGCCTACAATAAAACGTGCTAATTCTACAGTTGATTACATCGTTAAATTGACATTTAACTCAATTAAAACCATTTTAAATCGCTCACTAAGCGCTCCAATCATTCATTCCAAACACTTACTAAAACCATTCAAAAACGCTCCAAACTCACTGAAAAACATATAACAACTACTTCGTTCAAAATAATAATAGCTAAGAAAAAATCGGGATTTCACTTAACTGAAATTGTAAGCGTCTGATAGGTTCTTGATGAATTAGCGAGCTATCTTATGAACTTGTATGCATATTTTATTAAAGGGAGGTCATCAATATTGCTAATTTTGTTCATCCTGAACAAAATTTGCAATACTTGATTACCTCCCATTAAATTAACTCAAAACTCGCTCCACACACTCAATCAATTTCATTCCTAAATCATTCCAAAATCATTCACCTTGTCAATTTCACGATGTTCTTAACTGTAGCAGCTTTATGATAAGGGATTTTCCGAAAAATCTACTAAGGCATATGGAGCATATCGTACTTTACCTTAAAATTTTGAAAGTTAAGTGTAATGTTTACATCGGATGATTTCCCCTCCAGATCTGCATTCAAAAGTTGCATGTCCACAACAGCTCCATTAATTTCGAATCCAGGAGCAAATACCCTTTTAAATGAATATAAACTCCAAATAGTTTCACAACGTACTCACGAACTCTTATCAAAAATACGTTATTTCTTTCTCTGACGTCAATTAGTGAAGAAAATATTATTTTTGAAACATATTTTATAATTTTATTTAGTTTGCAGTGTTATGAAGCAAAAAAGTGTGCGTCGTTTGACGCCCAATAAGATAAGACTACTAGTCTGTGCAGTGTGACCTTGGTCTATAATGTCTACCCAACCTTTAATATTCCGTGAATAGCATGATAGGAATAAATGATGACGATGCAATCATTATCTTTAAACATATCCAAGTGAGCACATCATATCAATTAACTACAGAAACATCTTAAAGCACAAGGAGCCTTTCTAATTAGATTTGTAAACATTTGAAACAAAATATGATGAGAGTATGTCATGCTCTTTTTTTTTTTATTTGTTCAAATACTACAAAAACGTTATAAATAAAAATGGAAATAAGCATAATTGTGACATTTTCAGTATCTTTAAACGAGAACGAGAGCAAATAGAGAGAAGTCTAGTGTACCAATAAAACGATAACAATTTTACAGATCGCTTGCAGAGGATATCAGGCGTAATTTAACTACAAAGCACATGGTGATGACGCTGGTCCGACTGTACTGGTGCATTATGCTAGTCAGAGGCTTTATTTTGCGCAAATATTTTATCTTCAGATTGTTACATTCAGGCTCAATTTTACAGAAAAAAATCAATATTCGACAAAAGACAAAGGGTGGTGTCTCAAAGTGCTATTGAATCAAAAGAACATACCCATCAACAACAATTCGTGGCGGTAATAAACCAGACAGGTTTTGGTAAAGGATACCAGAGTAGCTTTTCACACCTGAAATAAGATAAAGTATTCGATCTGTCTGATGAGCTTCTGCTTGCGTCATGCTGATTTTAACGGAGTCTAGAAAAGCACTGTAATAAAGTTAGTCCGTCAGCTAAATATCTTTATTTTTACGGTCGAATTTGAACTCAGTCTGTTACAAACAATACAAAAAACGAATTCCCCTTTTCACGTAGAAAATAAGTTGGCCTAGCTCCAGAAAAAATACCGCGGTAACACTCTTGAGATGACGTCATGATGACGCCATTCAGTTTGCCATCCAAATAATGTGTAAAATGTTTAAATCATATTACCAGTAAAATCTTGGGATGCCCCAGTATAATAAAGTTTGATATCGTCACTATTGGCGATAACACTTTTCAGTTTCACTGGAGGAAATACTTTTTTTCAAACACTAGACCCCTGCTCAGATTGCTGAGATAAAAACATTGCAGCACAATCGCAGGTATGAGATATCTGCTTGGGGGATTCAAACTAACAATTTGGAGGTTTTTTAATAGTACGCAATTTTGATTAAAATTGAATCCCCCCCCCCCAAAAAAAAATAAGGCTACAGATTAGATTATTAACTAAACAGCTCACCCACCCTTCTGGATCTTCCACTAAAGCTTCCAAATCAGAGAATATCGAAAAAGAAATGCTAAATTAACATGATCTACGAAAACAGAAACCGAACGAAACAACCATGAATAATAATTTGAACGAAAAAACATCCTGAAATGCCATCCAAAAACGTGTAAAATGTACATCTCTCATTACTATTCGTTAAACAAGAAAATGAGTCGCATGCATTTAAAACGAAGCAATTGAGACCAGTCTTGCATCAAATACAAAAAAAAAGAACTAGTACAAATATTTTTGTTGAAAATTAGTTCGTTTGGAGATTGGCAACGAAAACAACGAAAATAAAAGTGATCCCCTACGCGGTTTCCCTGTTAAGCAAAATTTACTCATCCGGCAAATTTCGACATAAAAAAATGAAAGACTTTAGTCATACACAAGACATTAATTATTCTTTCGTTTTTGGCTACCACAATAATAAGCTTTGTACAGAAAGGTCTATGAATTCATTTTTTTCTCCAAATATAAATGTTGTGTGCATCCTACTCCACGATAAAAATACAATTTAAGGTTTTTATAAAGTCTTTGAGTCCCCCTTGTGCTCCGCTCATAATTGACAAATTCTCCTGACTTAAGCTTTTAACATTAAGGTGTTTGTACTTACTCTCCATGCCATATATTAAGGCTAGCTATGTTTTGGTATAGAATAATATGAATATTAAATATTTCAATAAGAGCTCCGAGTCCAGCCCCCTGTACTCCCCATAATTCTACCCATAAACAACTATTTAGGCTTAAGGGGAAATAAAACATCTGAAGACTTTTGTTTTATATATTTCATTTTGACTGCCAAATATTTAAATTCCTTTTGATATGTCGAAAGGATATACCATAAGGAATATTTCTGTCGTTTTAAGTCAGACGCCGGACTGACGGATATACCATACGGAATATTTTCTGCAACATAAGGAGATGTTGTTTAAAAAATTGTTGACGGGGGAGTTGTCGTTTTAAGTCAGACGCCGGTAGGACAGACGCAGGACAAAGCGTGCTCACTTTTGCTCACATAAACACTATGAGGGGTAACAACTTACTTTTTAACGATTTTTGTGAAATTTGGACCGATGTAGAACTGTTGATTTTATTTGATTTGGTGTCTGGAAAGTGCAAATCGTTATCAGCTTTGATTTTTGCCACTGTTAGTACTGCAAAAAAAATCTTCATTTTATCTTATGACTATACAAATATCTGTTTGATAACATCCCATATGATATTTTTTATGATATCACATAGTTATTTATAGAATAATGATATTATACGGTTATTTTTTAGAAACTTGCATTTCTGTTAGAAACATCGACGAAAAAAAAAGACAAATAGAGGTTATAAGATAAATATAATACCTACTTAGTGTATTGTATGAAAAAATATCTAACTCGGTTGTAAGAATTGATAATTGTCTCGGCAGAGCCTCGACAATTTTCAATTCTCCCAACCTCGTTAGATATTTTTTTTCATATAATACACTAAGTATGTATTATATTTATTCTATTACGAACTCTTCATTGATGTTTTGCGGTACCGATTACTTGGGGTATTGTTATGTACTGAAATCCTAATTCAAATAAGTGTAAGTGCAGAACAGACAGCTATATTTGTCCACAAAAAGAATTATGTAATGTCCCCATGGATCTAGGCAGAATGTCCAAAACTACTGTAAGATATCATAGAATTTATCATCAGAAGATAGCAGCATTTTGGTAATTTTTGTATTTGTATTTGACGTTTATTTCCTTTTGATTTTTTTGGCGAAAATAATACACAGTCACTCCTATAAATGATTATTATGATAAAGAAGACAATCAATGGTTGTATAAAACAACGTGTAAAACGTGTAAACTGCCTTAAATAGTTACAATTTGTAACGATTGAATTTCTATTTAAATCTAACGGTGTATACATAAATTATCTTTTTCCACTGTTTTCGTGCCATTTGTTGAATCCAAGCTTTTGGCGATCGATTTTGCAAACTGCCCGACGACTTTTAAAACTTTGCCTGCCCCACCAGTCCCTTCCTTTGCCTGAAAAAGAATGTAAGATTATACTGATGTGTAAATCAAAATCCAAAATGGTTCTTGCTTCAGTATAAATCACTTCCTTGTGTGAAATTTTGTCATTGATGGCAAAGATTTTCTATCGCCATGTTAACCAATAGTTTTTTTATAGAGCCATACACATTTCGATTGTTCAGTGCAAGTCTGTACTAAGTGTATAGCTTTGCGCTCAGCCCTCGATTGGTAGAATTCAATTTGTTGTGTTATGTCCTTGTTAAAAAAGCAATCACCGTTTTGCTAAAGATACATAATGACTATACAATTTGGACAAAACTTTATAAGTACTCTGGTATTATAGGTATATACTAATTTAGAAAGGAAATTTGCTGTGGGCATATATACACATGTTATTCTTCATGATCAAAGTGAATGTAAATTATTAGATACATTTTATATACTATTTAATAAGAACACATACACTTTTTTCTGAAAATGTGAGCAACGATTTTTGGAATGATGTTCTCAATGCGTAAATATGCTACACCATTTTTGTTTGGAAATTTCAACCAAATACTAAATTCATCCTTATTTTAAAATGAAAACATGAAAATAAACACGAAATGTATGTTCAACAAATTATGATATATGTAACACAGTAAAAGCGTTTATGTGTAAAAAAAACCCATTCAAATTGATTATTCTAGCTTAGAAAAAGTTCTTACTCCGAGTACATCTTCTTATTTTTACCCTTGATTATTACTCAGTCCACAAATAAATGATTTTATTCTGACCTGACAAAAATGAGATAGCACTAACAAGTCAAAAGAAATTGCTTCCGGTCTTTCACAATTTCGATAGAAATTGGAAAATCGTGTATATAAACGCTTTCAAAATAACGAAGGACACATATATTAAATGGATTCAATCAAGAGTAATACACCGAATATATTTTTAAAAAATATCTTTCACGTCAATAGAATATTGTTAGGAAAAGCTTATGCGTGTTTGTCATCATAATGAAGAAACTTTAAAACTTTTGTTCTGTGAATGTGAAAAATCAAGCCATTTATCATTTTTATATATATTCATCAGAGAGCATTTCACACTAGCTTTCACCTACAATATATTAACTTAATATTTTTAAAGTTAAAAAATATATCTATGCATACAAACTAGGGAAATCCATGCCGTCAGTCAACGGGTTTATTCATAGTTAAAAAACATTTCGAGTAATGACAGAACTTCAAACAACAAAAAATATATGGGATATCAGAATATAAAAAGACTGGTACACTTTCACTTTTCAAACATAAACACCAATTGAAAATTCTTGGTAATTTTCTTTTCTTTAAAAAAATAAGGGTCCGTGTGTTTATCATTGAAGCCTCATCATTCGTAGATTATTTGTTTAAGCTGCATATTAAGACGTTATTGTTAATATATTTATTTTTTTTTTTTTTTGAAAAAAATATACTTAAAGTGCTATATAAGTTGTTGCTTTTTTTGTAAAATTGTCCTAGTTAGGAAAAAGTATGATCAAAGACAAATACCATTAGTAAAGAAGGATATATAAATTTTGTATGACAGCTTCAGGCCGATTACGATGAAATCAGCACCGATTACTTATATATTTATAACAGCCGAAAAGACATATAACACATATATATTTACACACCGAAGAATCATCATTTTCTTCTAAAGATTGGAAAGATTCACTGTTTGCGGGCTTCAACAGATTGCTTGTCGTATCCAGAAAATTCTGAAAATGTTTAAAGCAGAACTAGATGCCTTCATATAGATACATTGTAAAATTAACATTTTAATTATTGTTAGGGAAAGTTCAATGACTGTGTAAATTACTTTAAGAGAAATTATTGGAAAGTTTAAGGATCTACATACAGCAGGTTTTATTGAACTAACATTTTGTGCTCGTTGTTCAAATTCATTATATTTTTAGTGCTGCAAACATAGGTTTTTTTTGAGAAATAAAGATTTTATCTGTACCTCGATTTAGGGTTAGAAGACATAAAAAGAGGACCGCAAGTGGGTGTCAACGCTCTGCTGTTTGTTATTTCTTAGGTAATTGCAAATATATGAACTTGGTTCCTACAGAAAGGTCTTGTCCCAAACAATGATCATGAGAAATAAGAAAACCCTATGACTTTCCATTCAAGAATTGTGGCCAAGATTAAATTTTTAAAGAGATTTGACCTTGAAAAATGACCTTAATTGATAACCTTGAACTTGGTACCTACAGAAAGGTCTTGTCCCAAGTAATTATTATGTTAAATAAGAAGGCTCTATGACTTACCATTCAAAAGGTATGAGCAAGGTTAAAGTTTGTCACGCCAACGCCTAAGCGAACGACGCCAATGTGATCATAATACCTCGTGTTTTCTTCGAAAACAGCCGAGCTAATAAAAAACTTGGTTGAGTCAAAATAGTAACAAGAGTGCCATCGTCACAAAATACGCCGCCACTTTGCTGCTGTTTCACGAAAATAA